>CM061064.1:130551401-130946401 GCA_030762895.1 Sophora flavescens
ATCGATCCCCTCTATATTTAGTTTTGAATTGGTGTAAGACTTGAATGGGGTGCTTGTAATTCGTTGTGACCGCGACTATGTTCTTGCTTGGAGGAGCAGGATTCACATTTTTGGAGCAGTCGCAGAGTTGCCTACGAGTGTCGTGAAGCATCAAAAAAATCCAAGGCATCAATTCCAGGTGGGGGAAGATAATACATTAGGTGCAGTATGGGTTTTGAATGCGGGATTAGTATAATTGTTTAGAAAACAACAATGGGGTTACTGATATAAAAAGCTTAATCATAATTTCATGAATTAACTGTATGGACTGTGTAATTAGTATCTTATCTGATGCTATTTATGAACCATATTAAATGGTAATAGCTTGATGCTATATTTTGAAATGTGAACTTTTGGGTAATGTTCGAAACCGAGAACCTTCCCAATTCTTGAATTTCTAGACGTTAAGCGTCAATTCGATCTCCATGTAGTTATGATCTATGTATGGTCTTTGGGTTATAACCGTTAAGTCGCTTATGGATTTTTGTGACGAGCATATTTGATGTTCCAACTTGTATTATGGAAGACATTGGATTTTAAGCCCAGGGACATCCAAATTATATGTCTAAGAAAATATGGGTACCTAAGTCAATGATAATTCTCGTTGTAGATATGCTTAACAGGACAAAATAAACACCTACCATGGTACCTGGACAGTGGATGCTCGTGACATATGACAGGAGAAAGGTCTATGTTCCTAAACATCAAACCTAAGAAAGGTGGACATGTAACCTTTGGTGGCAACCAGATAGGAAAGGTTGTTGGAGTAGGTAAAATTGGTGGTAAACCTCCCTTACCTATCATCTGTGATGTTTTATTAGTTAAAGGGCTAAAACATAATCTACTTAACATAAGTCAATTATGTGATAGTGGGTTCTCAGTATCTTTTTCTAAGGATGTGTAACATCCGTTATTTTATGTTTTGTTCATGTAAGAGGATTAGGTTTAAGGCTTGAATTACATAGTTGAGATGTTGCTTAAGGTTTAGAGACCCTTGCATGGAAAGTACGCAGTCATCTTGAGTGAGTTTGAACGTACACGAATCTTAGGGGTTTCCCCGATTATCGTGTTTAAGACGTGTGAGTGTGAAACAAGAAATTTGAAGTTAGGGTTGAGATTAAGCATTTTTGATGGGTTGAGGTTGTTTATTAGGTCATGATGAGCCTATATCTCAAATATGAGCTAAATCAGAAGTGGAACGGATCAGAAACGCAACAAGTTGACTTCTGGTCAGTGGTCCACGCTCAAGCATGGGTCTATCAACGCTCAAGCGCCCTTGTCAACTAAACCAACTCCGGCCTTAACCTGCCATGTGTCAAAAGAGGCTTACATGACACCTCAGGATTGGTTGCATGCACGGTGGTCCTACCTGCCACCAACACTCGAGCGTGGATAAGCTAACGCTCAAGCGTTGGAGCGCTCAAGCGTTGGGTTTCCAACGCTCGAGCGCTGACGCGTGTTTCAGCAAAAATAAAAAGGCTTAAATGACATAAGTCACTTAAGCCAAAACATAAAGAGTTGAAGGCAGAATCGATAAAAAGTTCCAGAGAACAGAAAAGAGAGAGTTCTAGAGTGAGAGGGAGAGAAAACTAGAGAGAGAAAGAGTCTCGACTCAAAGTACCACTTGATCGATCGTCCCATTGCGAATCCGAGCACGTGGTTGCGTTCGTGGCAACGTCCGCTTCGCTTTCCTCTTCTTCTTTTCTTCTGAAATGAAGGTAAATCTCACTCTCTTTACGTCGAAATACCTTCCGTTACAATATTCGAAGTATCTTTAGTTTCGGTTATCGGAATTCGATTCCGTCTTCGAATTTGAACTCCTTGTAACGTGCTCTTCACAATGTGATGTCTAGGTGAATTTTCGAAGGCTCGGTGGCCTTAGAACTGCACAAGGTAGATTAGAGAGGAGTTGAGGAGAAGCGTTTTGTTACGTTCAAGTTGTCGTACGACCTTCCAGGTGGGGGAAAGAAGCTATCTAACGTCGAAAACGGCGAAATGGCATTTAATTCCATAATGGCGTAGGGCGACCTAAACCCTACTAGAGAGTGAGTAACAGACAATGTCAATATCACATTGGGGACTACTCAGTGTGAACGCGCTGTCGCGCACGCGCCAAAAAGCGAGCGGTTTGTAAAAATGTAGATAGGGAGCGACAACTCGAGTATCGTCTCACAAGGACTCTTAGGTTGTTGTTAACAGAAAAAGTTAGATTTTGGGGGGTTTGGATTGAAACTAAATAAAGGAAACAAAACAAAAACAGAGCAATAAAAACAAAGCAGTTTAAAAGATTATCAAATAGGCTAAAGACGATTAATCTACAGTTCTCGATTTCCCAACTATCATCGGTTCATGCAAATTCCAAGCCCTAAGCATATTCTAATCCCTTCCCGGTTGTAGCAACAATTAACAAGCGAAATCGCTACTACGAGATATATGTTCCTATTCCCGAATTAAGCAAACGGGGTTAAGCCCTTCGTGAGGCGAGTCATAGATTCGTGAGGCGACACAAAGGTGTGCAATTTCTGGAACAATTAGCCTTCAGGTTCGCGAGGCGAGTGAATTCTCGCGAGGCGAGAACTCCAGAATTATTTCTTTTTATTACCTACAAACAAGGATTAACAGTAAGTACTTTATTTGACTCTAAATCAACTAAATTAACCTAAAAATAATTTACAGACTCAAAATGATGCTTAACGACAATCAAGTCTAATTTGGGCGAAAATGAGATATAATTGGCACAAAACCACGGTCATACTAGTCATAAAACTAGATGAGCCAGCGGCTGATCAAAATACCCCAAACTTAAACTTTGCTTGTCCCCAAGCAAACTAAAACTCAAAAATCAAAAAGACTCAAGACATGGCAAGCTTAAAAGATTCAATCAACTTTGCACAAATTTCAAGCAATTCACCAAAATAATTTTTCCTTCAATGTTCCCCCCTTTCAAACAAAGTAATCCCCACAATCATTTATTCTGAACATTTGAGAATTTCATCATTCAAACAATCATTAATTTAAGCAGGGGATCCAAGTTACACATAAGAGGGAGATCACCAAATTCAAACAATCGCCTTCCTCACAAGGGCATTTAGTGTTTCACTCAATCGCTCAGTTTGTCTAGGTTATCAACATTTCCCTCAATTCACCTTTCAAGAACACTTCCCATGAATTTGATTTTCATCTCCAAATGATTCCCACAGAAAACATGCATGCAACATCAAAAGGTCTTTTAAGGTTGTAATGGGGCCTGGCTAAGGGTAGGATATACAAAGGTACTGGGCTTAAGTCCCTAGGAACTAAGAGAGCATGAAACACTTCAAAACATTGAAATTCCACTCAAGTTCCTTTTCTCATTCTTCTTTTTACTTTGGGTGACTACAGCCTTTTCCTTCAAATAGCCTTTTTGACCTTTTTGCACTTTTTATTTTTTTTAATTTTTTTCATTCTTTTTTTTTCTTGCCTTTGGCTCCAACCTTTTTATTATTTTTTTTCTTTTTCTCAATCCCAAACAACACATCACACCTTGTAGCCACCCCAAACTTAGTTTCTTGCAACCATTATCTTGCTAAGATTCCATGCTCTCCTAATCCTAGGATCGGGTTAACATGGTTTTTCCAGATTTTGGCTCATAACATAAGGTTATCAAGAATTAACAGGCTAATCAGGCTCAGTGGGGTTAACAAAGGAACATGCATTAGGAATTGGTTCTTTTTAGGCCAAGTGGTTATTTACAAAGAAAATGCCTAAATCATTTGATGCAAGCACATAAACATGCAAACCAAGTAGAGACTCAAGCAAATTCGGGAAAATGCAACTTGAAAGTGATTCTCACAATTAAAAACATGCTGGAGGCTCAAATCCTCACCTGGACATTTTTGAAAACTGTTTGACCGAGATTCTATCCCTAGTGTGTGCTTCCCATCACCCCAAACTTATCATACATCATGCCATCACAACAAAAGATCTTAAAGTTCAGTTTTCAATCACATGGGGATCACTTTTCAGAAAAAAATTTTCAACCTAGGGGTAATCATCACATAGATCATGCAATCAATCTGTGCCAAATCAATCAAAATCAATCAAGCTCACCGACCAAAGACTCACAATTTATTCAAGAGCTAAAAGAAAAACAAGACAAAACACAAAATCAATCAATCTGTTCCCTCCCCCACACTTAAAACATACATTGTCCCAAATGAAACAACATAACTATAAAATCAGAGTGAGGGAAAGGAAGGGTGTTCCCTGATCAAGTGGCAGTGTAGGTGGGAGCTTCCGCCTGGATCCCATTGCTTGTAGCATAAGGCCAAAGAGAGGGAGTTCATTCCATGGTCCCATAACTTGCAGCCTTGATATAGGAGTGAGCACTTGACAGTTATGGTGACCTTGCCCAATGCGGCGGACTCATCACTTCCTCTTGGGTCAAAGATGACCACTTTCTCAACAAAGCCCTCCCAATAAAATTGGGGTTCGACCCCTTGGACTGGTCATGGTGCAAAATCCAGTCTCTCTGGTGGTTCCACAGGGGGAGGTGGCAGATAGGTAGGGAGGGTCTCCGGTGCTGCTTCATCTTCTGCACGTTCTTCATTCACTGCACTGACAAATCCATCACCTGTTATACATGCAGAAATCTCATCACACACCACACAATGGTTAGTGTTAGTACAATCAGTACATGAAGAAATATCATCATAGCCAGAAACAAATAGAAAATCAGAAATCAAGTCCTCATGGTTGTCATCAATAATCTCAGAGAGCAACTCTATTTGGAGAACAGAGTGCTCTTCCAATGGATGTTTCATAGCATCAAAGATGTTAAACTTTGCCACAATGTCTCCAAACTCCATGGACATGGTCCCATCATTAACATCAATTTTTGTCTTTGCTGTCTTCATGAACGGTCTGCCCAGGATGATTGGTGATCTACTTGAATTTGTTTCTCCTGCCATGTCCAGGATGTAAAAGTCAGCAGGGAAAATCAACTCATCAACTTGCACCAGCACATCTTCTACCATTCCCATGGGGCGAGCACTGGTCCTGTTGGCCAACTGGATAGTGAGACTCAGATATCTTCGCAAGGGACCAAGATCAAGGCTATTGAAAACAGAGGTGGGCATGACATTTATGGAGGCTCCCAAATCCAACATGCAATTTTCGAATTTTTTGTCCCCAATAGTGCATGGAATAGTAAAAGTGCCTGGATCCTTGCACTTCTGTGGTAGTGCTTGAGTAGGGGCTGAAACAGTAACTCTTTCTGGTGCAGGCTTAGACTGGATAAGAGCTGAAACATTTCTTCCCAAATTAACTCTCTCATTACTCTTCAACCTTCTCTTGTTGGTGCATAAATCCTTTAGAAATTTAGCATACTTAGGAACCTGCTTGATCACATCTAGAAGGGGAATATTCACCGCCACCCTTCTGAACACATCTAAAATTTCCCTCTCCTTATCTTTCCCACCAATCTTCTTATTTTTCTGTACTCTTTGTGGGAAAGGGATCGGTGGTATGTACACTTTCTCAGCTTCAACAATAACAAAAGGCTCAGGAGTTACCTCAACAGTTTCTTCATCTTTTCCAGAGGCTGCCTCAACAACTTTTCCAGATCTCAGAGAAATGGCACTCACATTAGGATTGGAGACATTGGGATTTATCACTGTTTGTGCAGGTAGTTGGTTTGATCTTTGAGCTTGCTATATGTTATTTATGGATGTGGCAAGCTGTCCAACCCGTGTCTCTAAATTTTGAATGCTAGCTTCCGTTCGCTGCTGAGATTGACCAAACTGTGTCTGTAAATTGTGAATGCTAGCATCATTTTTCTTTCAAATCGTGCTCGTGAGGCTTGGAATCGTTCTGGAACTGCCCAATTTTTCTTTGCGAATGGAGATTTTGTTCAGTCATTTACTTGAACATGTCCTCTAGTGAAGGTCCAGAAGGTGCAGAAGTGGTCACTTGAGGAGGATTCTGTGGTGGTGCCATCGGTTGTTGTTGGGATGAATTCCCATACCGAAGGTTAGGATGATTCCTCCAATTGGGATGGTACCTATTTGTGGAGAGGTCTGGAGTGTTGTACCGGTTCTGACTGTTGCCTTGATTGTAAGGATGGACTGCATAAGCTTGAGGCAAATCAGTAACTGACCCTTCTTTCAGAATGGGGCATGCATCAAACAGGTGCTCAGGAGAGTTGCACATGCCACACAACATTGCCGGCTGAACCTTATCCATTACCAATTTCTCCAACAAATAAGTGAGCCTATCAATTCTATCATCACAGGCCTGGTTGGAAGAAGAACTATGGACCTCATTCACACCCCTTGTCTCAACAGAATTTCTCCTGGTTGTAAATTGCTGGGAGTTCAGTGACATATTTTCAATTAATTGCTTGGCAGCAGCTGGAGTCTTATCAACAAGTGCTCCCCCACTAGCAGCATCCAAAATATTTCTATCCATCGGTAGTAACCCCTCATAAAAATACTGAATAAGAAGTTGCTCAGAAATCTGATGCTGAGGGCAACTGGATACCAATTGCTTGAATCTCTCCCAATATTCAGCCAATGACTCATTTCCTTGTATGATGCCACATATTTCCTTCCTGATTGATGCAGCTCTGGAGGTAGGAAAATATTTCTCTAAGAAAACCTTCTTCAAATCGTTCCAGGTAGTAATAGAGTTTGGCTCAAGATATAACAACCAATCCTTTGCAGCGCCCTGTAGTGAAAACGGGAAAGTTCTCAGCTTGATGTGATCCTCAGTTATTCCCTCTGGTCTCAAGGGTGTGGAGCAGACAACCTGGAATTCCTTCAAATGCTTGTGTGGATCCTCACCTGCAAGACCACTAAACCTTGGCAACAAATGGATTAGACCAGATTTTAATTCAAAGGAGTAATGACACGAGAATATTCAATACATAAGCCATTATAATTAACATCGGGGCAAAGCAAAGTGTCTTAATGTCCTTTGGTCACCCATGTTATCAAAAACAGTTTCAGAATTACAATCACCACTAGTACTAGCCCGAATTGCTCTACGGCGTGTGTGCAGTGTTCTTTCAATTTCAGGATCGAAATCACACAAGTCAGGGCAAGTAGACCTAGTAGCCAGACCAATTCAAAACAAAAATGAAAGTAAAAGAAACAAACAAAATGCGAAAATAACAAACAAGAGTCCCCGGCAACGGCGTCAATTTTTGAACGCGCTGTCGCGCACGCGTGATTGTCGTACGACGTACGAGGGTTGCGCGCCACGCTTGCGATTCCGGCAAGTGTACCGGATTGCCGTCAAGTAATAAAATATATCGAACCCACAGAGACTGTGTTCCCGAATCGCAATCAATTCTTAAATCGAGTGAATCTGGACTTTGTAAAAAGGATTTTTATGTTTTGAGTGAAAAGGATTTTGAATTTGAAATTAAAAGATAGATGAGCAGAAAACAATTAAAATAGAAAACAAATGTTTTTGGGGTTTTAGATTTAAACGGGTTCCTAGGGATTTGGGTTACCTTTGAGGCTGTTTATGTTGCTAATCTGATTTACCTTTGTTGATTACCGAAATTGCCTTGAAGGCGAGTTTATCCTCTGATAGCTTAAGCTCCCTCTCGGGTTACAAAAGCCGTGACCAATTGACCCGACCCCTACTCTCGTGGTAGTCGATCCCAGATTGGACCCTTTGTGTTCCGTGACAACTCGTTGCTCCTCGATGGATGGCTTCTAACTCTCGTGATTTCAGTCCCAAGTCTGACTTCTATAGGTCCGACACCTAAGTTCACCGCTAGGTTCCTCCTTAGAATATCCGCATCTCGCAGATAAGCGGCCGCCGGACTTTACGAGTGAAACACACTAGAAATCCTAAGTTCACCACTAGGTTCCTCCTTAGAACGTCTACGTCACGCAAATAAGCGGTCACCGAATTTATGAGAGATTAACACACTAGAAATCAGATCTAAAACAATAACGAAATCAACAACGATTTTACATCAAATCAACAACATTTACAAAACTCGGACAGAGCCCCTATCCCTAGAAACAAACTACTACTCCAGTCTTGCCATGGAGATGACAAGCTGGGTTGACAACATAATGAAAAATACAAAAATCAGAGAAGAGAGGAGGAGAGGAAAAGATGATCCTAAAATGTAGCCAAAAGGTGTCCTAGATGATGTGTTTTAGATCTCCCTCCCCTCTGCATCTGCCTGGTCCATATTTATAGAAATTGGGAAGTTAGAGTCCCAATCCAACTCAAAATCTGATCTATTTCGATTGCTTCTGATCCAAGTAATGCGCGTCACGGCCGTGATGGCCATCACGGCCAGGCCGTGACGGTCTCTGTTTCTGGCTCTTCTGGAATTTCCAGTTTCTCGCGCGGCGAGCCCATGCTTGCGTCGCGAGCCTCCCCTTCACGGCCGTGATAAGAATTATGGCTGGGCCGTGATGTGCTCTGACTTGTGGTGGTTTTGGGTCACGACCGTGATCGATATCACGGCCAGGCCGTGACAGACTCTGACTTCAGCCTTTGGTCTTTTTCAGTTTTGCTCGATCATGGCCGTGATGGGCTCTGTTTGGCTCATTTTCTTCACTTTTAAAGCCCTATCTTCATCCAAACTTCATCATGGTTGATCTTGAGCATTTTACCCTTGATTTCTGCAAAACAACACACGAAAATCGCCTTACCCATTCCAAAGGAAAATTAACCTAAAATCTAATAAAAATATGCCTAAACTACATGAAAATGCATGCAAAATGATAGACGAAGATGATGTGAAATCACACTCATCAAATCACCCCAAGCTTAAAACTTTGCTTGTCCTCAAGCAATTACTCAGGCCATAAGATATAAATCAATCAAAGCATGGATAGTGAACCAAGAACCCTAGCAACTAAATCCAAGTGATAGGCATATTCAATAAGCACTTAAGAGACAATCAATTTCTAGTCCAATTAGAAGCTTAGGTTCATCAAATTCATATTCTCACTGACTCGGGCACTCGTCTCACCTCACTCAAGTGTTTTAGGGTATATGACAATTCACTCCATTTCCTCAAGGAAAGTATTCTACCATAGGCTTGACTATTAACCAAATCTCTACTTTATTTATGAAAACACTTAAGAATCAAGAGGTCTTTTCCTTTGGTTGTAATGTGGCCATGGGATTTATTATTAGGTGGGAAAATCAAGGAAAGGGAATTTCAAGAAGGCTAGACGGATTATCAAACATTACAAAGTATGACACCTTCTAAAATACCTTTTAGGGGCTTTGATTTACTTTTTCCACCTTTCTTTCTTTTTTTCTTTTTTTTCATTTCTCACTTTCTTTCGTCATCCCCTTCTCCATTTTTTTCTTTGTGTTTATTTCATTTTTATTTATTTGGAGAAGGGGAGATTTTTCTAGCTCAAGAGAAATATTTTCATCCCATTCTTTTTCAAACCACCTTTTTACCCTTTTGTAATACTTTAAAAGGTGCCATACCAAGCATTATTTCTCAAAGTAATTCAAGGTACCAAGAAAAGTATTTTTTTCTTTTAGGCTCAAAATTGGGCAACTAAGGGGTAGCATTTAAACATTCAAAGTTCGGGAGGTCGGAAAAATACCTAGTGCCTCCATCATTTCCAAAAGTGTTTTAAAAATTTTTTAAGTTTCGAAATGGTTTCAACTCAAGTTCTAGAAAATACAGTCCAAGAGGAATTACAACACTCTATCACAAGAAATGGGGTAGATTTAGTGAATACCCCTTTTGGCTCAAAATCTTACTTTTAGTAGTTCAAAAATCAGTGAGGTACACAAATTTAAGGAACCACATGCCAATTATCAACTATCAAATGACCATCTCAAGAATTTTTATTTTTAGCCATATCACAAGAATAATGAAAAATTGGGTTCGAAAATTCACTATCTCTATTCATTTGGCACCAAGTTCTCACAATTGGATGCATGTTCTAAGTGAGGGGCAATCTAGAGAATGTGATCATACCAATCTATGCCTATGTGAATGCAATATGAATGCAACAATGCTAATGCAAAAATACATACCCCTACCCCAAGCTTGATTACTTACATTGTCTCCAATGTAAATAATCAAGTCGGAGAGAGGAGAAAAATTGGAACAACTTACCGAGTCGGTAGCGGGTGTTGGCTTGCATTCCAGTCAAAACTTGGGTGGAAATAGCATCACGGCCGTGAGGCTTATCACGGGCAGGCCGTGATCGTTTCTGGTCCTCAGGAGTTGCCCTGTCACGGCCGTGATACACATCACGACTAGGCCGTGATGCTCTCTGACCTTGGCATCCTACTCACCACGCCCGTGATGGTTGTCACGGCTAGGCCGTGATCCTTTCTGTGCTCTTGTATTAGTTCATCACGGCCGTGACCACTGTCACGGCCAGGGCGTGATGGCCTCTGACTTTATTTTTTTTCTCAGCTCTTCTTCCCTTCTCAACCTGAAAACACTAGACAAACCTATTAATGATATTTTTGCCTCTTGATCTTCTCAAATTATTCAAGAGGTTAAATCAAAACAAAAGGAAAAAGGGAAAGAAAACTTGGGTTGCCTCCCAAGAAGCGCTTATTTATGGTCTTAAGCTTGACCATACTTCCTTCAATTAACCAGGGTCGGCTGGGCGTAGATGTGCAGGAACACTTCTCTTCCAAGGAACTCCTTCAAAAAGCCGATTCTGCTCATACGGCCAATTACGCTTCCGCTTCGCTCTTTTCTCTCGGAGCTTCCTAGCCTTCCTTCCTCCCGGCGGAAGTTCTGTTTCTGTATGGACAGCAACTCCAATTCCATCACTGCTGGGTGCATCATTAGCCATGCATATCTTTGGAGTTGCTTCCATGTTCAGCTCTTCTTTTACCACTGGAGACGTTACATCAATTCTGCACACATGGCTCTCAAAAGGAGGGCTGTTATAAGAGTTAGTCAATTGAAAATTTACCCTACCTTCCTCTACATTTAGAGAGAGTTTACCATTCCTTACGTCTATTACTGCCCCAGCGGTTGCCAAGAATGGCCTTCCTAAAATGATGGGGAATTCAGAATTCCCTTTCATGTCCAATACCAGGAAGTCGGTAGGGATGAAGAATTTCGCTACCTTTACAGGAACATTCTCTAGTATGCCTAGAGGAGTCCTAGTTGAGCCATCCGAAAATTGTAAGGAGAATTTGAACGGTCTCAACTCTTTACTTTCCAACCTTTCCATGATAGCGAGGGGCATCAAGCTCGCACTAGCCCCTAGGTCACATAAGGCTTGGTCAATTTGCACTTGTTCAATCGAGCAAGAGATGGAGAAACTACCTGGGTCTTTCAATTTAGGAGGAATTTTAGCTTCTATATCTTCTTGCTTTTTCCTGACCAACCTTTGTGGGAAAGGTATCGGGGGTTGGTACGGTGGTGGAGGGACATACTTCGGTTCTGGCTCTTCCTTTTCGCTCGTGTCCTCCTCCGGTTCCACGTCCATTTCAGCTACCCCCACCCCAAGCTTATTATCCCTTAAGTGTATGGCATTGCAATGCTCAATGGGATTTACTTCGGTTGCCAGGGAATGTACCCTTAGGTCTCGAGTACGTGCTGGCTTGTTCGGCAATTTGGGTTTCTAGCATCTTGCTATGAGCGGCTAAATTGTCTACCTTAGATGCTAGCTCCTTTATTGCCTCATTCTGCTGAGTTTGGGTGGCAACAAAGTTTTCCATGAGAGACTCGAGCTTAGATTTTTGAACCTGAGGATACCCCGGTGCGGCTCTCTTATTACCTTGGCCCTCTTGGAACTCATGGTTGAGCGTGTTGCTGTAGTTGCCGTAGGAGAGGTAAGGGTTGTTCTTCCTTTGGTTGTAGGGATTTGGGGGAGCATAGTTGGGCAGCTTCGGGTTCGTGTCGTAGAAGTTGTGACAAGAGTTCACTTGCTCACCCGAAGCGCCGGATCCATGAGCGATACCACGAGGGCATTCCATCATGTCATGTCCCTGCATTCCACAAATCTCACAAATAGTGTTAGTAGCACCTATTGCACTCACATTAGCTCTTTCAATCTTATCTAATCGTTTATTTAGTGAGTCAAATTTAGACATAATCAGATCAATGCTACTTACTTCAACCTTACCCCCCCGAAATCTTGTTCGGGTTATTACCTCTTTCGGATCCCCATTGGTGGTAGTTGGTGGCGACATTCTCGATGATATTGAATGCCTCAGTGAGAGGCCTATTCATAAATGCTCCACCGACTGCAGAATCTAGTGACACCTTCGAAGAGTAATCCAATCCGTTATAGAAGGTGTGCACTATTAACCACCTCTCGAGTCCATGGTGCGGGCAAGACTCCAGCAGTCCCTTGAAACGATCCCAAACTTCCGACAATGATTCTCCGTCTTTCTGGAAGAAGTCGGTGATCTGGGTTCTTATGTAGGCCGTCTTGGATGGAGGGAAGAATTTCTCCAAGAACGCCTGCTCCAGTTGGTCCCAAGTAGTCAAGGTATTAGCAGGAATTTGCTTAAGCCAGGCCTTCGCCTTTCCAGTGAGAGATGAGGGGAACAGTCTCAAACGTACAACATCGACCGAGGCTCCATTAATCCTGATTGCGTCGGTGAACTCTAAGAATGTCTCTATGTGATCGGTCGGGTCCTCCGAAGGCAATCCTCTGAATTGATGTTGCCTAATCATGTTGATTAGCATGGGCGGTATGGTATAGTTCTCCGCCTCAATCTCTGGCCTTGCAATCCCTGTTCGCAAGCCTCTCGCATTTGGGGCTGCGTAGTCCTTCAAAGGCTTTGTATCCGGTTGATTCGCCATGAGTGGAATGGGAATCGACCTTTCTCCCTCTCTTTGTAGTCTTCTACGCCTGTGGAAGGTTCTCTCGATTTCTGGATCAACCTCACTAAGGCTCCCAATACTTAGGGATCTTTGCATATAACACACAGAGAGATGGATACAATAGAAGGAAAAGAAATTTTTGAATTATTTTTTCTTTTTCTTTTTTCTTTATTTTTTTTGAAATTAAAAATCAAATGAAAAGAAAATTTCCAGAAAAATCAATTTAAAAACTAATTGAAATTCGAAAAGGCACAGTCCCCGGCAACGGCGCCAAAAACTTGATTGTCGTGCGACGCGCGAGGGTTGCGCGCCGCGCTTGCGATTCCGGCAAGTGTACCGGATTGCCGTCAAGTAATAAAAGATATCGAACCCACAGAGACTGTGTTCCCGAATCGCAATCAATTCTTAAATCGAGTGAATCTGGACTTTGTAAAAAGGATTTTTATGTTTTGAGTGAAAAGGATTTTGAATTTGAAATTAAAAGATAGATGAGCAGAAAACAATTAAAACAGAAAACAAATGTTTTTGGGGTTTTAGATTTAAACGGGTTCCTAGGGATTTGGGTTACCTTTGAGGCTGTTTATGTTGCTAATCTGATTTACCTTTGTTGATTACCGAAATTGCCTTGAAGGCGAGTTTATCCTCTGATAGCTTAAGCTCCCTCTCGGGTTACAAAAGCCGTGCCCAATTGACCCGACCCCTACTCTCGTGGTAGTCCATCCCAGATTGGACCCTTTGTGTTCCGTGACAACTCGTTGCTCCTCGAAGGACGGCTTCTAACTCTCGTGATTTCAGTCCCAAGTCTGACTTCTATAGGTCCGACACCTAAGTTCACCGCTAGGTTCCTCCTTAGAATGTCTCGGTCATGCAAATAACCTAAGTTCACCGCTAGGTTCCTCCTTAGAATATCCGCATCTCGCAGATAAACGGCTGCCGGACTTTACGAGTGAAACACACTAGAAATCCTAAGTTCACCGCTAGGTTCCTCCTTAGAACGTCTACGTCACGCAAATAAGCGGTCACCGAATTTATGAGAGATTAACACACTAGAAATCAGATCTAAAACAATAACGAAATCAACAACGATTTTACATCAAATCAACAACATTTACAAAACTCGGGCAGAGCCCCTATCCCTAGAAACAAACTACTACTCCAGTCTTGCCATGGAGATGACAAGCTGTGTTGACAACATAATGAAAAATACAAAAATCAGAGAAGAGAGGAGGAGAGGAAAAGATGATCCTAAAATGTAGCCAAAAGGTGTCCTAGATGATGTGTTTTAGATCTCCCTCCCCTCTGCATCTGCCTGGTCCATATTTATAGAAATTGGGAAGTTAGAGTCCCAATCCAACTCAAAATCTGATCTATTTCGGTTGCTTCTGATCCAAGTAATGCGCGTCACGGCCGTGATGGCCATCACGGCCAGGCCGTGACGGTCTCTGTTTCTGGCTCTTCTGGAATTTCCAGTTTCTCGCGTGGCGAGCCCATGCTCGCGTCGCGAGCCTCCCCTTCACGGTCGTGATAAGAATTACGGCTGGGCCGTGATGTGCTCTGACTTGTGGTGGTTTTGGGTCACGGCCGTGATCGATATCACGGCCAGGCCGTGATCGATATCACGGCCAGGCCGTGACAGACTCTGACTTCAGCCTTTGTTCTTTTTCAGTTTTGCTCGATCATGGCCGTGATGGTCATCACGGCTAGGCCGTGATGGGCTCTGTTTGGCTCATTTTCTTCACTTTTAAAGCCCTATCTTCATCCAAACTTCATCATGGTTGATCTTGAGCATTTTACCCTTGATTTCTGCAAAACAACACACGAAAACCGCCTTACCCATTCCAAAGGAAAATTAACCTAAAATCTAATAAAAATATGCCTAAACTACATGAAAATGCATGCAAAATGATAGACGAAGATGATGTGAAATCACACTCATCAACGCGCCAAAAAGCGAGCGGTTTGTAAAAATGTAGATAGGGAGCGACAACTCGAGTATCGTCTCACAAGGACTCTTAGGTTGTTGTTAACAGAAAAAGTTAGATTTTGGGGGGTTTGGATTGAAACTAAATAAAGGAAACAAAACAAAAACAGAGCAATAAAAACAAAGCAGTTTAAAAGATTATCAAATAGGCTAAAGACGATTAATCTACAGTTCTCGATTTCCCAACTATCATCGGTTCATGCAAATTCCAAGCCCTAAGCATATTCTAATCCCTTCCCGGTTGTAGCAACAATTAACAAGCGAAATCGCTACTACGAGATATATGTTCCTATTCCCGAATTAAGCAAACGGGGTTAAGCCCTTCGTGAACTAAGCAAACACGAATTGAACACACGCGAATTAAGCAAACGCGATTCAATATAGGAACATAACATCACCGAAACAAATCAACACAACACTATACACTCCTGAATTAAACAAACAGAAATATATAGCATAGTATTGAAAAGGGAAAAGCAAATAAAACAGGAATTACAAAACCTCAAGTGATAATGGAAACCAATCGCAGTAGATTAATCAAGGAGACTAGTTTTCCATTACAAAGGAAAAACAAAGCATTAAACCTAATTCTACAGCCATCTAAACAGAAAAGAAAACAAAAGATCAGAAGAGATCCTGATCAGTTCTGCCTAAAAGACTTATATACAGCTTCTGGATTTCACGAGGCGATCACACCTTCGCGAGGCGAATAATGTGAACAGTCTTCAGCTTTTGGTTCTCTCGCGAGGCGAAGTAAGGCTCGCGTGGCGAGGAATGAAAAAGTCATGGCTTCTGGTCTTCAGTCTTGCGAGGCGAGTCATAGATTCGCGAGGCGACACAGAAAGGTGTGCAATTTCTGGAATAGTTAGCCTTCAGGTTCGCGAGGCGAGAACTCCATAATTATTTCTTTTTATTACCTGCAAACAAGGATTAACAGTAAGTACTTTATTTGATTCTAAATCAACTAAATTAACCTAAAAATACTTTACAGACTCAAAATGATGCTTAACGACAATCAAGTCTAATTTGGGCGAAAATGAGATATAATTGGCACAAAACCACGGTCATACTAGTCATAAAACTAGATGAGCCAGCGGCTGATCACAGTGGTACCAATGATGATATTGAAATTGTATGTTTATCGTAAATGCGTATAAAATATTATTTTATTATTGTTGTTGATTGGCTTGGACTGATTTGACTGGTTTGACTATTATTGGTATTTGGTGGATTATATGATGGGTTGTTGGATTAATTGTGCTATGAATATATATATTTAAATTATTTTATTATAGTTGGAAATGATTGTGCTTAGAGATTGAATAGTGATAAGACATGATTAGTCATGGTGATGTATGTGGGGGATTCATACTACATGTGTTAATAGTGCCTAACCAAGATGATTATTGTGATATGGTGATGAGATCGATGAGATGAGATTATTATTGAGTCTATTCATGAGATAGTGATGAGAGGTTACGACACTAGGGGGTGACCTGAAACATGGTCTGTGATATTATCATATGGTTGACTTGAAACATGGTCTATGGGGTTTGATTCCTCAGAGGGTGAATTCACAGGGTCCAGACTATCGGCAAGACTGTCCCAGAGATTTATTTTATTATAGCGCAGCTATAGTTCATGCATTGCATGAGTAGCCTGGCCGTGGGATCAGGATGTGCACCAACGTGTATTGTGAAACTATAGTGCCATTGCTTTGCATGGGCATCCTCCCTCCGCGGACGAGGATGTGCGTCGGGGACTCTGGAGACGTGTGGTTATGGATATCCGGATATGTGGCCGAACCTGGTAAAACATACAGCATTGCATTGTATCATAATGGAGGGTAGAGGAAAATAATAGATGTTTTGAGGATGATTGTATTTATACTTAAATTATATATAGAGATATATGGAGATGAATGTTTAATGTGCTGTTATAGAATTAAATGTTGCTAAACCCTTTTCCACGTTTGACGTTAAATCGTTTCTTATCCCCTTTCTTTTCTTGTGGTGTTTGTTTTGTTTTTATTGTTGTACCTTGGACCCCAAGCACAAGGATGACACACTGGGATCACCCTTGGATGACCCAGTCAGTAGGGTTCCCCCTTATGGGGATGTTTGAGTTCGAGTTTGTGGACCCAAAGGGGTGGCTTGTGGACCCGGTCACCCGCTTCGCAGTTTACACGGGTCCAATTTTGATGACTATCGGACTGGGGCAGGGAGCTCCTATAGGTGTGGTTGACACTTTTAGAGCCGACCAGACTCTTCCCTTCCCTATTGGAGTTCCGGATGGACAGTTACCACCAATGCCCCTTATGCCGGATATGGCACCAGTTCCCTTCATGGTGCCCTTTTGAGGCACCTGTCCCAGGACCTGCACCAGCACCAGCACCGGAGCCTGTGCTTGCACCAGTACCAGAGGAGGACCCCATAGCACCAGTTCCTGATCCAATACCTGTTCCAGAGGTTCCTGCACCTCCCAATGTTCGAGCCACAGGGTCGGAGTCTTCCCGAGTGTCCTCTCGGATACCGCCGGACGGGAGCTCTTCCAGTGGTAGTGGAGGAGTAGCAGGACCGTCGAGGACACCGCCGGGTGGTAGTGAGGGTAGTAGTTTGTGATAGCTCAGGACAGTGCTATCTGTGTAGGTGTGTGTTAGGTTTTTATGTATTTTGAGAGGGGACTGGGTGTTGAGAGTTAGGGAGGCATCTTTCTTTCAGTATTTTGATGTATTTTGTTATCTTACCAATTTGTACATATTGGGATCCTACTGAGGGGATCCCCTTTTACAGTACTATACCAGGATGTATGTATATATATGTTTGTGATATCTATGTGATAGTTGTTTATATTTTAAGTTTTTAATTTTTTCCGTCGTTTTAATATAACCATTTAACGCTAATAACACGATTAGGTCTTAACTATTTTGGGTTTTTCTTTAATGGGACGTTGGGGCATCTCAGGGTGCATGCATAGTCAATGACAAAAATGGAAAGACCCCCTTTTCTGCCAAAAGGCAACACAATCTATATAAGATTGACCTGTCTGAACTCTCAGATCAACATGTAACATGTTTTATGTCTAAAAAGGATGAAAAATGGCTATAGCATAAGAATCTAGGACATGTCAGTATGAAACAAATTTATAAATTGAAAAAGCATAACCTTGTGAAAGATTTCCTGATATTTATTTTTAGAAAGATATTTTGTGTGATGCATGTAGAGAGGTAAACAAGTAAAATCAAGTTTCAAATCTAAAATGGAAGTCACCTCCTCTAGACCTTTACAACTGTTACATATGAATCTTTTTGGACCAGTCAGTGTAGCTAGCCTAGGTGGAAAGAAATATGGTTTTGTCATAGTTGATGACTATTCTAGATTCACATGGGTACTCTTCTTAACCCACAAGGATGAGTCCTATAAGGTCTTTACAATATTCAGTAAGAGAGTACAAAATGAGCAGGATTTCTGTATTTCTGCCATTAGAAGTGACCATGGGGGTGAATTTGAAAATGAGCAATTTAAGCTGTTCTGTGAGGGAAATGATATTTCTCACAATTTCTCTACACCTAGAACTCCGCAGCAAAATGCAGTGGTTGAGAGAAAGAAAATATCTCTTAAAGATATGGGTAGAATAATGCTCAATGAAAATAATCTCCCTAAGTACTTATGGGAAGAAGCCATTAACACTGCTTGTTATGTGTAAAACATAATACTGGTTAGACGTATCCTAAATAAGACTCCTTATGAATTGTGGAAACGTAGAAAACCCAGCATATCATATTTTCATGCATTTGGATGTTAATGTTATATTCTGAGTAAAAAGGATCACTTGGGAGAATTTGATTCTAAAGTAGATAAGGGAATATTCATTGGTTATTCTGAAATATCTAAAGCTTTTAGAATTTTTAATTCCAGAACTTCTATAGTAGAAGAATCAATATATGTGAAATTTAATGATGGTTTAAAGACTAATAAAGAACTATCAGATCTAGAAGATAACATTGCAGGTATTGATCCAAGTCCCTCTAAGGAAAAACCTTCAGACAATGTAAAGGTAGACATGTCTGAAATTCCAGAAAATCAGACGAGTACTCAAACGTCTGAAGAACAAAACAATAACATGGCCTTCATACCAGATTTGGAGCCCAAACAAATTGAAGAAGCTCTAAAAGATGAAAGTTGGATTCTAGCTATGCAAGAGGAACTTAATCAATTCAAGAGAAATGATGTGTGGACATTGTAATGGCACAAAACAACACTAGAAGGGGGGTTAAATAGTGTTTTCACAAATCAGAGTTTTTCAAGCACAAAACAAAATTCGGTACAGATAAGACGCTTAGACACAGACACCTTTCTAAGCAAACT
This sequence comes from Sophora flavescens, assembly GCA_030762895.1. NCBI lineage: Eukaryota > Viridiplantae > Streptophyta > Magnoliopsida > Fabales > Fabaceae > Sophora > Sophora flavescens. The sequence goes on from CM061064.1 coordinate 130,570,579, forward strand.
GAATATCAACTATTGACACTCCCTAGTTAGTTAATAGGATAGATAAATAAACTCAATAATAAATTAAAAAGCCGAGGAAAGAAAGTACTCATAGATTTATCCTGTTTCACCCACAAACTTTGGGCTACATCCGGTCCTTGGCTTCACCAAGTTTTAGTGTTATAACTGATCAAGGTTACAGACGAGTATTATTTGCACACCTAGCCTCTCCAGGCTCAACACAAGTATTATTTGCACACCTAGCCTCTTCAGGCTCAACAAGTATTCTAGAAACAAGCCTCTTCAACCAATTTTATACTTCAGTAAGTGAATGTAGACTTTGAGATCTAGTGAGTTGCAGATGAAATCTTCTATAGATGATTTTCAGTATAAGAGAATATAATGAGAGTGATGATAGATTTCAACTATTTGAAGTCTCGATATGAATAGTGTTCTTTTGAATAAGATTGCCTTCACAGTAAGTCGAGTATTGTGGTTGTTTCTTAGTTGTTTGACTTCTTTCATAATCTCATCATGACTATTTCTTCAGGTCTTCAGCATCTTCAATTTATACTTAATCACAAGAGATCCATTGAGATGTAATCAGAGGTCTTCGTTCTTTATCCTTTGGATAGTAGTTATTCTGACTTGATAATAAATGCAGAAGAACGTTGGAAATCCTTCGATTGACCATAGAGCATAGCAGATATGCTTTGTTTACTTTGGGCAGTATTTCTTTCCTTATTTGTGCAACACATAAAAAAAATCAGATAAAGTTGCATTTCTCTTACTTGCATAAGGAACATTTGTAGTATTGCTCTTTGTCTTTTCTTATTTCTTTGATTGAAGACAGGAAATATATTAATAAACTTCTTTCAAGTTTAATTAATTATATTTCTAATCATACTGCTTTTAATTTCAGAGAGTAAGGAATTTCTTCATAAAGTGCTTTTCTTCTTTGCGCGTTGCTTCATAGATGCGAAGATAATGTTTCATGTCTAGATGCTTCATGTCTTCCATGCTGAAGGTGTAAGTAATGAATATACTTTGAATTCTTCAAATAGTTCTGACAAGAGTTTGGTTTTGTATCTGTCAGAAACTTAACACACATCTTATGAGGGACATATGCTTCTTGATGTGTGTCTTCTTGACATAGTTTTAGTCTATAAACTTGATCCATCTTCTTTCAACTTCCTTCAGAAGATAGTGTTTGTATTCTTTGATTCTTCGAAGAGTATTTTGAACAGAGTATAACTGTAGGTCACTTTGAGCTTCTTTCTTAGTCCAAGAAAGATAATCTTTAACAAAACGATCTTGGCATTCTACTTTCCATTAGCTTGATAAAAAGGATAAGGCTTTATCTTCTTTCCAATCTTGAAGATGATAGATACTCGAACACTTTGCTTCAGTGCTGCTAGCTGCCTTTCTTCAAAGTCAAGGAGTCTGAGAAATGATGTTGACTTGAAGCTTCAGCTGAATCTAACATCAGACGCATTATGCTTCAACATATATTTGGCAACCATAGATCAGACGCATATACTTATGCTGTTGATCCTTTCATATTCTTTAGTTGATTTGATCTGCTAAGATAGTGTCCTTTTTCTCCACACTCAAGTAGATGATTAGCAATATTCACACAGTTCATATAAAATCATTTGCTTAATATTTGGGTTCATCAAAACACAAACGCGCTAACCAGAGTATTAGTCAGATGCATGACAGAGTCAAAAAGCTTTGTGACTTAGCTTTCTCCCCCTTTTTGATGGTGACAAAACATTTCATATGATTTTATATTGAACATTAATAGAAACAATATTGACATATTAAAGTAAAGCATATCGTAGATAATTAATTCTTTTAAAGAGCATTTATATGCTCCCCCTAAACGTATGCTATTATTTAAAAGAAGTCTGACTTACAGCTTTCTTCTATACTTTTCTTTTATTCTTTCTTAAAACATTTTCTATTAAAATCATATCCTTGTTACCTTACTCCTTTTCTCTTTCTCCCCCTTTTGGCATTATCAAAAAGGTATGTACTTTGGTACTTAGGGAGGTAAAAAAAATTCTAACAGAAATCAAACAAAGAGTTCAAAGATATCATAAAAACATATTAACATCAGATCATATAGCAAAAATTTCATCATTGACAAATGAATTAAAATTAAAAACCAACCATAATCACCATGAGTCTTAAACAGCTCAACCAAAAATATGTGTTCATAACAATAAAAACATATATTAAAAGTTCATCATAGAAGGACTTGTTCAATTAGTTCATTTTCTCAAGAACTTTGTGGAGAAGATACACAACTAAGTCCATGTTTTCTCTAACACTTCTGATTTCTGCTCAAGCTAAGGGATCACACACATTGGAGGGGTTTGATTCAGAAGTTTGTCCTGCATGCTCAGAATTCTTGCGATTGGATATTCCTTGATTATCTTGTTCTCTTGGATGAATTAAGTCCAAAGGAACTGGTTCTGCTTCCATCATCTTTAGATCTTCATTCATCACTTCATCATAATTTTCATGTCAGGGTAGAAGAATGATGTTTTCAGACACATTTCCTGAGACAGTGAGGGGTTGTGGCACTACTGGCCAAACCAGCTTCATCATTTCGATATTTTCTTATCACTTCTCCTTCTTCTATTATAATATCATCAACTTCCTCAGATAATTCATTCACAGCAACTACTTCAACTTCATTTTCTATCTCTTCATCATAATCTAGCAAGAAATGATTTGAAATTTTGGCCTTGGAGTCATCCATGGGTTCAGGTGCGAATCTAGGTTCAGAGTCATTTTGTAACGAGGGTATAGCAATAGACATGCTTACAAAAAATTTGGGTTTAGGAGTATAATACTCATTACAGATATCAGACAAACTTGGTTCAGATGAAAAATCAGATATTAAAAGAGGATTTTTATCATACAGATTTACAGAGTTTCTTGACACAATGAAGGTGTCAGAAACAGAGTAGATATAATTATGCAAAGAGTTCAGACACAAGAAGCGGCCACGAGAGGAGATGGGATTTCAGAGATTGTTTCATCAAGGATTGCAGTTTTACACCACAGACTTAATCGATTGACTAAAGAGTGAGTGATGATAGTGTAAAACAAACTTTCAGTTGATATAGAGAGTGGAATGGGTTCCTATAAGTCTTCCTCATAGACAATAGAGTCTTCTAGCCAATTAATCAGAAATCTTGGCCCAGTACAACAGAAGAAAAATGTATTTTTCAAAAAGATAACTCTAGGACTAAAGAAGATCAAAAAGAGATAATTGTTATAGCAAGGGTACAGAGACAAAGGTTTTGAAGGTCAAACATACCCGAAATGTTGCAAAGCAACAAATCCAATCATGCCATTCTTTGTTGGAGTCTTCCATTTGTGATATTCTGTCAAACCAGAACCTGATGCCTCAGCATCCATTTGACCTTTCTGATCTTCTAGAAATAGAGCTACATCCCTTCCAGTACTTTCACCTTGCTTCATTTTTCTTATGATGTGCTTCCTTTGATGATCAGACAGAAGATACCTTGGTACTGGTACATGAGTGTCATTGGCAATGAATTTTATGTCTTTCACAGGCTTTCTCAAAGATTCCAGTGCTTCCAGAGCTTCTAGAGGTATTTCTTCAATTGTTTTGATAGGTTGGGGGGTGGTTTCCTGGTCAGGCCTATATCTGGCAGACCATCCTTGTTTATACTTGTTCCATCTTTCCTCTAATTCCTGCAGTCTTTTTATTCTTTCTTTTTCTATTTCCTCTTCTTCTACAACTTCTTCCCTTGATTCCACAAAGATTTCTTGTTCTTTTTCCCAGCCTTCTTCAACCAATCTTTCCTGCACAACTTCTTCTTCTTGCCCTGGTTCACAAATCTTTATTCTCTTACTCAAGCTTCTTTTTTCCTGATCATTTTTACTTTCTTTTCTTTTTCTTGTCACTCTCTTCTTCTTGTTGAAACATTGAGATAGTCCAGTGACTAACTCAGGTAAAGAACTTGTTACAGAGACTGAAGTTTCACATTCTTAACTTTCTTAACTATCTTATTTTTCTTTTCCAACTCAAACACATCTTTCCTTTTTATTTTAATCACACAAGTAATGGTCTTGTCATTATCAGAATCAACAAAAATTCTTTCAATAGGGTTTTCAGAAACAGGTTTTGTAGAAACAGGAATTTCAGAAATCCTAGGGTTAACAGAGAAAAATTTATCCAGCTTCATTCTTCAAACCCAACTCAGTGAGAGTTGCAACATATAGAATAGGAATCTCATTCAAAATCTTAGAATACAGAGTAATGCCTTTATTTCTGATTAGCCTTGTCAGTAACATGCCATATGGATAACAGGTTTTGTTAAAAATCAGATCATTTATATCAATCTTCCTAAAATGAAGAAAGTGATATAAGGCAAACTTATCTGGTCTTTGAGATAATACTGACTGAGCCTTTCCTGGGGGTGACGCATCAAGTGAGAAGCAAGTGCAAAAACATTGCTTTTGACATAAGGTCTCAAACAGATTTGCTATCGATGAAGGGATTTCCAAACAAAGCGAAATTTACATCTTCCTTTTCTACATTTTCTTCCCAATCATCTGATTATCCAAATCTTCACTGGCACAGCCTGTTGCCTTTTCCAAGTCAAAAACATCAAATGATGTCAGACAACATTTACATTTCCCACAACATTGAACAGATTCATGTGCCTTGTAGAGGCTGAACTTTTCCAGAACTCTTTAAGAGTATGACGATAAACATCTTCTCTAATAGTGAAGAAATTTGTCCACCCAGCATATTCCAGTTCAAAAGACACATCCAGACCAGCACTTCTGATTTCCTCGAAGTTAACTGCATGCTCTACAGTTATCTTTCTAGCATCGGCTTCTTCCATGTTAGAGATGGCAGAAGGATTTGCTGCTATTCTTGATGCCATTTTGGGTAGTGAACAGAAGGACTAGGGCTTGAGAGAATACGAAAAGGCGAGAAATTTGGGGGAGAGAAGAGTCTGAAGGTGAACGGTTGTGTGAGTGGAAAGGTTTACGAAAAGGGATTTCTCATAATGATACAACGGATGGAGAGAGAAAACTAGCCGAGGGAGCGAAAAGATTTTCTCGAAAACTTCCCACTTAATTACTTGAGAATTTGAAATTAATTATGTCCTTCTCAGACTTTAATGAGATCTGCATCATAGAATCTTAATAATTCAGACGCATCATTCAAACATTTACACATATCATAATTTCTAAGATATAGTTTGAATACTTACTTGTATGTGATTTGTCTCATCAAATCACTAACCTCTTCTATCATTGCGTTTTCTTTGAAATATTTCCTTATCAATTTGGGGGCTTTGGAATATAAACCCCCTTGTAATTGTGAGTAGTTAGAGTCCATTTTCCAATCTCTATAATAGGAGTTTTCTTTGTTCTAATTAATAGATCTGCAATAGGAACAATGAGATGCTTTGGTACCCATACCTTCTTGGATCCTTTCTTGCTAGATTTATGAGTTTGTGAGGACTTGGTTTTTCTTTTGTGAAAGCACTTGGACGTGATATGTCCAGATTTACCACATAATATACATGGAGTTCTAAAAGAAGATTTATTAGGATTTTTCAAGTTATCTGATAATTTATCAGATACTTTATCAGAATTCTCTTCAATGTATCCTATACTAGTTTTGTCACTGCTAGATCTCTGACTTCCAAGAAGTTTTGTCAGATTATTCTTGCCATTGACAAATCTAGCAAGATCATTAGTGAGCTCCTCCACTTTCTGTTGAAGTTTTAACACTTATTCAGATGGTGATGTTTCAGTAATGATCTCCGCTTTAAGCATTTTTGCCTTAAGCTTTCTGTTTTCTTTGATTAGTTCATCAACCTCAAGATTTTTATGTGCCTCACATACTTTTTCTTAACTTCTTTGAACTTAGCAAGAATACAGTTAGATTCACTGAGAAGTTCATGATAGTCATCTTGTAAATCCTCAAATTCAAAATTTATCTCATAGTCTGAGTCAGTGTCTCCAAGTAGACATTTGAACTCATCTTCTGATTCATTGTTTAGATCTTCCCAAGTGATCATCTTCTTTAGTGGTGGCATCCTGTCACCAGCTGTCCTGATTGCTGCTTTTCTGTCTCTAATCTTGTTCCATAATTTTCTCATCATTTTATTGGCATCAGAAATTTCTTCATCCTCATCATCATTTTGAGAATGCCGATCCTTTGTCATAGTTGAAGATAGAATGTTGTAATCATTGTTATTGACTTCTCCTCAGAAGTTTCTTTGACAATAGTATCCTCATCATAGAATTATTCAAGCCTGTTCCAGATGTCTTTAGCTGTTTCACAGCTGCTCACCTTGTCATATTCAGATTACTGAGAGAGCAAACAAGCAGATACTTGGCTTTTGCATTAAGCTGAACCATGCTCTTATGATCCGCTGTCCATATGTTTCTTGGAATGATATCTGCATTCTCGTCAGTTGGACTGTAAGTTCCTTGAGATATGATTTCCCATAGATCCAAATCAGTTGACTCAATGTACATTTTCATCTTGCTTTTCCAGTATTTATAATCATTTCCATTGAACATTGGAGGTCTGTTAAGGTATGTAACCTGATTGTACATACTGTTGCTTGAACCTGCTTCACTTGCTATTCTCCATAATATTTTCCTCAACACTGTGAGGTGCTCAACCCAGAGACTGAGCTTTGATACCAACTGTAATGGCACAAAACAACACTATAAGGGGGGTTGAATAGTGTTTTCACAAATCAATTTTTCAAGCACAAAACAAAATTTAGTACAGATAAGATGCTTAGACACAAACACTTTCCTAAGCAAACTGAACATCAACTATTGACACTCCCCAGTTAGTTAACATGATGAATAAATAAACTCAATAATAAAGTAAAGAGCTAATGAAAGACAGTACTAAGATATTTATCCTGGTTCACCCACAAACTTTGGGCTACATCTAGTCCTTGACTTCACCAAGTTTTAGCACTATAACTGATCAAGGTTACATACGAGTATTATTTGCACACCTAGCCTCTTCAGGCTCAACACAAGTATTATTTGCACACCTAGCCTCTTCAGGCTCAACAAGTATTCTTGAAACAAGCCTCTTCAGGCTCAGAGTTTTGGGAGTTTTTTTGAAGCACAACTTCAAGTTTACAATAGCAATTCAACCAATTTTACACTTCAGTAAGTGAATGTAGACTTTGAGATCTGGTGAGTTGCATATGAAATCTTCTCTAGATGATTTTCAGTATAAGAGAAGATAATGAGAGTGATGATAGCTTTCAGCTATTTGAAGTCTCGATATGAATATTGTTCTTTTGAACAAGATTGCCTTCATAGTATGTCGAGTATCGTGGTTGTTTCTTAGCTGTTCAGCTTCTTTCAGAATCTCATCAATACTATTTCTTCACGTCTTCAACATCTTCAATGTATACTTAAATCACAAAAGTTCCTTTGAGATGTAATCAAAGGTCTTCGATCTTTATCCTTTGGATAATAGCCGTTCTGAATTGATAATAAATGCAGAAGAACTTTGAAAATCCTTTGATTGACCATAGAGCATAGCAGATATGCTTTGTTTGCTTTGGGCAGCGTTTCTTTCCTTATTTGTGCAACACATAGAAAAACTCTGATAAAGTAGCTTTTCTCTTACTTGCATAAAGAACATTTGTAGTATTGCTCTTTGCCTTTTCTTCTTTCTTTAATCTCGATTGAAGATAGGAAATATATTAATAATCTTCTTTCAAGTTTAATTAATTATGTTTCTAATCATACTGCTTTTAGTTTCAGAGAGTAAGCAATTTCTTCATAAAGTGCTTTTATCCTTTGCGTGTTGCTTCAGGGATGCGAAGATAGAGTTTTATGTCTAGATGCTTCATGTCTTCCATGCTGAAGGTGTAAGTAATGAATATACTTTGAATTATTCAAATAGTTCTGACAAGAGTTTGGTTCTGTATCTATTAGAAACTTAAGACACATCTTATGAGGGACAGACACTTCTTGATGTGTGTCTTCTTGACATAGTTTTAGCCTGTAAACTTGATCCATCTTCTTTCAACTTCCTTCAAAAGATAGTGTCTGTATTATTTGATTCTTCGAAGAGTATTTTGAACAGAGTATAACTGTAGATCACTTTGAGCTTCTTTCTTAGACACAAGAAAGATAATCTTTATCAAATTGAACTTGGCATTCTTCTTTCCATTAGCTTGATAAAAAGGATAAGGCTTTATCTTCTTTCCAATCTTGAAGATGATAGATACTCGAACACTTTGCTTCAGTGCTGCTAGCTGCCTTTCTTCAAAGTCAAGGAGTCTGAGAAATAATGTTGACTTGAAGCTTCAGCTAAATCTAACATCAGACGCATTATGCTTCAACATATATTTGGCAACCATAGATCAGACGCATATACTTATGTTGTTGATCCTTTCATATTCTTTAGTTGATTTGATATGATAAGATAGTGTCCTTTTTCTGAACACTCAAGTATATGATTAGAAATATTCACACAGTTCATATAAAATCATTTGCTTAATGTTTGGGTTCATCAAAACACACACGGGCTAACCAGAGTATGAGTCAGACGCATGACAGAGTCAAAACGCTTTGTGGCTTAACATACATTAGTTTATAAACCCAAGGATAAATCTATAATTGGAACCAGATGGGTGTTTAGAAACAAACTGGATGAAGATGGAAAAGTGGTAGGAATAAAGCAAGACTGGTAGCTCTAGCTCTAGGGTATAATCACCAGGAAGGTATTGATTTCATTGAAAACTTTGCACATGTAGCTAGATTAGAAGCAATTAGAATTCTTATGTCTTATGCTGCATAACATGATATAACTCTTTATCAAATGGATGCTAAAAGTCCCTTTTAAAATGGGATAATTGAGGAGAAAGTTTATGTTAAGCAACCTCCTCGGTTTGAGGATTCAGGAAACCCTTACCATGTCTATAAGCTTAAGAAATCTTTATATGGACTTAAACAAACTCTTAGAGCTTGGTATGATAGGTTAAACACTTTCCTGATGGAAAACAACTTCTTTAGAGGAAACTTAGACACTACACTTTTCAAGAAATGCTCAAAGAAAGATTTCATTGTAGTACAAATATATGTGGATGATATTATTTTTGGTGCTACTAATGAAAAGCACTGTAAAGAGTTCTCAAAGTTGATGCAGAATGAGTTTGAAATGAGTATGATGAGAGAATTGAAGTTCGTTCTTGGTCTGTAAATAAAACAGACGAGTGATGGAATCTACATCCATCGGCAAAAATACACCAAGGAAATTTTAAAGAAATATAAGATGGAAAATTCAAAGCCTATGAATACTCTTATGCATCCATCATTTGTTCTAAATAAGGATGAAGAAGGTAAAAAGATATATCAAACTGTTTACCGAGGTATGATTGGATCTTTACTATACCTAACTACTAGCAGACCTGACATTCAGTTCAGTGTTTGTCTATGTACTAGATTTCAATCAGATCCTAAAGAATCTCACTATAGAGACTATTAAAAGAATTTTCAGATATCTCATTGGAACCACTAACCTTGGTTTGTTGTATAAGAAATCTGAAGATTTCAGGTTAGCTGGATTTTGTGATGCTGATTTTATTGGAGATAGAATTGATAGAAAAAGTACCAGTTGTAACACCCCGTTTTCGCGTCTCTTGACCGGTAATTATATTTTATATTATTATCGGGGATCTAGAAAATGATTTTGAGAAAAACAAAATCATAGTTGAAACCTATCATATTGTGGGATGTTACGGTGAAATTTTGGGTTTAAAACTCAGACGTAAACCGGTCTGCGTTTTCGCAGACAGTATAATTTTGTACCGGTCAGAAAAACCCTAATTTGACCCGAAATTGAAAAATCTTAGTTTTAATCATTATTTTAGTAATAAATTCTATTTCTATAATTTTCTCTCAAAATAAAATATTGTATTTTATTCCGACGAATTTTGACGGAAAACGTGCGAAACCCTAATCGGGTAAACGAAGGAGCTGGAAATGGATCTGCAGAGGTATGCCAGAGGATAGGGGCGATGAGTAAGCATTGATGACTCACCCCATGAGTCACATGGTGATTCACCAAATGTAATGATGAGTTTTTGAGAAATATCTCAAAATATCTAGATATTTATGCAAGCAAAAGACCAAATTACCCTTTATCCTTTTTGTTAATTCCTTTCATGACCAACCATGGTTAAGTCACCAATTTGGCATGGTTACCTTCCTTCCCTTAGAGTGAATTTCGAGCCCCTCTCTCTCATAAACATCCATCCATCATTCATTTTACTTAAAACATCCTAAGTCATCCAAATCTTATGTTTTAAGATCAAAGTCATAAACTTTCATTTCTCTCAAATGTTCTTCAGTGTTCATGACTTGTTCTTCATTTCTCCTCCATATTTCGTCATCTTATAGGCATGATTTCATGATTCTTAATTCATGAAACCTGCTCCTTAGATCCTTGCCTTCACTTTGATCCATTTTGTTCTTAAATCCAAGAACATCCAAACATTCTCTCTTAACTCTCAAAATTCGGCCAAGCCCCTAAAACCCTCACCCAAGTGTTGTTTTGATTTTCTAAGACCATATCCATACTCACCAACATGATCTAGACACTTTATATTTCACACAAAAATCCATTTGGAGCTTGTTTTTGAAAATGGGTTTCCTAGATCTAGAATTTGGCCAAGCCCTCTAGATCACCAAACAATATTTGTTTCATCATTCCAACCACATATCCTTGTTCCTCTAGAGCATCTAGAGACATATTATTTCACGCAAAACCTCATTCGGAGTTGATTTGCAAAATGGGTATTTTTCTTGCCTACATTTTGTTCATCACCTTCTCATCAATCAAAGGGTAATTTGTCTTGACCCTAGTTAGTAACTTTATTCTATACTTCATTAGCTTCATGGATATTTAATTTATTTCAAGTTACATACTTTCAAAAAATCATGTATTAATTCATAGGAATTTGCATGATGTTGTTTTTGGACTTTGAACAATTTTTCTACCATGGAAACACCTTTGTCTTTATGTCTACCAAAAGGTTTTCAAAACAAATCATCCAAGTCAAATAAACCTAAAGAGACCGTGAGCTATAGCTGAATTTTTAGCCTTGGCTTTTGTTTGTTTTAACTAGTTAAGTTGTTGTTGATGAAGGTTGGTATTGGAGTTGGCTTTGTGGCTTTGTGGAGCAAAGAAGAGCAACTTGCTTTTGGGAGCTACAAGAGGTAAAGGGTGAGTGAACCACCTCACACCATATTGGTGGGTGTGAAGATGTCTTATATTTGTTTGTGGTTGGAAACCTAGACCTAGGGTTATCCACTTTGTTTGGTTTGGTCCTCTATGAGGACATGATTGTAATAGTGGTTGTGGTTTGATTTGTGTGTTTTGATATGTGATCTTTGTTGAAAATTGATATGATTATATGCTCATGAACATGCTTTGTTTGATTGCTTATTCACATGCCTTGGTTTGATTAATTGGTTTGAATTTTCAATATGGTTATAGCATGACTTCTTGAGTAGTTATATGCTATGTTGATGTATGGTTAATGAGTGTTTTTGGAGAAGTGAAATCTTCTCTTGAATCGTGGTCAAGTTTCAGCCACATATGGAACAAATGGGAATTTAACTCCAATCCCCGAGTTTTAAGTGGATTTCACAACACTTAAGTGGGGATATAAACAATGACAATTAAGAAAGGAAAAGAACAAGTTCTTGAGCTATGAAATTATGCAATTATTATAAGGAAAGATCTAATTAAAAGCCTACTATAAGTAAGTCATAGGTATTATTTCCTTAGAATCCTCACTTAGAATGTTTTGATTTTCAATCAAGTTGTATTTGGAAATCAATGGACATAAGTTTTCATGAAGCAAAACCATCCAAAAAGGATGCTTATTTTATTTCAGGTTTGAGGTATAAATTGAATATGAAAATGTTTTCTATACTTAGTTTACCAATTAAATTCTTTTATCTAAGTCAAAGATTGATTAGATCAAATGTTTTTGGTGAGAATGACCCGTATAACGAGTTTGATTTCTAACCTTTATGTGATGGCTATAAAGTTTTTCAAAAAGGATTTCAAAACCCAAATGAATGAAAGATGGAACCATGGTTTAGGCATTGAATGAATTCACTTAAATGAGGGACTTTTGTAAAGTTTCCACTTGATATTCAATTGGTTGATAGTTGTTGGGCCATAAGAGTTCTATCATTTGGAGTTTTAAGATTGATGAAAAAGGAAGTTAAGACTTTAGAACTCTTCTATTATTTTGATTTCAAACCATTAGTGCTGAGGTACTTAAGGCCATAAGACCGAGGTATTTAAGGAGACATGTTTACAAAAGAAAGGATTTAAACATTTGGATTTACCATCAAGAGGATTTTAAAACCAAAGCAAATGTGTATTCCAAAACCTAAGTCGAGGAGTATGACTTAGTGATTAAATGAAATGGAATGTTTAAAGTATGAGATATAGTGGAGCAAGACTATGCCTTCCTACCCTAGATGATTTTATCATCCAAGGATCCATAATACTTAATAACCAAGAGAGTCTAAGATTACTTGCCAAGTAAGTAATCTTGTTCGGGAAGAACCAGAAGAAATAAAAGGGATTGGGGAATGACCAATCTCCGTAATACACTTAAGCATTGAAACATGGATAAACCAATGAGGGGATCCTAAACTTGTGAAAGGATTCATGGGTTGGTACTATCTTGACTCTAGAATGGCTATTGATTTTGTCAAACAAATCACGAAATTTATCTGAAAGATATCTACGAACGCACATGCCATGATCGGTTTGATCCAAAGAATATTGTCAGTAAGGGCTTTGTGCTTAGGAAGTGGGCCTACATGTCCTGTGCACATGTGGATTGTAGAGTGACCACGTATGGCCATTCAGGGTGATGGGTCGTGGAGTTCTGTGCAAAACACCGGCATCTTCTACTTGCTGCTGTACAATCCTGGTTATCGATGGCGTTTCACAATCAATAGGGTTATTATTATTGATGCACCAGTATGCCAAATGTTGGCAGTTGTGAAACGTGTGTTTTAACTACTCCTTCCAAAAATTCTCTTAATTCTTGAGTTGAGTCAGATCTTCCTTGAGGTTGTGTAGGTATGGGACTATGCAGTTTCAATCAGTCATATCTCAACTCTTGTGAGGCTGTGTAGGTATGAGACTATGTAGTTTCACTGGGTCATGTTTGTGTATAAGCCGTGTCCTGTAATGCTTTGATGTTGTATGCTTTTGATGATATGTATATACTATATGTTGTTGGTATATTGATTGAATTGTTGATCTGCAATTGGATGATAACATGAGATATGTTAGTAAGAGTATGGATATGCATATGTGCCATGTTGTGTTGTGCTGTTTTCGTATCTGCCATATGCTGTGTGATGTTGGGAATCTCACATCCTTTATTTTATATTACTATGTCTGGTTTGGCTATCCACCTTTTGTGTTCTTCTAAGAAGGATGTGATGTCGAGATGTCACTCGGCTGACCCACCATAGGTGTTAAGGTTCGAGTGTGAGGATGACATGGGGAAGTCTTTAGAGGACGTCACTTCCAGCTTTCGGATGGTTCAAGACAAGGGTGTATGTGTTTCCTGTCGTACCTGATCTTCTTTTTCTTATGATAGGCATGACTGTCGATGGTTAGTAGGCTATGACTTTTCCCTTGGAAGGGGAAAAGGCCTAGTACGAGAGTTACTTAGTAGTGACTTTAGCAGTGACTTTTGTGGCGACGTCGGTAGTGGACTCAAATAGAGTTTCCACTAGATTTCGCCAGTTAGTTTGTCTTTCTCGTAATGTATGAGAAAATATTGTCTTTTATGTATAGTTGGGCCAGCGTAGGATGTACATGTCTGATTTTAGATTTTATGGAGCTGTGTCTCCAAGTACCTTATGTTTTTAGGAGATGTCTCCATATTTTTACGTTGAGTCTGTATGTGTATATGTTTTGTTCGACGAGTCAGGTTGGGTTTTTTTATGTAACCCTATTTTTGAACCTATGACCTGAAGTGCATTAAGAAGTATTTTATTACACATTACCTATTTCCAGATATTTACATTTATGTCTTATGAAAGCAAAAAATTTCCCCGTTATATTACAACGAATTTTAAATTAACCTATTTTCGGCCTTAAAACGTTACGAATATTGTAGCGCCCGAGAAGGGTGTTACACCAGTGGAGGATGTTACTTCATTGGAGAAAACATGATCTCCTGGTCAAGCAAAAGGCAAAGCACAATTGCTCTCTCAACAGCTGAAGCTGAATATATATCTGCAGCAAGTTGCTGTTTACAACTGCTTTGGGTAAAATATCAACTTAAGGATTATTCCATGTTTGAGCATAACATACATGTTGGTGTGATAATACCAGTGCTATTAACTTGTCTAAAAATTCCATACAACATTCTAGAGCAAAGCATATAGAGATAAAACATCATTTTATTAAAGATTGTGTGCAAAAAGGTGTTTGTGAAATTAAGTTTGTCAACACTGAAAATTAGTGGGCTAACATTTTTACTAAACCTTTAAGTGAAGATAGATTTGTATTTATTAGAAGGAATCTTAAGATGCATAACGTGTCTGAATAATTGATTGCTTATCTGTTTGAAAATTTACTTGTCTAAATTTTCTGCTTCACTCGTCTACTTTAGCCAAGCGTCTGATGACATGACTGAAAGCACTCACAAAGTGCTAACCCTGACTGAGACACGTGTACATTGCAAAAGTTCCATCCTTTTTCTCAGAAACATTCTATCTTTTCACAATTTGAGACACCCCGTTGTACCCCGGTGTTTTATTAGCTTAAAACCTTATTAATTAATTCCTTAATCGCGCGCTTAGCGTGAAAAGTACGTAAAACTAAAACTTTATTTAAACAATCATATAACTTCTGCAAATAAAACACACCAAGGTTGTAATATATAAATACAGACCTGTTTATTTATTACATTACCAAAACACTGTTGAGGGAATCCTCTCAGTAGGATCCCTCACAGGCATAAACTTAAAATAAAAGCCATACTTAGCGAAAACATATAAAAATACTCCTTCTTAGACACACTGGCCATACTATCTATACTTTACTCGTCATGGGTCACAGCTCCACCTCCAGCGTCTGGTTCGTAAGGAGTTCCATCCAACTCCTCAGCAACCTCCGTTTCATACAGAGCTCCGTCCAGCTCCTCAACAACATAATCCTCCATCGGGTCTTCTAATGTAAGTAAAGTAATCCACAAGAATACAAAAACATAGGGGATAAGAAACAGTTCTATCATCAAAAGCGGAAAAGAGTCATAGTAAATCATACAGTAATTGTCACAGACAAACAACACACATAACTAACAGATCACCCTCAATTTAATATATCATCCTCTACCCCCAATCTCATGCTACTCAAAGACACCATAGTTGCACACCTATTTCCTAAGGTGGAAGTGGTCTCGCGAGAACTCTTGATTTTTACGTGTATTATATTACCATTACACGGTGTATTATATTACCAATACACAGAAGTGTTTTACGTGTAACATGTATTATATTACCAATACACGATGTATTATATTACCAATACACTTTCGTCTTTGTGTATTATATTACCAATACACTTTTGTCCTTGTGTATTATATTACCAATACACGGTTGTAGACAACAACACCTATACTTGAATCTCACCAACCCATTTTAGCAACATCCTAGTGCCTTAACCTTCCATTAGAACTTGACACATATTCTATGCCATAACACCTCTTTAGCATACATCATCTAGGTTAGGCACTTCTAAATCATCATTATCCTCACACCCAAAACAATCATCTCTTAGACAACATATATATCTTTACTTAAAATTCACTAAGCATAATAATAAAAACCAGGCATATCATGCATAACACAATATCAATCAAAATATTCCCATATCACCCACATAGCATAAAATCAATTCAATAAAAGTAGTAAAATCTAATCAACCATCAACAATATAAAGATCAACCTAATGTCAATAAACCTACAATCCCCGAATCATCATTGGTTTTTCAAGAAAGGTTGCCAATGTGATTTTGGTCTTGTCGATTACTCGACTACTAGTAGGGTTTAGGTCGCCCTACACAATTATTATATAATCTACTACTTATTCATTCCGACAATAGGTTGGTTCTTTCCCCCACTTGGGTTATCACCGGACTCCCGAACTCGAAGCTCATTGTTGTCACACCACAAAGTACTAACTCCACCTTCTGTGAAGGTAAAGAGATTAGATGTTCGAAGAGGTATACCACGAACGTCCTCGTTTCCTCCGCGATGGAAGTCTAAGGTTATGAACACAAAACCACAAGTTAAAATAAAACAAGAACACTAAAACAAAGGTATAGGTTCGGTCAAGACTAGTTCTTAGGGTTAGAAATTCCCGGAAATTATACAACTCATGGATTTATGATCCTTAAGTGTTAGGAGTTCATAAACAATGATCACTTAACAAAGTTGAATTAAAATCCCACTAAGTTATAAACTTAGGGTATTCGACCAAGGCTAGTAAAATAGGCTAGCATTCACTAAACTTTCCAATCTCTTAGGTTTAGCATCCATATGTATTAAGGAGCTCAAACCATGTTCATTTTGGAAAAATAAGAACAAAGTATCCTAGGTCCATAACCTTCTAGGTTCGGCCTTCATAGGATTTATAGGTTAAAAATCTTTGAACTTTCCAATCTCATAGACTTAGCATCCAAATATATTATGGAGCTCAAGTCCATGATCATTTTGGAAAACAATGGAAATTTAAACATTCCAATCTCTTAGACTTAGCATCCAAATATCTTACGGAGCTCAAGTCCATGATCATCTTGGAAAAATGAAAGTAATACATCCTAGCTTTAATAACATAGAATAAACAAGTTAGAAATCCTTAAACTTTTCAATCTCTTAGACTTAGCATCCAAATATCTTATGGAGCTCAAGTCCATGATCATTTTGGAAAACAATGGAAACTTAAACATTCCAATCTCTTAGACTTAGCATCCAAATATCTTATGGAGCTCAAGTCCATGATCATCTTGGAAAAATGAAAGTAATACATCCTAGCTTTAATAACATAGAGTAAACAAGTTAGAAATCCTTAAACTTTCCAATCTCTTAGACTTAGCATCCAAATATCTTATGGAGCTTAAGTCCATGATCATTTTGGAAAAATAAAAACTCAAACATCCTAGTAACTAAACACTAAGTTTCGGCCATCATAGGATGATGAGGAAAAATATTCTTTGTTTAACAATAACTCTTAGGTTTAGAATCATAAGGTATTAAGAGTTCTAAATCCATGATCATACTTGGAAAGTTGAAATATAGTATCCTAGCCTTACTTATTCATATTTTCAGTCATCATAGGAACAATCTATCAAAACTTCCAAGATTTATAGATTTAAGATCAATGGATAGTTAGAAACTCAAACACATGATCATATTCCAAAAGTTGAAACAAAAACTTCCTAGGTCACAAATGCAAGCATTCGTCCTTCATTGGAAGAGATAGGTAGATATTTTTGTTTTACACAATCTCTTAGTATGTGAAAATATAAGTTAATACAAGACTATAGAAAGTGGTTTCAACTCAAAAGGAGTTTTCTACCATTTTAGAGAGATTTTAGAAGTTTAAAGCATATAAAGAACACGTAAAGCAAACTAAGAAATAAAAGATGAAACTTACAAAAAGATTCATATGAGAGCATTACCCTTAGTATAAGGAAGAACTTTAATGAAGAACTCAAGTGGAAAAGACTAATAAAAATGGAAGCTTTAAGTGTTTAAAAAAAGAAGAAATGGAAGAAGTTGAAGAAGTATGAAGATGGAGGAAGAAAATGAGAGAATGAAGATGAGTGATGATTATATAGAGGAGGGAGAGGGGAGCACGAAATTTAGGAGAGAGGATGAGCTTGGAGAGCAAGTTTTGTCTTTAAGACTTGTTTGGTTGAAGAGGAAAGAGAAAAATAGGTTTTTAGAATATAATATGATATATTTCAAAAAGTCTATCATGACCACTTTTTAGGAGGTAGCTTAGGCCATACCTCTAGTGAGTCACCTCACTCCCTCATCTCACCTCATGCCTTTTATGTCTCCTATTCTGCTCCATTTCGTACCCGGTTGCATTTCCGATCGTAATTCTTCCGACGTTTTCACCCGAATAAAATATTTTATTTTATTTTTGAACGAAAATGTTCAAAATAACCAAAGTTGAAGGAAACATAATAAAAACACTAACTATCTCGTTCACGGGTCAAAATTAGGTTTTCTGCACAGTAAACTTGTACCGGCAGTGAAAATGCAGACCGGCTTTCGTTTGAATTTTCAACCGAAAATTTTACCGTAACCCTCTACCATAAAGTAGACTATGAATATGATTTTGTTTTATTCAAAAACACTTTTTATCTCTCCATTTAAAATATAATTAATTATATTTTAATAGGTTGAACAACATAATTAAAATCAGGCCGTTACTCAACTGTCATTTCAAATTTATTACCATTTATGACATAACATCTCTCCTTGTTCCCAACGCAAAAGCACTCATTATTTCCTTTTCTTCTCTTAAAAGCTACCCAAAACTTCAGAAATCCTCATGTATTCTAAAATCTTTGCTTTCTCTCTCTGACTCTGAAAACCCTTCGTCTACAACTTCAAAAATCCCTTATTTCTAAACCCTAAAGATCCTTTTATGAACTACAATGGCACCCAAGAGTTTTCTCGAGACCATTGCTGCACAAGCACACATATCTGCGGCTGAAACAAAGAAGGTTCACCCAGGAAGTGTTCCAAACTTCGAGGAACTTAAAATCAAGGGAATGGATGCTGCTGCTGGATGGACACAGTTTTTCAATCTGAGAGAAGTTGTGTACCCTTCTCTGGTTAGAGATTTCTGGAGAAGTGCCAAGATCACCAAGGACAACCTCACTGCTATGATATCTGGGGATGTTGGGGATGATCATGTCATCATTACCCACGAGTCGCTTGCTGAAGTGACCAAATGCCCAAGGGAAGGTGCTGGGTATGCTGCTGATTGGATGAAACCTATTGGAGAAGAAGCTGTCAATATTGCCATCTATGGAGTCCCTGAACCAGAAGACCTAGACTCTAAGTATCTGACTGATAAGGCAAGGTTTCTTCATGTCCTCATTATTAACTGTGTAATGCTTAGGACTGGGTCTAGAGACCATGTGAGTAAAATTGAGAAATTTGCTATCTATCATCTTGTTCAAAAGATTAAGATAGATATCACTGATCTCATTTTTAGGCACATGGAGAAAGCTACTAAAAGGAAAAATAAGGGCTATCCCTATGGCATGCTCATTACCAAAGTATTTAGGGCAAATACTCTAATGGATTTGAAAACTGCCTTCAGTGTAAATTTTGACGCAGAGATCACTACCAAGACTCTGTCTCCGATGAAGGTACAATTGACACCTTTTGAGGGACTTGCTGTGGAAGGACCTCAACAAGCAAATGTTGGTGCTATTGCTATTGAAGTTGTTACTGCCACCACTTCTACCAGTCCATAGAAACTGCCTACCAAGAGGAAAAGAGTCTCTAAGGATGTTGGACGGGCTGAGGGGGAGTCTCAAGTTGATGAAATTGTAATCCCCAAGAATAAGAGAACCACAACAACTAAGAGGAAGGTTTCTGAACTTCTTCAACAATCAACAAGGATCAAGAGAAGACTGGTTCTTCAGGAAACACCACCCTTATCACCCTCTCAAACCAAACTTCCAACCCTTCCACCTACCAAAACCAAAACACCACCACCTCCACCTCCACCTACCAAAGCGAAAACACCATCACGTCCACCTAACACCAGAACACCCTCACCACCACCTTAATCTATCTCACCTTCACCACAAAAAGCTCCCACACCAACACCTACATCACCTATACTTGAACTCGAAACTCACATGTTTGAACCATCAACACCACATTCATCCCACTGTTATGAACATTACCAAGATGATCATCTGAATGAATTTGACCTCTTTGACTCACCCACCTCACCACCATCTAGATCACCTACACCTGATTATGTGAAAAATCAGTGTCGTGTCCCCTTAAGAATAATCTTTGATGATCTCTTCTCTGAAACCAGACACAACTCACTGCCCAAATCCTCTTTGCCTCGCTATCATCTCTCCTCTAGAAACACTCCTTTTACAGTATCTGATGAATGCAGTTCTACAATGCTATCTAGCAAGGATCTGGCAGTTATTGCCTCCCTGGAAGTGGAAAGGTAAATGGTTCAATTGACTGAGAAATAGAAACTCTCTGATAAATGGAAGCCTAATCCTCCATTGATCATGAAGCCTTCTACTGAGATCAAGATTATACAAGACTCTATGGTTCTGAAAGGAAAGCAGAAGGTCATTGGCATCTTTGGGGAATAGATAGTCTGTTTGATCAATCTGGATGATGACAGACTAAAGTTCAGAAATAGGATTGTCACAACTGCTATAACACCCTTCTCGGGCACTATATTGTTTGTGACACTTACATTCTATAAGACCGAGTAAATGGGAAAATAAATATTTTCGACCAAAAATACGGGTATACTTTTTTTTTTCTTTTCGCAAATAGCACAATAAATAATATTTAACATACATCTTCAAACTTAAGATTAAATATTCTACAAACCATTCTCCAGGTACTAACAGTCATAAACATAAACATCTAGAAAAGGGAGGAAATACACCCACCAGTAAATTAACAACATACTGGAAATATGTTTATAATAACAATAGTAGCATTGGAGACACAACTCCACAAAATAAAGGCACAAGACTCATCATGCTGGCCAATACAAAACAATGACGAAATGTCATCCCCTCACAACCATAACAGTCAAGGATGATACACCGTTACGCCGTGGGTATACTCCTCATGTCCATTATACAAAAGCCATTGAGTTTGTGTCCATGTGTACCCATGTCATCTCAAACTCCAGCCGGGTGTGGTGGCAAAACAGTGATGTCGTCATCTTTGTAGAACGTAAAACAAAGCAGAAAACCAAACAAATACAAAAAATGAGGTGAGATCCCCATTCATCATACACATAACGCAGATATGCAGTGGTACGACACACAGGTACGTACAACTATCAATATACAGTTATATCATCACTCATATCAGAATCATAATGTTTCATATAAACATAATCACAGGGCAATGTTCATCTAGATAGGAGACATCTAAGACTCGAGGAAAGACCTCTGATTCCTATACCGTGGTTTTAACGAACAGTCGAAGAGAGTGGTTCGGAGGATTGTCCAGGATTACACCAGCCTTGGGTAAAATGTGTTAATAGTCAGCAAGGTGCACCTTTTTCGAGTACATCATACACTACCAGAACACACGTAGCATCTAGTCGAGTATGTCAGTGTATTGCAAGATCACCATGCCACAGAGGAGCAACCAACTAGGCCTATATGAGTATTTCATACCCCGACAACCCCAATTATCAAACAGATCGTCACTACAGAATTCACACCCGCATTAAAGTGTCAGCTCAATCTCCTTGGCCCAACGACCTCACAGAACATAGTTTCACTATGTCTTTGGGTAAAATTGTCGGAAATGCATTCTTCTTGTCTATCCACCAGATGACCTCTTGATTCCACTGGAATCCTTTCCATGTGCTTTCTCAGAGGCTAGATGTTTTCAGGTCCGAATCATTGGCCCTTAAGTATCTTAACCTTTCATCTTGTTCAAAAGTATCTTAAAGCACTTTATTTACAAATCCTAACTCATTATGAAATTGGATCACAAGTCCAATTATTTATTTCTCTGCACTATTCTAGTTGAGCCTTTTACTTGGCTTCCAAGGAAAAACAAATAACTCTTATTCCATTAAATATTATGGAGGTATGGACAATGAATTATCCATACTTTATAACATATGGTCTTGTTCCACCCTACGTCATAAATTGTTAAGTTCGTATTTTCACCAAGTCGTTCATGACTTAGGTTTTTGCATTTACTGTCAATACTCGTCCTTATAGACTAGAATCCTTTTTTTATTTATTTAAAACCAAAATATTTGACTAAAATCAATCATTTTGAAGTCAAATTCCACCAAAAGTACATAAGTACCAAATTCCTCAAAAACGGTTTCTCCAAAACATTGAAATACTTAAAACACAGTTTTGCTGCTTTTTAGTGTATTTCAACTTAAATTTCGTATTTTCGAAAATATAATCATTTTTCCCAAATCCTTCACTTTCTTAACTTCAAATACCTATGTTAAAATATTTACATGTTAATTTTGATCCTCATTCTAAGTTTTGTACAAAAATCCTAAAAGTTGATCGAACGTCGCTAGAAAATCGCGCAAGTCCTTTTTCAACGATTTTTAAATCTAATGGTCCAAAACTCATTTTGGAGTATCAGGACACTTAAATAGACTTCAAAATAAGTTTTAAACCGTCAAAAATAGTTTTGGTCAAAATTAGAACCTTCGTTTATTTTACTTGTCCGATTTTGTTAAAATTCTATTCTTAAGTCCTAAACTAAAATTAAGCCCACTTTAGGACCTTTAAAACAGGGCAAGGCAGTTTATGCTACCTCAAAAACAGTTTTGCAAAAGTAGTAATTTTTCTTGGTTTTGTTACTCTTTAAAAACTTTAAGTACTCATAGGCCTTAAGATTTTGATAACCGTTTTCCTCATCATGGCCGAAACCAAAACTACCAAAAATGAAGATTTTCTATTCATCAATCAAGCTCACAAACAATCATACATATTCAGGTAAAAAGGTATTAATTCATGACATGAACTTTTACCATACTAGACATACTTTGTGATATATGATTAAGTGTGCAATTTATAATTTTTCTCAAGTAAGCATGCATCAAATAAGCATATTAATCATAACCATACCACAACTATGCACCAAATCAATTCCTCCAAGTGGATCACACACATATACACATAAATACATAAACCTCACACTTAGGGTTTGCAAGACAATATACAAATACTTAAACCACACACATATCTACATTAAGGTAGGGTGGTGGTAATCTCCCCCATACCTCTTGAAGAACAAACTTTTCTTTGGTTCCAACCCTCAAAGCTTTGTTCTTCTTTCACCACACACTAACCACTACAATTAGTTACAACTTCAACCTTCAACAAACAACATGAAAACAAGTTAAAACAACAAAAGAATTTCATGACCCACTAGGCTAGGGTTCACGGCCAAGAGAGAAAAATGGTAGGTAGGGTTTTTTTTTCAAGCTCTTGGATACATGATCATAGAGTCTTAGATAGAAGATAAAAATTGTCATAACTCACAAATTCCATTTCTATAATTTTCTATGATTTAAACCATGAAATCTCATAAAAATGGAACTTGAACAAAACATGGTGATAATAATGAAAACTCAAGGGAAAGAGGTGAAGAAAATGAAAATTATCACTTAACTTAATGTGCAAGAGTGAATGACTCACCATTTGCATTAATGACTTATGGTGATTCACCATTTGACATAAATGAGCATTTATGACTATGGTGACTCATGGGGTTGAGTCATCATGGATGACTCTTAGTCCTTATCCCCCGATATATCATTGTGGTTCCGTATCCGGCTCTGTTGTTTACTCGATTTAACTTTTTTGCGCGTTTCTCGTCAAAATTCACCCGAATAAAATATAATATTTATTTTTTGTGCGAAAATTTTAGAAATAGACATTTTCAATGAAATTATGATAAATACTAGAATTTCTCAGTTTCGGGTCAAATTGGGGTTTTTGTCGGTATAAAACTATACTGTCAGTAAAAAAGCAGACCGGTTTCCGTCTGAGTTTTAAAGCCAAAATTGAACCCTAACTTTCTACATTGTAGTAGGTTCTAGATATAATTTTGATTGTTTTTCAAAAACCATTTTCTTGATTACCGGTAAAAATATAAACAGATACTTAATTACCGATACAACAAAACAGATAAAACGTAGGAAAAAGAGAGGGTGAAACTGCAACCTCATCTTGGTACCTAAAAGTTGGAGATATTTATTTGAGATGTGGCTCTTGCTCGGGACTCTCTGCCACAGAAAAGATGGAAATTCCTACCATTGGTAGACAAGCCTATGCTCTCTATCCTTTTCCCCTTCCATTTACTCTTTCCGTCCTTTCTTTGTAGTTTTACCCTTCTTTGTATTGAACTTTCATGAGTCAACCCCTGCTACCCCCATCAACCTAATAAGGAGATCCTATGAGTTCATGCTAACTCAGGTAGATTCTCCTCTGCATCATGAAAGGATCAAGTGGTTTTTGGAACACTTCTCCTCTATCTGCACCAGCAAATCCTGCAACTTCTTTGGCTACAACAGACTCCACCACTCATGTTGTTTCTCATGATCCTGCTGCTCATCAGAGGCTAGATGAAATGTACTTGTCGGCAATCAGTTATGCAGAAACAAGATCAAGCCCTTGAACAACAAGCTTCTTTACAAGTATCTGTGATAGCCCAACAAGCTTCAATGCAAAAGATGCTGGAAGCATTCTTCAAGGGTCAAGGAGGTCCTAGTTTTTAGAAATTAGGATGTAGTTTCTTTTGTGTCTAGAGACATGTAATGTATTGTCCATGATGTGTTTACATCATCTTATCAATTTTGTAATTGTATGTTCTTGACTCTTTAAGTTATGGAAAATGATTATCTTTTGGCTCTTTGAGATTACAATATACTGTCTGACAATTTTTATTTGCATGCTCTTTTTGATTGATGCCAAAAGGGGGAGGAAGTAAAAACTGAGACAATATAGACTTAAGTTAAACTGAGACATTATAGACTAAATAGATTTAATTGCTCTGGTGAATTAATTGAGGGGGAGCCATAATTATAATTTGTCTGTGTTTGAAATAAGAATATGCATGATATGAGACTTGTCTAAAAGTATCAATTGTCTATATTTCTTTCTGTTCAATAAAATCAGAAAAATATTTGACATCATCAAAAAGGGGAGAATGTTGAGACCTCATAAGTCTGGAACACATTTGATATGAAAATTCTCTAAGTTTTGATGATTCCAAATATATTAAGTATGGTTATATTGAACCATTTGAAATTACTGATAAGTCTATTTAAGTGTGCAGAAAAATAAACTTAAGGTCACTCGTCTAAATCTGACCCGTCTAAGTTTTTAATAAAAGTAGTTTTTCTGACTTGTCTGATAGATCACCCGTCTGAAAAATAGACAACTCAGAGAGAGACCAAGTCAACTCTTAGTCAAATATTTACTCAAGAAGAGGATGTGGCAAAGAACAAGTTCTGAAGAACCTTCAGTGGATCACTCGTCTGAAATATACTACCCACCCGTATGTTTCTGGATCTGTACACCCATCTATTTTTAGACTCTACTGCACTCATCTAAATGTCAGTTGTCAGAAGAAAGTCCAAGTCAACCGTTATTTTAAAAAGATGCCTTATTTAAGGATCTCGAAGTCCTCTGGACAAAAGCACCAAGCACAAAAGAATAAAGAAATCAT
The DNA here is from genome assembly GCA_030762895.1 of Sophora flavescens. Lineage (NCBI taxonomy): Eukaryota > Viridiplantae > Streptophyta > Magnoliopsida > Fabales > Fabaceae > Sophora > Sophora flavescens. The sequence continues at coordinate 130,596,142 of CM061064.1, forward strand.
TCTTTCAAGGTTTTAAGGAATAAACACGCTACCTCTTCACCAAGTCAGTAGCTTTTAACTATTTTAAGTACAAAGCTAAAATACTTTCCAAAAGGTGAACTGAGTGTTGCACTGAAATGGGAAAGTTCTCTGCTGAAAGTACAAAAGTACTGTTGCTGCAACTCTGAAACAACAACTGCTCAGAACAAAGTGTACTCTTTGTCGCAAATGTCAAAGCTCAACGTCCCTAAACATTTAATGCTTACTCAAAACGACTATTTGGCATTAATGGGACCCCAAAAATTCAGTTAAATGAACTCACTTTCTGGAGCTATGTCTAACGGGTCGAATTGATTGAAGCCTTTAAATAGTTCAAACCATGAAGATGAAGATGATAGACTATGTGCAAATTCAAGAAGCATTTACTCTGCTCATTTATTCTTCATTCCTTCATTGATTAGATCTTCAATCATTTGATATAAATTTTGCAGTTTTTCATTCTTAAATTGACTTCTCTTTGAGTGTTACCAGAAAGACTTGCAAAAGTTGTATTAAATACACAAAACCTTTTACTCTTTATTGTTGAGCCAAGAGAGGCTAGGTGAGAAAAGAATACTTGTTTGAGCGTGATCCTGGAGAGGCTAGGTGTGAAAATAAGTCTTGTACTGTAATTTGATCAGTTATAGTGAAGAAACTTGGTGCTGCCAAGAAATGGACGTAGCCCTGTTGTTTTTGGGGTGAACCAGTATAAATCTCTTAAGTGATATTCCACTTGCCTAATCTCTTCAATTTATTTAAGAGTTTATGTTATAGATTTTAACTTGGGGAGTTAAGTTTGTGAATATCTAATCTCTTTTAATCCTTAACTGTGAACGTCGTGTGTTGTTTTAAAATTAGACGAGTCACCCGTCTAATTTCCTCTACTTCAGTTTTGCTTGTTGTGCCTTCAAAAATATTTGCGAAGTTTTCTAAAAAGTTGGTAAACACAATTCAACCTCCATTCTTGTGTTAACTTTGGTTATTTTAGTTGGTATCAGAGCTCAGCCTCTGGGTTGAGCACTTAACAGTGTAGAGGAAAAGATCTTGGAAATGGTAGGAGAAGCCAGGTCAAGCAAAAATCATGCAAGAGAAGGATCCTCAATCTCTTGACCTCCATACTTCAATGAAGAGGATTACATCTACTGGAAAGAAAAAATGAAGTGGTTTCTACAATCCACTAACTTCGATCTTTGGGATATTATTAAAGAAGGTCCCTACATTCCTAAGGATGACAAAGGAGCAGAAGTTCCAAAAGCAAACATGACCTCAGAACAAAAGACAAAATGGAAATTCAATGCCAAAGCTAGATATGTAATAATGTGTGCTTTGAGCGGAGAGGAGTTTGAGAAAGTTTGTGCTTGTGAATCTGCAAAAGAAATGTGGGAATCACTAGTTGTTGCTCATGAAGGAACCAACAAGGTGAAAGAGACCAAAGTCAGCATGTTGGTGTGAAAATATGAATTGTTCAAAATGGAAGAAGGAGAAACCATTGACCAAATGTATAGGAGATTTCAAACTATAACCAATGGGTTGAAATCTCTAGGGAAAGTATACAAAGCTGAGGATCACATTCAAAAGATTCTTAGAAGTCTTCCAAAACAATGGAGACCTTTGGTAACTGATGTATCTCAGGCCAAGGATCTGTGAACAATGAAGCTAGATGAGCTTCTTAGAACTCTTCAAATCCATGAACAAGAGTTGATTGAAGAAAACAATTGAAAAAAGAGCAAATCCATTGCTCTTAAGGCTGACAAAAAGTCATCCAAGGGATCTACTTGTAAAGCTCTCAAGGTTGATAATTTTTCAAAAGAATCTGAGGAATCAGATGAGGATGTTTCTGAAGATGAGGATGATGAACTCTCCCTTCTTACCAGAAAAATAAAAAAATCTCTGGAAGAAAAGAAACTACAAGAAGGACAAACCATTCAGGCGCTTCAATAAAAAAATACAACAAGGATGGAGGATCAAATGACAGAAATGTCATTATTTGTTGTGAATACAAAAAAACAGGACATATAAAAGCAAAATGTCCTCTATAACAGCCTGATTTTTAATTACGCTGTTTAACCGGTTAAAATATAATTATTTATATTTTAATCTAAGATCAAGAAGATGATTTTAAATAAAATAAAATCATATTCATAGTCTTTCTTACGGTAGAAGGTTACGGTGAAAGTTTGGTTGAAAATTCAGACGGAACACGGTCTGCGTTTTCGCTGATAATAAGATTTTACGAATTTTGACTCGGGAATGAAACGAAAATGATTTATATTTCGCTGCCAACGATTTTCTGCATTTCGGAAAAAAATCTTTATGAATAAAATAATATTATTTTATTCGTGCGTGATCCTTAAGAAAACGTGTAAAACCTAAGTCGGGGGATAAGTCGCGTAAACTACGGAGTCGATTAAGGAGATGAGGTATTAGGAGAAATTAATGTAGCAGAGAGGACAAGAAGTCAAGCATTAAATGCTAGTAATCTTGAATTTTCAAATGAAACGACCAAAATACCCCCAAGCTTAACCTAACCGACGTTGAGTTAAATTTTAACCATGGTTAAGGAACCAAGGTTAATTTGTGTGGAAAAGAAGCAGCCACACCCTCCTTTAATTGTGAGCCACAAAAATATTAACCATGGTTAGCAGAATAATCCTAGTTAAGTTAATTATTAACCATAGTTAACTATTAAATATTATTACATTCCAAAAACCTATCATTTGTTTCCAATTGATCCAAACATGGCCTAAAGCTACTCCAATTTATACCCATGAACCCAAGGCTGCTCCTCTCCCCACACTTCACCATTTTCTCGTCATCCTTCACCAAGAAAACACAAAAGAAAATCCTAAAACTCCATTGTTGTTCTTGCACAACTTGATCATTCTTTCACTTTCTGTCATTATCTAGAGGTAAGCCCTCACTTCTACGATCTTAGTTATCTTCCTCGTCACCTTGACTATCTTTATCATCCCCTATTTCGGAGCAAAGGAGAAGAATTGAGAGAGAATCATCAATTGTTACAAGAAAGCCATTGTTGGAAGCTTTGAACAATAACTGGAGCAGTTGCTATGAGATAGTCGAAAAACACTATCCCAGCGTTGGATCTTTCTCAAATTTTAGAAACAGGTTCAAGCCTTGTGGTTCATAATATCCAATGGTCAAAATTCTGAACAAACCTCCATAGAATGAGATATTGAGCTCGGACAGTGGGCCTAGGAGGTGAGAAACTCAACCCGGGTACCACCAAACCTGTCACAAAAGAAGTACGATCTGAGATTTGTTAACCATTGGGTCGGGCTGAAACTTTGTGAGAAGGTTTAGTAAGGATATTTCTTCATTATCACCGTTCATTTTACTAAATAAAGCTTTGTGACTAGAGGAATGGAGATCGAACAGTAGCTCTGTTTTGGTAGCTTTTCCCTAGGATTCTTCAGCTTATTTTGAATATGATTTTCCTAAGTCCAGACGTTGTTATCGTAAGTTTTTCCATCAATTTTGTCTCTTGATTCAAATATATTAATTTATTTGAAACCCTATTGTTGAGTCGGTTGGTATTTGGTGTTTCCGGCTAATTGTGATACCCGTTCTAACCAGGACGAAAAACAGAACGGTGGATGTGTAAGGATGGATGGTGGAAGATTTGTGGATGTTGTTGGAACGGATAAGTAATATATATAATTTTCTAATAATAGTGTAGGACGACCTAAACCCTACTAAAGGTCGAGTAATCGACAAGACCAAAATCACGTTGAATGCTTTTCTGAAAAATCAATGATGATTTGGGGATTGTAGGTTTATCGACATTAGGATGATTTTATCTTATCTGAGGTTGATTGAATTTATTATTATTATTTAATTTCTTATGTCCTATTTTGTGGTATTTGAATATTTATGATTGTCTGTGTTATGCATGATCTCTCTGGTTTATTACTATGCTTAGTTATCTTTTAAATAAAGATATATGTTGTTCGGGAGATATTATTGTGGGTGAGAGGATGATTGGGATTTAGATGTGCCTAACCTAATTAAATGATATTTTATTACGATGAGATCAATGACGTGAGATAACTTGATATAAGTGTTGAGATAGTGATCAGAGGTTAAGGTAGGTGTGCATAGAGGTGTGTGGATGGATTCTTTTGTATGGTGCAACTATTCCCTAATGAGAATGAGGGAATAGTATCATTCTTTGAGTGAGCATCCTAACGGGAATAGGGGTGTGCACCGATGCAAATGTATACGGACACTTCGCTTGGACGATTGACGGTTAACCCTAATCAGACGAGGGATGGTGACAGGATTAGAAAAGGTCAATTCAGCATAAAGGTTTAGATTGCATGAGAGTAAGGGTAGATGATGATATCGTAATTTGATGATGATTGCTAGTTATGTGTGATGTGTGTCTTTGACTGTTATTATATTATATGCTATATATATTCCTTTCCACCTTTAATGATAGAATTGTTTCTTATCTCCCCATTTCTGTATTTTGTATATGTTTATCTTATTCCATGAAAAGACCCGATGGAGGAGCCTATTGCTGAGGTGTTGGATGGAACTCCGTATGAACCGGATGCGAGAGGACGAGTTGTGGATTTTGACAATGTAGTTTAGTGTCTAGGGCTAGTGAGTCTTATAAGAAGTTTTATTTTCCACTTATGATAATTTGTTTAAGTATCTACCTGTAAGGGATCCTACTGCTGGGATACCCTAGACAGTGTTTTAAATACTCTGATGCATAAACCTCTGGTATGGTTTGTTTCTTTGAATTTTCTTCCGCTATGTGTTTATAAGTTAAGTTTTAATTTTCACGTGTTTCGGAATACATGTTTAACGTTAAGAGCGCGTTTAAGAACTTAATTAATGAGGTTTAAAACTAATGGCACAACGGGGTGTCTCATTTTGGCATCAGAGCAGTTTTGTTATGATCGGACTGTAAGGTTTAGGATGTTGTTACTGGCCGTGTCTAGTTGAATCTACATCGGATTTTGACTATGCTTAGAAATTGGGTAGTGTGTCCGAACTTAATGCGATAACAAACATTGGTATGACATATAGTATGTATATACTTGTTTATGTAGTATTATATGTCATATGGATGGAGCTGATGATTTCCTTAAATAGAGTGTAGTGATGGATAAGTTCAAGGATAAATAGAATGATATGAGAATGAATTCTGTTACGAAGTTACTGCTGTCACTTAGGGGAAGACAACGATGAGAAATATGACGCATGATCTTTAGATTAAGAAACATTTGTAAGATGTTACCCAGTTTTGAGTCACGAAATTTAGAGGATGGAATTTTTTCTAAGAGGGTTAGTAATGTAACAGCCTGATTTTTAATTACGCTATTTAACCGGTTAAAATATAATTATTTATATATTAATATGAGATAAAGAAGATGATTTTAAATAAAATAAAATCATATTCATAGTCTCTCTTACGGTAGAAGGTTACGGTGAAAGTTTAGGTTGCAAATTTAGACGGAACTCGGTTTGCGTTTTCACTGACAGTAAGATTTTACTGAGCAGAAACCATAATTTCGACTCGGGAACGAAACGAAAGTGATTTATATTTCACTCCCAACGATTTTCTGCATTTCGGAAAAATTCGTAAAGAATGAAATAATATTATTTTATTCGAGCGTAATCCTTAAGAAAACTCGTAAAACCATAGTCGGGGGATAAGTCGGGTAAACTACGGAGTCGATTAAGGAGCTAAGTTATTAGGAGAAATTAATGTAGCAGAGAGAACAAGAAGTCAAGCATTAAATGCTAGTAATCTTGAATTTTCAAATGAAATGAACAAAATACCCCCAAGCTTAACCTAACCGACGTTGAGTTAAATTTTAACCATGGTTAAGGAACCAAGGTTAATTTGTGTGTTCAAGAAGCAGCCACACCCTCCTTTAATTGTGAGACACAAAAATATTAACCATGGTTAGCAGAATAATCCTAGTTAAGTTAATTATTAACCATAGCTAACTATTAAATATTATTACATTCCAAAAACCTATCATTTGTTTCCAATTGATCCAAACATGGCCTAAAGCTACTCCAATTTATACCCATGAACCCAAGGCTGCTCCTCTCCCCACACTTCACCATTTTCTCGTCATCCTTCACCAAGAAAACACAAAAGAAAATCCTAAAACTCCATTGTTGTTCTTGCACAACTTGATCATTCTTTCACTTTCTGTCATTATCTAGAGGTAAGCCCTCACTTCTACGATCTTAGTTATCTTCCTCGTCACCTTGACTATCTTTATCATCCCCTATTTCGGAGCAAAGGAGAAGAATTGAGAGAGAATCATCAATTGTTACAAGAAAGCCATTGTTGGAAGCTTTGAACAATAACTGGAGCAGTCGCGGTGAGATAGTTGAAAAACACTCCTCCACCGTTGGAGCTTTCTCAAATTTTAGAAACAAGTTCAAGCCTTGTGGTTCTTATATCCAACGGTCAAAATTCTGAACAAACCTCCATATAATGAGATATTGAACTCGGACAGTGGGCCTAGGAGGTGAGAAACTCAACCCGGGTACCACCAAACCTGTCACAATAGAATTATGATCTGAGATTTGTTAACCGTTGGATCGGACTGAAAGTTTGTGAGAAAGTTTAGTAAGGATATTTATTTATTATCACCATTCAGTTTTCTAAATAAAGCTCTGTGACCAGAGGAATGGAGCTCGAACAATAGCTCTATTTTGGTAGCTTTTCCCTAGGATTCTTCAGCTTATTTTGAATCCGATTTTCCTAAGTCCAGTTGTTGTTCTCGTAAGTTTTTCCATTGATTTCATCTCTAGATTCAAATAAATTAATTTATTTGAAACCCTATTATTGATTCGGTTGGTATTTCGAATTGTGATACTCGTACGTGTAATCAGGACGAAAACGGAACGGTGGATGTGTAAAGATGGATGGTGGCAGATTTGTGGATGTTGTTGGATATCGTGCTAAGAGCTTGTACGGGAAAGCGCGGATGTCAATCAGGTGGGGGAAAGAACCATTCCATCGTCGGAACGGATAAGTAGTATATATAATTTATAATAATGGTGTAGGGCGACCTAAACCCTACTAGAGGTCGAGTAATCTCGACAAGACCAAAATCACGTTGATTTTTTTTTTGAAAAATCAATGATGATTTAGGGATTGTAGGTTTATCGACGTTAGGATGATTTTATCTTATTCGAGGTTGATTGAATTTATTATTATTATTGAATTGCTTATGTGATAATTTTTGGTATTTGAATATTTATGATTGTCTATGTTATGCATGATCTGTCGGGTTTATTACTATGCTTAGTTATCTTTTAAGTAAATATATATGTTGCTCGGGAGATGTTATCGTGGGTGAGAGGATGATTGGGATTTAGATGTGCCTAAACTAATTAAAGGATATTTTATTACGATGAGATCAATGACGTGAGATAACTTGATATAAGTGTTGAGATAGTGATCAGAGGTTAAGGCAGTTGTGCATAGAGGTGTGTGGATGGATACTTTTGTATGGTGCAGCTATTCCCTAATGGGAATGGGGGAATAATATCATTCTTTGAGTGAGCATCCTAACGGGAATGGGGGTGTGCACCGATGCAAATGTATACGGACACTTTGCTTGGACGATTGACAGTTAACCATAATCAGATGAAGGATGGTGACAGGATTGGAGAAGGTCAGGTCAGCATAAAGGTTTAGATTGCATGAGATTAAGGGTAGATGATGATATCGTAATTTTAGGATGATTGCTATTTATGTGTGATGTGTGTCTTTGACTGTTATTATATTATGTGCTATGTATTCCTTTCCACCTTTAATGATAGAATTGTTTCTTATCTCCCTATTTCTGTATTTTGTATACGTTTATCTTATTCCATGAAAAGACCCGATGGAGGAGCCTATTGCTGAGGAGTTGGATGGAACTCCGTATGAACCGGATGCGAGAGGACGAGTTGTGGATTTCGATAATGTAGTTTAGTGTCTAGGGTCAGTGAGTCTTATAAGACGTTTTATTTTCCGCATATGATAGTTTGTTTAAGTATGTACCTGTAAGGGATCCTACTGCTAGGATACCCTAGACAGTATTTTAAATACTCTGATGCATAAACCTCTGGTATGGTGTGTTGCTTTGAATTTTCTTCCGCTATGTGTTTATAAGTTAAGTTTTAATTTTCACGTGTTTCGGAATACACGTTTAACGTTAAGAGCGTGTTTAAGAACTTAATTAACGAGGTTTAAAACTAATGGCACAAATGGGTGTCTCATTCTCAACTTAAAAAGCAATCTCCCAAGAAGTTCTTCAACAAAAAAGAAGAAGGGAATGATGGCTAATTTGGAATACCTGGATGAAAGCTCTTCTGAAAGTGAAGGAGAGGAGCATGAAGCTAATCTCTGTCTCATGGCTGATACAGATTCAGATTCTTACACCGAGGTACAATCTGAACTAGAGAAATTGAGTGATGCATATGATGAACTTTTTGAAGAATCCAACTGTTTATCTAAAGCTTTCAAATCTCTCAAGAGACAGTATGTTAAACTCTCAAATGAGTATACACAGAAATCTCAAGAGTGTGAGAAGTTTGCTGAAGAAAATAGTAGGCTTAAAACTGAAAAGTCTAAAGCTAAGTTCTCAGTTGAAACTTTACATTCTGATGACGTAATTAAACTTCAACATAAAGTAGATAAGCTCACCTCAGATCTTGCCAAGTTTGTTAATGGTAGAGAAAATCTAACTAAGATTTTGGAAAGTCAGAGACACTCCCTTAACAAAGAAGGTTTGGGTTACACCACTCAAGATCATCATAGTGGATCAACGAAATTCTCAAAAATAACTGTTAAATTTGTTTCAATTAGTTCAAATAAATCTATATGTACCTATCATGGAAAAACTGGGCGTAATACGTCCAAGTGTATTCACAAAAAGGGAAAGTATTCTTCACAGACTCCTTACACTAACAGAAAAGGACCCAAGAAAATATGGGTACCTAAGTCCATGATCATTTATGTTGCAGATATGCTTAACAGCACAAAATAAACACCTGTCATGGTACCTGGACAATGGATGCTCGCGACATATGATAGGAGAAAGGTCTACGTTCCTAGACCTCCAACCTTAGAAAGGTGGACATGTAACCTTTGGTGGCAACCAGAAAGGAAAGGTTGTTGGAGTAGGTAAAATTGGTGGTAAACCTCCCTTACCTATCATCTGTGATGTTTTATTAGTTAAAGGGCTAAAACATAATCTGCTTAACATAAGTCAATTATGTGACAGTGGGTTCTCATTATCTTTTTCTAAGGATGCATGCATAGTCAATGACAAAAATGGAAAGACCTTATTTTCTACAAAAAGGCAACACAATTTGTATAAGATTGGCCTGTCTGAACTCTCGGATCAACATGAAACATGTTTTATGTTTAAAGAGGATGAAAAGTGGCTATGACATAAGAAACTAGGACATGTCAGTATGAAACAAATTTCTAAATTTAAAAATCATAACCTTGTGAAAGGATTGCCTGCTATTTCTTTTAAGAAATATGTTTTGTGTGATGCATGTAGAGAGGTAAACAAGTAAAATAAAGTTTCAAATCTAAAAAGGAAGTCACCTCCTCTAGACCTTTACAACTGTTACATATGGATCTTTTTGGACCAGCAAGTGTAGCTAGCCTAGGTGGAAAGAAATATGGTTTTATCATAGTTAATGACTATTCTAGATTCACATGGGTACTCTTCTTAACCCACAATGATGAGTCCTATATGGTATTTATAGTATTCAGTAAGAGAGTACAAATGACAGGGTTTCTGTATTTCTGCCATTAGAAGTGACCATGGGGTGAATTTGAAAATGAGCAATTTAAGTTGTTCTGTGAGGAAAGTGTACTCTTGGTCACATATGTCAAAGCTCTATGTCCCTAAACATTTAATGCTTACTTAGAACGACTCTTTGGCATTAATGTCGTCCCAGAAGTTCAAGTTAAAGGAATTCACTTTCTGGAGCCGTGTCTAACGGATCGAATTGATTGAACCCTAATAGTGCAAACCATGAAGATGAAGATGAGAGACTCTGCTCATATTCAAGAAAAATGTACTCTTCTCATTTATTCTTCATTCCTTCATTGATTAGCTCTTCAATCATTTGATATAAATTTTGCAGTCTTTCATTCTTAAATTTACTCCACTCTGAGTGTTACCATAAAGACTTGCAAAAGCTGTATTAAATACAAAAAACCTTTTACTCTTTATTGTTGAGCCAAGAGAGGCTAGGTGAGAAAAGAATACATGTTTTAGTGTGAACCTGGAGAGGCTAGGTGTGAAAAGAATACTTGTATTGTAATCTGATCAGGCATAGCGAAGAAACTTGGTGCTGCCAAGAACTGGACGTAGCTCTGTTGTTTTTGGGGTGAACCAGTATAAATCTCTTGAGTGATATTCCTATTCCCTAATCTCTTTAATTTATTTAAGAGTTTATGTTATAGCTTTTAACTTGGGGAGTTAAGTTTGTGAATATCAAATATCTTTTAATCCTTAACTATGTGCATGTGTGTGTTGTTTTAAAATTAGACGAGTCACTTGTCTTATTTTCTCTACTTCAGTTTTGCTTGTTGTGCCTGCAAATTTTTTTTCAGAGTTTTTCTAAAAATTTGGTAAACACAATTCAACCCCCATTCTTGTGTTAACTTTGGTTATTTCACTTTCCAGGGAGTGTCTGTGAGGGCAAGGACACCGAGTTTTTGCTGCTGAAACCAGGAGAAATGTCTGTTGGCGATTATGCCACCAAGTTTGAGGCTTTGGCTAAGTACTCAAGATGCACTGAGCAGCTTCCAGATGAAAACTGGAGATGCAGAAGGTTTAAGGGTGGTCTCTAACATGAGATCAAGGAAGGTATCAATTAACTTAGGATAAGATCGTTCCCAGAGTTGGTGGATCGATGTACCATGATCGAATAAGTGAAAAGCCAAGAGACAACCGGCCCAAGAACTTTGGACCTGCCAAGTTCACACCGAACAATAACAACAACGGAACTCAGTATAAACTGTACAATCATCCTCCTAGAGCGAAGCCTTATTAGCCAGAGTTTCACAAACCGCACAATTACGACAAAGGACTGACACAACAATTGGGTTGTCTGAAGTGTGGGAAAGCACATAGAACCAATAATTGTGGCTAAAAGGGATCTGCGGGTTACAATTGCGGGAAGCCTAGTCATTTTGTGAGGGATTGCACGAAACTTGAGGCAAACCCGAGTCAGCAGTGTAAAGGCAACACAAGCTAACAGTTTGATATAAAGTAAGTGTCTTGTAATTAAAACACTTTTATCTGTATTGCCCTCATTAGTGATTCATCAATTAGTCATGCTAGTCTACCTTTCTAGCTTGTGTTAATTGTTTCCTTTGTCCTTGAGATCATTGCCCATGCTTTTACTAATCATCATTGTATTAGACAATTGAGCTAATCAATTTGATAATTATATGTTGGTTTGATTGTTTCCACGTTTACTTAAAAATCTGTTATTACGATTTTCTTGAGTCATACGGTATATGGATTTCTAGAAACATAGATTATTTAGTCAAATTACTCTAATCACCTCTATTTTTGGTAGACATGACCCGGTTTGATTTTAAAGTTAGTCTGCTCCCTCTTCAAATCATCTTTTGGCTAATGTCTTATATTATGAATTATGAATTAAGAATGAATTCTCTTGGGGTTAGAAACTATTCATCTTTCAATTTTCTAATCCACTGAGAGTTTATGTGGAAGAAGGAACTTTAGTAGAGTCATGTTTGTAAAAAGTGTGCCGACATTTTTACACCCAGGAACTTATTGAAGGATCTTTTTGCATACTGGATATTCCTTTACCTTTCTGTATAGTAAAATCTTCTTTAAACTTTCTTGTGAAAGTAAACTGTAGAAGTTTCTCTTTCACAAAATTTATTTTCCCGTAGTCAAGGTGATTTGGGACGAGATATCTGGAGACAGATTGGGGAATTGAAAGCGAAGATATAAGATCTCTAACGGTTCCTCTTTGAATGCAAGTAAATTTCAGGGACGAAATTTCTATAAGAGGGGTAGTGTTGTAACATCCCATTTTTTTTTACATATATGTTTAATTGTTTAATTAGAGTAATTAATTATTGGATGTTTATTTTTATTTATTTTTATGTTGCTTAGTTTGAGCAATTTTATTTAATCATTCAAAATATTGTATTACGTGAGTTAACACCGTGTTATTGCAGTATATGCACGTTTGCTAGACAATAATATTATGCTACTGTTACCAACATGGTGTGGCATAGTTGGTAGATAACTGAGCCCCTCAAGCATGTGATCAGGTTCGATTCCTGACTCATGCGTATGGTAGAGCATCTATTGGGAGAGGTCGACCCCTTGAATGGATATCAGTACCTCGAGGGATTAGTCTCTGGCTCCAGGATGAATGCCCCTTAAATAGATCTCAGTACCTCAAGGGATTAGTCTCTGGCTCCCGGCTGAGTGATACTCGGGTTCAAAAACAAATATTATGCTACTATTCCTTGTTCTAAAAAATACTATTTTAAATAATAAGGTGGAAGAAAACTTATTTTCAGACTTTACACTATTTTAATTTTAATTTTTTTAAAAAAAAGAGATGGTGAAAATGAAAAATGTTTATTATTCTTCCTTCTCTACCTGGTGCTAACTCAGTCCACATATCCCTCTCCCATTTTCTTTCTTTTTCTTTCTTCTACTCTGTGGGAAGATGGAACCGACCAGTTGTTAGAGCTCGCGACCGTGCATGTTTTCATCTGACCATTTTCGCATTTGGCCACTGTCACCGCCGAGGGTAAGAACTCAGGCCGCCATCCATGGTGTTTTTACACCATTTTCGTCTACTTGAACCTTTCCTCTTCTTGTCCAGAGCTTAATCTCACTTTTCGGTTGTGTTTCGTTACAGGAAACAGAACTCCGCCGTCCTCCGCCGCGTCTCCACCATCGCCGCCGTGTTGGACCTCTCTCAACCACTACCTCTTCTTCTTTGTTAGGTGAGTGGACATTTCACCCATCTAGTTTCATATCCAAAAACTGTGTTACCGATTTCCATGTGCAAGGAGGGCTTCATGAACCCAACTTGGAGTCCCAAATTGAGAGTAATGAACCTAGGTGTGGGGCTTATATAGGATTGGGCAACCCTCCCCTTACGACCATGGTTTTGAGGTGGAGTTAGGCTCAATCCGTATGAATGTTGAGATGGAACTTTGGATTTCAGGGAGATAATACTCCGATGAATTCACAGATCCAATGCACAGGGGAATCAATGAATGAATGATACCCGATGAGCAAGGATGAGAGTATGAAAATGCATGGATAAAATGTAAGAGAGAAGAGTTTGTTGGGATATTCTATGCTTTCATTCCTTTGCACGATTGTGCTATATACTCAATTGGTTACAAATCTCATGAGAGAGAACAATTAACCAAAACCCATTTATACCCTTTACAGCCAGCACAACAACATATCAGGGAAAAGAAATAATAAAAAGAGTAAAGTGTAAGTTTATTTATAGTCTAAGTGATAAATTCTGTAACAATACCCTCCCCTTTAAGAACATCCTTGTCCTCAAGGATGGAAATAAGGATACTTCTTGAGAAGATCATAGTAGAACTCCCAGGTTGCAAGTTCAGCAGGGAGACCTTTCCATTTGATGAGAACTTTTGTGGCAGCAACACAGCCTCTCTTAACCATTTTTCTGTCCAGAATAGCTTCAGGTTCCCATTTTTTGAACATCACAGGAGAGGTGGGAGGTAGAGGGAAAACTGAGGCGGATTGTGGATTTGGGCAAAGCTTCAGTTGAAAGACATGAAACACATTGTGGATTTTAGAATCATGAGGGAGTTGCAGTTGATATGCCACAGACCCTATTCTGTCCAGCACTGTGAAAGGGCCATAGTACTTAGGTAACGGCTTGTGAAATGAAGTGTGGCGCATGGAAAGCTGTCTATAAGGTTGCAGCTTCAGATAAACGAAGTCTCCGATGGCAAAAACTCTATCAGATTTGTGCTTATCAGCCTGTTGAGTCATTTTGTTTTGAGCTCGAAAAAGGTGAAACTTGAGCAGCTGGATGGCTTTCTCTCTTTTGGCCAAAGTTCTCTCAACCACTGGGTGAGCAGCTTCCCCAGGTAGGAAAGGTAGGTGAATAGGAGGGGCTTGACCATAGAGCACTTCATAAGGAGTAGTTTGAATAGCTGTGTGAAAGTTAGTGTTATACCACCATTCGGCCAAAGGCAACCATGCACTTGAACCATGATGAGGGTTTCTCTGAACACATACAACGGAGGTAGGTTTCCAAGCATTTGTTCACCACCTCAGTTTGACCGTCGGTTTATGGATGGTAAGCCGTTGATTTGTTGATTGAAACACCCTGAAGCTGAAACAAGTCACTCCAAACCTTGCTAATGAAGATGGGATCCCTATCACAAGTTATGGTAGTTGGCCAGCCTTGTAGCTTAAAGATGTTGTCCAGGAACAGCTGTGCAACATCCAAGGCAGTGTAGGGATGGGCTAATGCAAGGAAATGAGCATACTTGCTCAATCTATCAACCACTACAAATATCACTTGCTTACCCTGAGATTGGGGTAAACCCTCTATAAAGTCCATACTTATAGCATCCCACATCCTATTAGGAATAGGTAATGGCTGTAAAAGACCCGGAGATGCAGCTAGATCTGGCTTACATTTCTGGCAGATATCACAATTTCTAACATATTGTTGGATGTCCTTATTCATACCTTTCCAGTAAAATAAGGACTTGATTCTAGCGGTTGTCACATCTCTACCCGAATGGCCCCCTGAAGGAGAATCATGTAGCCACTATAAGATTACCAATTTGAGAGCTGTATTATCACCTAAAACTAGCTTGCCCCTCCTCCTCAATTCACCATTGTGCCAAGAGTACTTTGGATGCTTGTGAGGAGTGTTGACAATCTCAGTGATGAGTTGCTGAAGAATTAAATCAGAAGCCCAGCGTGCTTTTATTTGTTCTAAGAGGTCTTCCTGCGCATTATCGAGCATGAGAGGCAATAGTTCAGCACCTGACTTTCGAGACAAAGCATCAGCGACCAAGTTTTTTGTACCCTCTTTGTAATGGATTTCAAAATCAAACCCCATAAGCTTAGCCATCCAAACCTGTTGAAAAGGGGTATTTAGCCTTTGTTCCATCATAAACTTGATGCTCTTTTGATCGGTTTTGATGATAAAATGACCATGGGAAAGGTAAGCACCCCATTTTTGGACTGCATAGACAATAGCCAGGAGTTCCCTTTCATAAATGGGCATGGCTTTCTGCTTGGGACCCAGTTTACAAACCCTTGACCCTGTTGTTGGAATTTTATTCTTGTATTGTAAGAATTTGAAATCCCTTTTGTTCCCTAATTGGTGTTGCTATTGTTTCTGGCTCTTTGTGTCATTGGATTGTGTTATAGTGTGATATCTGTAAGGCATGGAGGAATCCTGATTATGATGATAGATGAGTTTGATATGTTCATTGTCTTAAGTTAAATTATTTGATAATGCATTTTTTGATGATGTAAATGACATTCCCTTGTTGAAAAACTCTATTTTGTTGCCCTGTAAAAGATATCCATTTACCCATTCTTTAGTTTTTGTTAAGAATATAAATAATTCTGTTAGAGTTTGTTACAAGTTGTTAATAGTTTGTTAGGGTGTTAATTGTGTTAGTTAGCTAACTCTATAAATAGAGTCTCATGTATCACATTTCATTATCTTTTTCAATCAATCAATATGTTACCACATGAGTATACATATGCTCTCTATCTCTCCTATGAGTATGATCTCTATCCCTCACATCCATGGATTCTTCACATGGTATCAGAGCGATACCCTGAGGAGGCTTCCACTGATGATTCGGATAGTGAGGAAGAGGAGGTTTTAGATTCTGTTGAAGATTGTGCTTCAAACTGTGATGAAGAATTCATCAAAGAACACGCACGAGGAGGCCATAGCAGTTCCATCACCGCAACAACCATCAACCGAATCTGCAGAATGGAGGACAGCCACTGCAATCTCAATTTGGCAGATTTCGGAGACTCGGATCTTGATGCAATGTCGGTGACTCCGATCGAACAGATCAAGCCGGGTCATCGATGGATCCTCCGTCAAGATTGGAGGAATTACCCGCTTCCTCGTCACCCGCAACGGTTCCACTTTGCCACGCCAAAGCTCCGTAAATGGAGTTCTCTTACCACCGCCATGGTTGCCATGGATCACCACCTTCCGACGAAATGCAGAAATGAGCGAAGATTTCAGCAGGAACACAGAGGAGGAGCTTGAATCAACGGCCATGGGAGAAGCTCTTCCATCAGATCTTGCGATTCCTCTGCCACTGCCGATCTTGACTGTTGAAGAGGAAGCATCGAAATCACAGGAGGTTCTCTCTGAATCAGCCAAGCCAACGGATCTTGCATCTGAATCTGACGTTTCTGAAGCAGCCAAGAAATCGAAGGAGTTCGCAGATCGCATCATCTCCACCTTCGTCAACCTCTTCTGCGAGCATCTGACTGTCTTCGATCCTGGGGGAATCCTCCTCAACCTTCGCAAGCCAGACCGATCCGCCATTTACAACTCCACCACGACGGCGCCGGCTCCGCCATCACCTTGCTATGAGTTCGTGTTCGATCCCCGTGAAGCAGCTTCTGGGATTTTGCCACCACTTCTCCGACGTTTTGTTTTCGTCTTCGATCCCGGAGGATGCCGCCGCCGATCGCTGTCGATTTCCGCCGTCGATCGCTGTCGATTTCCGCCAGCGATGATCGCTGTTGGTTTCCACCGTCGTTCTCTCTACCTGGTGTGTCAAGGGTTCAACTTGGGAAGGGAAAGGAATGGATGCTCTGGAAGCTTCCTGGACTGGACTCCCCTCTCTCTTTGGCCTGGCCCATTATGAATGAAGATTGGGCCATACTGCTGCGTTTTTTTTTTATTTCGTTTTTTAGTTGGTTAGCATTTTTTTTCTTTTTGAAAAGTTGGTCTTTTCTGTTTGGGCTTATGAGCATAATGGTCTATTCAAGCTTATTGTGATGATATCACTTATCAGCTTGAGGGGGGCTGTTAAGAATATAAATAATTCTGTTAGAGTTTGTTACAAGTTGTTAATAGTTTGTTAGGGTGTTAATTGTGTTAGTTAGCTAACTCTATAAATAGAGTCTCGTGTATCACATTTCATTATCTTTTTCAATCAATCAATATGTTACCACATGAGTATACATATGCTCTCTATCTCTCCTATGAGTATGATCTCTATCCCTCACATCCATGGATTCTTCACAGTTTTTTACAAGAAAATTTGGGTACTGGTGTTTATTTAAATATAACAGTTTGATTTACCTCCACTCGTTGAGTGTGGATTCAATGAGTTGTTTTTTTTCATATTCATTCTGGATTGTTATGGAATGACTATATATATCAGTTACATTAAAGTATTATATGCATATGGATTTCATAAGATATATAGATATAGATATTACATTGCAATCACTGTAATCAGGGAACTTGAGATGGTCCGATATATAAATAGTAATTATGATGAGGAAACAAAATGTAAAGATGATATGGTTAAAGGCTTAGTGTTTACAGATGATACTCTTGATTGTTTTCTGTGTTGAACTATATTTATTAACAAAGCATTTTACTTAACCTAATCCCCTCATCCATGATAGTTGACATTACCTGATAAACTTTACTCTGAGTTTCATTTTGGTCATAATTAGTATTTTTGTTATGCCGACTTTGGAAAACACTTGAATTATTCTGTCAACTCCTACGTTTTAGACTACATCATTACCACATTGAGAAAAATTGAACATTTTCTTTAATTCCTTCTTTTGCTTTACGTTGAAGTAGAAATGAAGGCTATTATCAATAACTTGTTTCTTAGACCTTTCTATTTGGCATTTTAACAATGGTTTATAAAATAGGCCTCCTATGCTTTTGCTTTTGCATTGACGTCTTTAACATTAGGGATGGCTTCTTCTATGGATTTTTTTTTTAGAATTTTGCGTCAGCTAAAATCACGTGTCAATTATAGGAATACTTTTATGATTCTCGTTCCAACTGGTGCAGCTAATATTTTGAGATTTTAAGACGTCAAATGTCCAATTCCAAGCTGTTGTAGCAAAGTCTCTACATTGTTTCTTTTATTTGGGTAAAGGTGGATAATATATGTAGATGATAAAGAGATGGTTAATATGATTAAGGTATATATATATTAGATGGAATTCATTTTCTTTACTGGGCAAAGGATATTATAATTAAGGTAACTAAAAGTATAGTGCATGATGAGGTGGGTCTAACATGAGTTATAATATCCAAGGCTAGTTTATGAATTAAGTGAATGAAATTCGTAGAAATGTAAAGAGAAGTAATGGAAAGCATGTGAAATTTTTGTTTGGATTGAATTTTAGTAAGTTATGAATTGGATGGGCTAAAAAGATAATATTATATAAAGGATTACTTTAAAATGGAAGATCTAAGATATTGTTAGAAATACTAGTGGTTTTATTTAAAGGGATCTCTACACGTACCTTTTGTGAGTATAGAAATAAATAAAGATAAGCGAAGGATGTGTGTTCTTTATTCTCTGTCATGAATATTTGCCATGGATGATATTTTAAATGGCTTTTCAAACTATTTCTAATCTATTTAGATTCACTTTCAAATTTATGTCTTGTTGAGTATTGAGTTATATGAGATACATGGAGAATGTTGTGTGATTATATTATTTAAATTGTATGGTATGTGATAGTCTGCATTTTGGGATATTGATCCCCTGTATATTTAGTTTTGAGTTGGTGTATGAATTGAATGAGGTGCTTGTAACTCGTTGTGACCGCGACTATGTTCATGCTTGGAGGAGTAGGATTCACATTTTTGGAGCAGTTGCAGAGTTGCTTGTGAATGTCGTGAAGCGCCAAAGGAATCCAGGGCGTCAATTCCAGGTGGGAGAAGATAATACATTAGGTGTAGTATGGGTTTTAAATGCAGGTTTAGTATAATTGCTTAGAAAATTGCAATGGGGTTATTGATATAAACTACTTAATTATAATGGCATGAATCATCTATATGGACTATGTAATTAGTATCTTATCTGATGCTATGTATGGACCATATTAAATGGTAATAGTTTGATGCTATATTTTGAATTGTGAATTTTTGGGTAATGTTCGAATTCGAGAACCTTTCCAATTGTTGAATTTCTAGACATTAAGCGTCAATTCGATCTTCATGTAGTTATGCTCTAAGTATGGTCTTTGGGTTATAACTGTTAAATCACTTAGGGATTTTTGTGACGAGCATTTGATGTTTGAACTTGTATTGTCGAAGACATTGGATTTTAGGCCCAGGGATATCCAAATAATGTCTTATGATAGACATTGGATTTAGGCCCAGAGATATCCAAATAATACGTCTTGTATGGTAAGAGCCAGAGATATTCAAATAATATATCTTATGATAGACATTGGATTTAGGGCCAGAAATATCCAAATAATATGTCTTATGAGAGACATTGGATTTTAGCCCTGAGATATTCACATAATAAGATTCGATTCACAAAGAGTTACATGACATGATCGCTATATAGCGATGGAATGTGAGACACCAATAGTCTCCCTGGAGCAAAGTTAGATCTAGTCCGATCATGCATATGAGTCCTAATCTTTTTTGAATATATGTATATTTATTTTTGTGAATATATACCTTGATATGTATATCCGCTTGAATGATTGTTGTTCACCTGCATGCCATATCTACATTGCCAGCCTAGTGTAGAAACTTACCTCCACGCGTTGTTTCCTCTTTTCTCTTTATGTGCATGTGAGTAGCTGACTAGAACATCCGATGATAATGAAGATTAGGTTTCACAACCTGAGGGTATGGGGGATTGCTCGAGTGCAGGAGACAATTTTACTTACTTTCTTTACGTGTATAGTTGACTAGGGAAGTCTCTTTCTTTAATATATTCCGGATTAGTTTGTTAGACAATTCATTGTAGTTGATGTATGTACGTATTTATTCCACGTGCTTATGAAAATTAATTTGGGATTAGTGTACTTAATAACTTTGAGTTTTCAGTTTATGAATGAGGAGTCTTAATTTTTTTCCCCTCCAAAATAGTTGATGTAAGACTAGTGAACATATTTTATTTGAGAAAGTTTTGAATTTATTAATGGTTTATAAGGTGTTATTCTAATGTTGTCTAAAACTTCGATTTTCAAATGGGTTATTTCAAAGATTTTTCAATAAATTCTTATTTTATTTACTTAATTGCTCTTAATTAAAATTATGCGTTATAGGAACTCTTTCATCAGTGCGAGAAGCACCTCCATCGCAACCCTCTATCTCACGACTGGTGAGTGTGATTTCACCTCATATTTCATGTACATTTTTGCATGCATTTTCATATAGTTTAGGCATATTTAATTTGATTTTTGTTAGTTTTTACCTTGGAACGGGTAAGGCGGTTTTGTGTTGTTTTGCAGAAATTAAGAAAAAATGCTTAAGATCAACCATGATGGAGCTTGGATGAAGATAGAGCTTGAAAAGTGAAGAAAATGAGCCAAGCGCCTATCACGGTCATGATCAAGCAAAACTGGAAAGAAAAGAAGGCAAAAGTCAGAAGCTGTCACGGCCTAGCCGTGTTGCCCATCACGGTCGTGATAGGTCAGCTGAGCCAGACCCTCAACAGGCAGAACTGATCATGGCCTAGCCGTGATAAGCATCACGACCGTGATAAATCAAAAATTGAAAGCGCACCCATGGCAGAACCCGTCACGGCCTGGCCGTGATGGCCATCACGGTCGTGACGTGCGTTATTTGAATCCAATTCTATAAATAAGGCATCAGGGGCAGAACAGAGGGGAGCAGACTTTTACCCTAAAAAGAAAAAGAACGTTTCTCTGCACCAAGGAGCTGCTGTGACGGCTGTGGGAAGCTTCCATGGAGTCCCTTCTCTCCCTTATATCTATTTCTTTTATTTTGGCTTTCTCTATTATCATGAGTAGCTAAATTCCCTTTTTGTTGGGATTAGATGTAACTGAACCGAATATCATGTATTTGCCTTGATGTATTAATCTATGTTTATGCCTTCTTATTAGTGTTTGATTCCTATGCTTAATGCTTTTTGTGGTCTGATCATCCATGAATTGATTTTGAGATTTGATTTGCAATGGGGACTTTCTTATCAATTCTTGATATGGAATTAATCACCTAGTAAACCTTGCATCTAGGAATGGATTTTGGTTTATTAGTAATCGTGTAATCCTTACTCTTAATGCAAATTCACTAATTAGGCCACCTAAGGAATTAGGGTTTAATTAGGGGATTTAGGCTCTTGTCATCTAAGGAATTAGGGCTTTAGTAATCTTGAGCGTTGATTTTAAGATTTGAAGCATAAACTGGATTGGTGGTCTTGGTATTGCATGAGGCTAAGGTTTGGTGAAGTTTAATCCCAACATCTTTCATCTATTTGAAGAATCATTTTTTCTGCATTCCAAGTGTTTGACAAAAATCCAAAAAGAACTTTTTCATTTTATTTTGTTTATTTTAACTCTTGGGCTTGGTATTTAGTATTGAGCTCTCTTCCATCCAAAGATTCGCTTAGATAGTAGTTGATTAGGTACGTGCTAGTACTTGTCTCAGTCCTTGTGGGAACGATATCCCTCTTACCTCTTTATTACTTGTCCGACTGGGTATACTTGCCTAGATTCGTCCCAACAAGTTTTTTGCGCCGTTGCCGGGGACTGAGTTTCAATATTAGCATACCCATTTCGATTACTAATTTAAGCACAATTTTATGTTTTTACTTTAGACATTTTTTATATTCATTTTTTTGTATATATTTGATTTTTTTCTTTTGAGTGTTGTTTGTGCAAGGTGGATGCAACATATGGAGACTTAATATTTTCCAACCTTGGACGGTGTTACAAAATATCACTTTGGGCCTAATGTAGTCATGGGAGACTACAGGCTTTGGGGATATCGATGCCCTCACGCACAGGCTTATAGTGTAATAATGAAGCACGAGGAGGAATGAGAATTGAATGAGCAAACACCTTTGAAAGTTGCTCTAGAACAATATTCCCAAGAGCTATCCATCTCTGAGGCCAAAGCAAGAGCCAATTGTGATTGTATCGAAGCTCTGATGCAAAACTTCAAAAGGCAAGTTGAGGAAATTTGCAAACAGTTAGTACAAGACCCACATGAAGCATTATTTGAGCAAAATATGGTTGTGGGGATGGATCAAAGTGTAGATGAAGTGGTAGTGGAAGATGAGTCACAAGAAAAAGAACATGGGGTGAAGAACAAAGAGGACCTATATTTCACCATGCTTGCCAAGAAACCTGATATTGCTGCCTTGAATAAATATATTGGTTTGCATGCATGTGTGGATACTACAAAATTGGCTCCAGAAGTAAAACCTCATGTGCTCCATGGAACATTTATGGCTGAAGAGGTCAAAAAAGGAGTTTATCACTTGCCATTTGACCCAGGAGGAACCGAGGGTAGATTCATATTGCTTTTGCAATTGCCACTTCACAAGCCATGGGATCTGGGAGGAGGATCCTAGGCCTGTCAAGCTATTGACGTTAAAGAAGCGCTTATTGGGAGGCAACCCAAGTTTTCTTTTCCTTTTCCCTTTGTTTTTGAATTTTAACTCTTGAATAATTTGAGAAGATCAAGAGGAAAAAGATCATAAATTAATAGATTTGTTAAGTGTTTTCAGGGTAACAAGGAAGGAGAAGCAAAAAGGGCAAGGGCAAGCAAAGTCAGCAACCATCACGCCCAGTGTCACGGTCGTGATGAGCTAACCAGAGAAGACCAGAAAGGATCACGGCCCAGCCGTGATACCCATCACGGGCGTGATGAGAGGATCCTGAAGATCAGAGAGCATCACGGCCTAGCCGTGATGGAGGTCACGGCCGTGACAGGCCAGCTCCTATGGACCAGAATTGATCACGGCCTGCCCGTGATAAGCATCACGGCCATGACACACTTTTGAACCTCCCTTTGCCTAGGCATGTGAGCCAACACCCGCTACCACCTCGTTAAGTTGTTCCATTTTTCTCCTCTCTCCGACTTGATTATTTACATTGGGGACAATGTAAGTTTTTAAGCTTGGGGTAGGGGTATTTTTGCAAATTTTTGAAATTTTTGCATTTTTCATGTTACATTCATATAGGCATAGTTTTGCATGATCACATGATTAGATTGCCCCTTCCTTAGATTATGCATCCAATTGTGAGAACTGAGTGCCAATTAACTTGAGATAGTGAATTTCTGAACCCAATTTTTTTTATTCTTGTGATAATGCTACAAATAAAAATTCTTGAGATGATCTTTGATAGTTGATAATTAGCATGTGGTTCCGTAGATTTGTGTTTCTCATTGATTTTTGAACTACTAAATGTGAGATTTTTGAGCCAAAAAGGGGTACTCACTAAATCTACCACATTCTTTGTGATAGAGTGTTTTAATTCCTCTTGGATTGTATTCTCTAGAACTTGACTTGAAACCGTTTTGAAGCTTAAAAATTTTTTGAAAATATTTTTGAAAATGATTGAGGCACTATGTATTTTTCCGGCTTTCTAAGCTTTGATTGACTAAATGCTACCACTTAGTTGCCCAATTTTGAGCCTGAAAGAATAAAATACTTTTCTTGGTACCTTGAATTACTTTGATGAATGATGCTTGGTAGGGCACCTTTTAGAGTATTACAAAAAGGGTAAAAAGGTAGTTGAAAAAGTATGGGATGAGAAAGTTAGAAAAATATTTCTCTTGAATTGAAAATCTCCCCTTCGTCAAAAAAAGAAAGAAAGAAAGAAAGAAAGAAAGAAAGAAATAAAATATATATAGAGAGAAGGGGATGACAAAAGGAAATGAGAAATAAAATAAAAAGAAAGAAAGAAAGGTTGAAAGATGAATCAAAACCCAAAAAGGTATTTTAGAAGGTGTTATGCTTTGCAATGCTTGATATTTTGTTTAGCCTTCTTGAAATTTCCTTTTCTTGATTTCCCCACCTAACGATTAATCCCATGGCCCCGTTACAACCAAAGTAAAAGACCTCTGGATTCTTAGGTTTTTTCTTCAATAAAGTAGATATTTGGTTAATAGTCAAGCTTATGGTAGAATTCATTCCTTGAGGAAATTGAGCGAATTGTCATATATCCTTAAACACTTGAGTGAGGTGAGAATGAGTTCCTGAATCAGCGAGAATATGAGTCTAGGAAATCTAAGCTTCTAATTGGACTTGAAATTGATTGTCTCTTGGTGAATTATTTGAAAATGCATGTTACTTGGATTAGTTACTCGGGTTCTTGGTTCACTATCTATGCTCTAATTATTTATATCTTCTGGCCTTAGTGATTGCTTGAGGACAAGCAAATGAACAAGGTTGGGGTGATTTGATGAGTGTGATTTCACCTCATATTTCATGTACATTTTTGCATGCATTTTCATATAGTTTAGGCATATTTAATTTGATTTTTGTTAGTTTTTACCTTGGAACGGGTAAGGCGGTTTTGTGGTGTTGTTTTGTAGAAATTAAGAAAAAATGCTTAAGATCAACCATGATGGAGCTTGGATGAAGATAGAGCTTAAAAAGTGAAGAAAATGAGCCAAGCAGAGCCTATCACGGCCATGATCAAGCAAAACTGGAAAGAAAAGAAGGCAAAAGTCAGAAGCTGTCACGGCCTAGCCGTGATGCCCATCACGGCCGTGATAGGTTAGCTGAGCCAGACCCTCAACAGGCAGAACTGATCACGGCCTAGCCGTGATGAGCATCACAGTCGTGATAAATCAAAAATTGAAAGCGCGCCCATGGCAGAACCCGTCACGGCCTGGCCGTGATGGCCATCACAGCCGTGACGTGCGTTATTTGAATCCAATTCTATAAATAAGGCATCAGGGGCAGAACAGAGGGGAGCAGACCTTTACCCTAAAAAGAAAAAGAACGTTTCTCTACACCAAGGAGCTGCTGTGATGGCTGTGGGAAGCTTCCATGGAGTCCCTTCTCTCCCTTATCTCTATTTCTTTTATTTTGGCTTTCTCTATTATCATGAGTAGCTAAATTCCCTTTTTGTTGGGATTAGATGTAACTGAACTGAATATCATGTATTTGCCTTGATGTATTAATCTATGTTTATGCCTTCTTATTAGTGTTTGATTCCCATGCTTAATGCTTTTTGTGGTCTGATCATCCATGAATTGATTTTGAGATTTGAGTTGCAATGGGGAATTTCTTATCAATTCTTGATCTGGAATTAATCACCTAGTAAACCTTGCATCTAGGAATGGAGTTTGGTTTATTAGTAATCGTGTAATCCTTACTCTTAATGCAAATTCAATAATTAGGCCACCTAAGGAATTAGGGTTTAATTAGGGGATTTAGGCTCTTGTCATCTAAGGAATTAGGGCTTGAGTAATCTTGTGGGTTGATTTTAATATTTGAAGCATAAACTGGATTGGTGGTCTTGGTATTGCATGAGGCTAAGGTTTGGTGAAGTTTAATCCCAACATCTTTCATCTATTTGAAGAATCATTTTTTCTGCATTCCAAGTGTTTGACAAAAATCCAAAAAGAAAATTTTCCTTTTATTTTGTTTATTTTAACTCTTGGGCTTGGTATTTAGTATTGAGCTCCCTTCCATCCAAAGATTTGCTTAGATAGTAGTTGATTAGGTATGTGCTAGTACTTGTCTCAGTCCTCGTGGGATCGATATCCCTCTTACCTCTTTATTACTTGTACGACTGGGTATACTTGCCTAGATTCGTCCCAACAATGACCCACCCACCTTCAACACGCCAAGCTCTCAGCTATCGAGTGCTCGAATTTCCATTTAGTCATGTCATCAGAGAAGGAAGCTTCAAGTAACCCTGAAGTTAGGTGCAAATTGGCATGCACCAAATGTGACACCCTCTATCCTGAATACATTTAAAGTATTAAAAGATAAGATAATTAAAATAAAACATGCATCATTTATTGAAAATTAAAACCAAACAACGGGTAGAGAATACCATATTGTATCAAGTCAACACGGAAAATAAAACATAACATATCATTAAAGAAAACCCAATTTCGATGTCACATTACATAACTGGTATAACCAATCCGGAATAAATCCTCGGATATAACTGAAAACAACCAACTAAACAAACTACTGAAAACTGGAAATCCTAACTACGAGCCGCGGCTCCTCGGAGTCATTCCTCAACTGATTGCTCGCCTTCCTCTGCATAAAAGATATATGCCATAACAAGTAACATAGAGATAGGGAGTAAGAAACATGTATATGAATATAATGGTAAGAAGCAGTTAGCAAGACGAGCATACATCAACCAGTCATGTTATAGCAAACAATAGTATAACATATCAACATTATCATACAAACGTGTATGCTATGCAATATAACTCTGCTCCACTACTCCGTTATGCATTTGGATCCATCCATCTCAGGAAGTCAACTTCGGAGTTACATCTCCACATTGGTCAATAAGCACCAACACTGGGGTAATCCACCAAACCTTGGGTGGACCCCTAGGATAGCCGACGCATCTTACTCTCGGATGCGCCACCACGGTTGTACATGATTCACTTGAATCATCGCGGACGGCCAGACCGCCTTACTCTCGGACGACCTCCCCTATCTTGAATATCCCCCACTAACCTCTCCGATGTGTGAATGCATGCTCAACATAACGCACAAGCACAACCACCACCTCCGCTTAGGCCACTAGGCTACCCAAGTTTTAACACCATTATTGGCCACTAGGCAAACAAGGTACCATCCATCGTTAACACTCTAGCCATTAAGCACTAGAGATTACCACCTTGACCATCATGCATCAAGGCCCCTGATATGAGCCCAATAAGGAGCATGGACCAAGCAGTACTAAAAGGACTTGGTGGGTCTAAGACAAGAGCAAGAGCCAAGAAAGCCCAAGAAGTTCTAAACCAAATAGTGTCAACCTTGATGGAAACAAGCCCAAGTTCAAGTCTTGATGGAGTGGAGGACAAAATGGTTACTTATCTCATCCAACTTGAAGACCCATGATGGGCTTTGACGTCCACTTCCCATATTATCATTTTCTAGTTTATTTCTGTTAAATAAAGTGTAATAAACTTGGTTTTCATGAAGAATTTCGAATTTGGTTGCATAGTGATATGATCCTAAAAAGGAGCATGTAGATTTTCGGATCTATCCTTGAGTGACCAATCAAAAAAATCGAAGAAGAATAGAATAAGAAATGGATGAAGGTAAGAAATGGGATATGGCGCCACAAACCAAGGAGGTTTGATAAGTCAATGTGAGGATCACCACAAGGGTCTTTGACTCTTGATAAGATCAAAGGGTTGGGTCAATGAAGAACCCAAGAGAGAACACTCTCACAATTGGTAAAAATCAAATTGAACATCAAAGTTATCATTCATCATGTTTGGGGCATGTACAAATAGTAGTGGGGCTGCCAACTCTTGGCTTACAAAAAGATACCATAACCCCCCTAATAACTCACATAACTAAACCACTAATTGGTAGATGCTTTTACTACAAACAATTAAGAGGCTGCCTAATATTAACTCTCCTACTTAAACCAAATAATAAAATGACTCATAAATAAAAAGGAGTTACTTTAGGCATGAAAGCCAAAAGATTCCCTCCCAACAAGACTGACAAACTCGAGTAAAAATTCGTTCATAACTGCCACCATTATTTTCACCATGATAGAAGCCGAATCTGGTCAAGAGGAAAGAAATACGTTTTGTATAAAATTCCCTTAGCTTTCCAAAGCACCAAAGAATGCATCAATCAGAGATCTGTAGCTCTAGATATAGTCAAAACAAGTCAACTGGCTCATCACTTATGAAAATAAATTTTTCATCAAAAATCAATTTGGCTTTAGATTGTACATCATTCTTGGTTTCCATCACATAGTGGGAGGAATCTTGTTGGTTTGCATACCAATAGTAACTCCTTTAAGTTATTAGCCTTTTAATGTTTTGTTTTATTAGGGGGGTGATGACAACCAAATGGATAGTTGCCTTTGAAATGATCTTTTTGGTTGAATTTAAAGCATGTGTTGCGCAAAACACTTCTTAGAACAAAACAAAGTTTGAATTCAGAATTGTAACAAAGTTAAAGGTGAAGAAATAAAGAAGAAAATGGATGAGAAAGGAATGAAGGAGGCGCCACAAAGAAGGATGTTTGATAAGCCAAATGATATTCGCCACAAGAATCTTGGATTCTTGATAAGAACTTAGCTTGGTTCAACCAAGAACCTAAGAGAACAAAATCTCACAATATGGATTGAATCCAAAATCAACATCAAAGTTATTATTCATGTGTTTTAGGCCTCATACATATAGAAGTGTGGCGGATTTCATTTGGCTCACACTTAGTCTTCCAAATGATTCCAAAACCCCCTCATAACTAGCCTAATCAAGACTAACTTAACACCATTTTAATTCAGTCACTAAAACTAACCAAACACCCACATAATTGGCCTAATAAAGACATTAAAAACTCACAAAAAACTAACTTAACTCAGTCACCAATAGATAGGTTACGCCCCCCTTCATGACTGTCTATCTCACTCATTATGTGGTGGTTACACTTGCTTCTCAAATTAAAAGTGTAACCCCTCATAATTTACACAACTTATTCACACACTAATGAGGGCTTTGATTTCAAGACATCCCCAATGCATATTTTATTACAAACTTTTATTTGATTGTTAATGATCTCTCTTTGCCTAGTGGTGTTGTAACTCTTTTGCAGAAATTTGGAGATTTAATCTCAAAGGAAGCACCCCATGATTTGGGAACTTGTATGGATTCCCAAAAGCTCACTAAATCACCCACTCATGCTTTACCTCCTCTTGAAATATATTTTGAATTTAAGTCTGATGTAACCAATGTGATTGTGAGGAACATTTTAGATTAACCACCACTATCTAATTTTGGTGAGAAGCCCAATGAGGCTATGCTTGGGTATTCCACTTATGAAAATGAGTTGATGCCTTTTAAGGGGCATGAAAAATTTTCATATGTCATGCACCATTATTGTCAAAGGAAGGTAAATATTGTGGTAGATGTAATTTCAAGAAGGTATAATTTGCTTACTAACTTTGGCACTCAATTGTTTGACTTTAAATATCTTAAGATTATATATGTGCATGATTGGAAATTTTCTAACATATTTGTTACATGTGAAGAGTTCTTTAGATATGTGTTTGATCCTGGAGATTGGGTTTGGGTGCACATGAGAAAAGAAAGGATTCCTTCACAAAGGAGATCCAAGCTTCAACCAAGTGGAGATGGGCAATTACAAGTGTTGGCCAAGATCAATGAGTATGGTATTAGTACAATATTCAATGTGGCTGAGTTGTTTCCTTTTGATGTAGGTGATGAAGATTTCAATTCAAGGTCAAATTCACTCAAAGAATGAGGGAATGATATGAGCCCAATAAGGAGCATGGACCAAGGAGCACTAAAAGGACTTGGTGGGTCTAAGACAAGAGCAAGAGCCAATAAAGCCCAAGAAGTTCTAAATCAAATAGTGTTAACCTTGATGGAAACAAGCTAAAGTTCAAGTCTTGATGGAGTGGAGGACAAAATGATTACTTATCTCATCAATCTTAAAGACCCGTGATGGGCTTGGACGTCCACTTCCCATATTGTGATTTTCTAGTTTATTTATATTCAATAAAGTGTAATAAACGTGGTTTTCATGAAGAATTTCAAATTTGGTTGCATAATGGGAGGAATCTTGTTGGTTTGCATACCAATAGTAACTCCTTTAAGTTATTAGCCTTTTAATGTTTTGTTTTATTATTGAGGGGGGGGGGGGGGGGGGGTGTTACACTTTAATTTGAATAAAGAATGGATTTATGTGTAACACATAATGGTGGAAAGAGAAAATTAACTCACAATTTAGTAACATGTTTAAGCTTAGTTAGTGAGGGGGTTATGGAAACTTGAAAAGACAAGCTGTGAGCCAAAGTTGGCAGCTACACTCTCTATGTATTGTGCCCCTAAACACATGAATAATAACTTGGAAGTTGAATTTGGATTGAAATACATTTATAAGACTTTGTTGTCTTTGGTTCTTAGTTGAGTCACACTTGTTCTTATCAAGAATCCAAGATTCTTGTGGCGAACTTCATTTGCTTATCAAACTCTCTAGTTTGTGGCGCCATCATCATCTCTTTCTCATCCATTTTGTTTCTTTCTTCACTTTAATTGTTGTTACTAAGTGTTACATGAATTTCTTCTTAAAAATTCAACCAAAAAGATCTTTTCAAACACTACAACAGATTAGACTTTTAATAACTCACCTTTTATAGAATTTCCTTGCAGAAACGCTATTAAAAGTGATGCGGGGACTTTTAATAGCGGTTCCTTATGGTAACGCTATCTTAGGTATCACCTAAGCTAGTGTTTCCTTAAGGAATCGCTATTAAAAGTCAAGTTGTAGGAAAAGATAGCGCTTCCTTGAGGAAGCGCTATCTTAACTAACCACCTAAGATAGCGCTTCCTATAGCAAACGCTATCTTATGTCACTACAACAAAAATGACTTATAATAGAAAATTGTAGTGCCCTTTTAATAGCGTTTCCTAAAATAAGTGCTATTAAAGAGTACACCTAAGATAGCGTTTTTAAGTTGAACCGCTATCTTTTCTAATTTTCAATAAATAAATAAAATAAAATCAACTTTTAATAACATTTGTTTAATAAAATGCTATTAAAAGGTAACCTTTAGATAGTGTTTAAAGTTAGAAATGCTATCTTAGGTGATTACCTTTGCTGATTTTAGAACCCACACGCGCCTATGCTTTGATCCTTCGATTCTCAGTTTCTGCGTACCCTAACTTCCTCAGTTCATCACTGACCTTTGTTACACGGTGAAGCTTGTTCATCGCAAGGCGAAATTTGGATTGGGTATTCTCTGATCCCCACCACAAGGTGAGACCACTTCTCTGCCAGGCGAAATTCCAAACTGGAGCTTTCCAACTGACTTCGCAAGGCGAGACCGCTTCTATGTTAGGCAAAATTCCAACTCCTTAGCTACTGCCTCTCGTCGCGTGGCGGAGCTCGTGCATCGCAGTGCGAAAGTCTGCACTATAAAAGCTTCACAAGTCCAGTTTCTTGTTCACATCGTATGCAATTCTCACCCTAAGACTCATCAGTTCAAAGTAGTGGTAACAAATCCCTCTCTTCCTTGCACTCATCCCATATCATGTATGCATCTTAATTCTCAGAAGTGATTTGGTTTGATACTCCTTGGTTGATAATGTGATTTATGATTTCATTTTTCCAATTTGGGGAGTTATTGATATGCTAACCATGCATTTATGCTAGAAGGATTTCACATGCATCACTTCTGTTTGATAAAATGCCTCTATGAAAATATTTTTGTTGAACACCACATGCCTAGTTGGAATTCTTTCCCATACAAATTACAAGCAAAAACGGTGAACTATCAACCTTATCCACTAGGTTCTTCCCCCACTCTGAATGGTTCTTCAAGTATAGAAGACTCATGCCCCTATAGTAAGTTAGACCACCATCAAGAAAATTAAACTATTGCATCGATGTTCTGTGTGTGGGGTTCAATCATATAATCGAAATGAAAAGCCGCACATATCAAGAGCAATTTTTTTTCAATTCAAATTTTGTGTCAAATTTAGGCAATTTCTTGGTATTCTGGATCAGCAATGTCTGTATACTAAGACAAAGTTAATAGTTCAATTGAGAGAACAAATTTTGTTAGTTCCTATTTTATCTTTCCAGACTCAACAATGGACTTTCAGCCATATTGTATGTTTTGGTAGACTTTCAGCCATATTGATGTATCATGTTCTGAAAACAACCTATTTGGAGAAAACTCTAGTGACATTGTACCTTTACTGCCTTGCTCTGGTTACTGGATTGCTTCCTACAATCCTACCCAATGACTCAGTATAACATGAAATACGATCCGATATATGATGAAGAACAATCAGTGTTTGCTGTTACTCAAAAATCCATGGATCTTTAGGTACTGTTTCCACAATATTCAGCTAGCTTTTGACATAAAACATTAATCGACAAGGTGGACACTGGACAGAGCTATTTTGACACGGTCATCTTGTGAATGTGAGCTGTTGATTGCATCATTGCTTCAGTCTATTTCTCCCTGGGTTTAGTTATTCTTTTTCACAAACATAAATATTAAGATGTCAGTTCATGTTAAGCAACTGATGTTTAGTATGTATTAAAAACTAGTTTGACTATTGTCTATAAATGTATGTATAAACTATTTAATCTATTTTTCATTTTTATTTTTATGTTCTACTTCCAAAGAAAATCCATCTAGTGCAATGGAGATGGTAAAGTCTTTCTAAGCTTATACTATTTGAAAATTTGAAGATAAAAGCACTGTGTGAACATGCCATGAGCTTTGAGAGGGGACTCAACATTTTTTTGTAGGTAAATGGCATCTTCCAGTAATGCTAGTGCTGCCAAAGTGACGCGACGTGGGCCAACTGTTATGAAGGCGGTCATCCGCGCTAGGAGTAAAGGACAAAAATTTGAGGTAATTTACTTAATAATCTAAGGATTTCATTATGTTGTTTGATATCTAGATTTAATTACTTTATTATCTTATTAGGTTGAAGTCTGTCATCCAAAGCATGTTACTTTACAGTTTCTTTGTTTATGCTAGACCTATTCAACTTCTTAAATTCCTTGATGGATGCATTAGAAATTTCATATGGGCTGGCGACATAAATGTGAAGAAAGTGGTCACTGTGGCTTGGGATAAAATTTGCAAGACCTCAATGGAAGGTGGAGTTGGCTTAAAGTCTCTTAGATCCTTAAATGAAGAAGCTCACATGAAACTGTCTTGGGAAATGTTGGCTTCTAATAGAGAGTGGGCAGAATTTAACAAGAGCAGATTTACTCTTCTAAATAAGCCAGCTGTTAAATACATTAAGTCATCAATTTGGCCTTGAATAAAGGTAAACTTTCATACTGTTATGTCCAACTCAGTGTGGCTTATAGGTGATGGAAAGAAAATCAACTACTGGCTGGATAATTGGTTAGGAACTCCTCTTGTTGATTCTTTCCAAATCCCCTGCCACTTACATAAACATCTCAAGGCTTCTGTGGTAGATTTTATGCAGGACAGAAAGTGGATAATTCCAAGCCCAATGATGTCCCTTTTTCCTCATATTGCTATTGAAATCGATAAGACAGTAATTCCACAGGTCAGTGCAGAAGATAAATTGTTTGGCAGCACTCATGTACAGGGATTCTTTCCTTCAAATATGCTTTTCACCAGTTAAATCCTCAAAAAACCGAATCTGTCTTGATGTAATTTGATTTGGAATTCAGTAATTCCTCCATCAAAGTCGTTTATAGATTGGAAATTGTATCATAGTAGATTACCTACTGATGACAACCTGCAGCAAAGAGGTTGCATAACAGTCTCAGTGTGCAGTTTATGCCTCCAATCTGCAGAGTCCTCGGATCACCTATTTTTCAGATGTTTGTTTGCTAAACAATTGTGGAATTGACTTAGTTCTGTTCTCAATATCCCTATGGATGCCTCCTCTTTGAACGACATCCTCTCTTTATGTAATAGAAACTGGAGTATGCAAGCTAAAGATGTTGTTTCGGTTGCAATTGCAAACATTCTCTATGTCATTCGATTTTGCAGAAACAAGCTCAGATTTTAGAGCAAGCAAGTTACATTAAGTTCTGCTATTGGGATGATAAAGGCCTCTACTGCTCTTTCGGGCATTTTCTCCAAGAATTGTACAAGCTCTTTCATTCATGATTTTATGGGTTTTATTTGCTACCTATAATTTGGATTGTGCTTCAATTATTTGTGTAAACCTTCTGTTTTTTTATGAACATCCAGGATGGAGGTAAAGTTAAGAAATAGGTAAACTAAAAAAAAAATAAGGGAATAGATAGCGGTTACAAATACAAACACTATCTAAAGGCAGACTTTAGATAGCGTTTGTTTTAGTAAACGCTATCTAAAGTCTGCCTTTAGATAGCGTTTACTAAAACAAACGTTATCTAAAGTCTACCTTTAGATAACGTTTACTAAAACAAACGCTATCTCAAGTATAGCGTTTGTAAATACTCGGAAACGCTATCTAAGGTCATCTTTTAATAGCACTTCTTAAATTCTATCTTTGCTAACTACTTTTAATAGCGGTGGTATAGATAGCGCTTAAAAACGCTATTAAAAGGCATCCGGAAATGCTATCTAAAGCCTTTTCTGTTGTTGTGAAAGGCAACTATCCATTTGGTTGTCATCAAGTGGTATCAAAGCCTAGGCTTTGGTTGAATTTTCTGGGTTTATTTCTTCATCTTCTACCTCCTTCCTTTCTTCTTTTCTTTCTTTTCTTTTAGACCCAAAAAAAAAATGTCACTTTGATTTTGTTGAAGGGATTTTCGTTTTTATTGTGTTTCTGCCCCAAAACTTCAAGTTTGCAATTAGTATTTCTCTTTTCATCAAAGTTCAAAAAAAAAATTTTGCGCAATTTTCAAAAAATATATATATAGTGAAGTGGCGCATGTAATAGTGAGAAAAAGAGAAGAGAAAAAGTTCTATTTGGGCAATTGGTGTTCTTGAAAAAAGTTTCCCTTCTTTCTTGTTTCCATTATTTTCCAAGCTTTCCTTTCTAGCCTTTCCTTTTTGTTTTCTTGTTTTGATAAATTTTGTGAATTTTGTTACTTGATTTTTGGATTTTTGTGTGGATTGTTGTTTGACTCCTCCAAGACCTAAAAGAGAATAATAGAGTGGAAAAAAGCAAGATTGAAAATTACATCTTGTGTGGAAAAAGCCAATTTGAGTGAAATACATTTGTGTGCACAAGTGAGGGACTGTAGTGAGGAATTTTATAATTTCTTGTTATCTTTTGAACTTGTGTGTTCAAGTGATGGCAGCCCATGATGATAGTCCACCACTTTCTCCAAGGTTCGCATCTCTTCATGCTAGAATGGCTACTCAAATACAAACCCTTTAAAGGCAAATGGAGCAAATGAGTGCAAATTATGATAGACAACTTGTCGCTCTCCAAAATAGAGAAGGGGTCCAGATCAAAGTTCCTACATTTCATGGGAAGAATGATCCCCAAGCCTATTTGAAATGGGAGATGAAGATAGAGCAAGTGTTCCATTGAAACAATTACAATGAGAGAAAGAAAGTGAAAGTATCTTCTCTTCAATTTAAGGACTATGCACTTGTTTGGTGGAATCAATTGCAAAAAGAGAGAAGAAGATATGAGGAGAAGCCTATTGAGATTTGGGCCGAGATGAGAAAAATCATGAGGAGAAGATTTCTTCCATACCACTACCATAGAGTTCTTCACAATAAATCAAAGAAAGAGGTCAACACTTCAACCTCTAAGGAGGCCGTGGCTAGTGCTCATGAAAAGAAACCTATGGAAGCCTCTTCTAATTTGAGAGAAAGAAAAATGCAAGAGGAAAAAGAAAAAGAGAGTGAGAAAGCAAACAGGAGAATGAGGAAAAAGAAAACGAGAGTGAAAAGAAGAGTGATGATAAAAAATAGTGAGAAAAATAGTGTGAAAATAAGTGAGAAAAATGAGAGTTATTTGGCAAAAAAAAAAAGTGGAGAGAAGAGGGCTTTGATTTCAAGGCAGCCCCAATGCATATTTTATTAAAAAAAACTTTTATTTAATTGTTAATGATCTCTCTTTGCCTAGTGGTGTTGTAACTCTTTTGCAAAAATTTGGATATTTAATCTCAAAGGAAGCACCCTTTGGTTTGGGAACTTGTATGGATTCCCAAAAGCTCTCTAAAACACCCACTCATGCTTTACCTCCTCTTGAAATATATTTTGAACTTAAGTCTGATGTAACCAATGTGATTGTGAGGAACATTTTAGATGAACCACCACTATCTAATTTTGGTGAGAAGCACAATGAAGCTATGCTTGGGTATTCCACTAATGAAAATGAGTTGATGCCTTTTAAGTGGCATGAAAAATTTTCATATGTCATGCACCATTATTGTCAAAGGAAGGTAAATATTGTGGTAGATGCAATTTCAAGAAGGTATAATTTGCTTACTACCTTTGGCACTCAATTGTTTGACTTTAAATATCTTAAGATGACATATGTGCATGATTGGAAATTTCCTAACATATTTGTTACATGTGATGAGTTCTTTAGATATGTGTTTGATCCTGGAGATTGGGTTTGGGCGCATATGAGAAAAGAAAGGATTCCTTCACAAAGGAGATCTAAGCTTCAACCAAGTAGAGATGGGCAATTACAAGTGTTGGCCAAGATCAATGAGTATGGTATTAGTGCAATATTCAATGTGGCTAACTTGTTTCCTTTTGATGTAGGTGATGAAGATTTCAATTCAAGGTCGAATTCACTCAAAGAATGAGGGAATGATATGAGCCCAATAAGGAGCATGGACCAAGGAGCACTAAAAGGACTTGGTGGGTCTAAGACAAGAGCAAGAGCCAAGAAAGCCCAAGAATTTCTAAACCAAATAGTGTCAACCTTGATAGAAACAAGCCCAAGTTCAAGTCTTGATGGAGTGGAGGACAAAATGGTTACTTATCTCATCCAACTTGAAGATCCATGATGGGCTTGGACGTCTACTTCCCATATTGTCATTTTCTAGTTTATTTCTATTAAATAAAGTGTAATAAACTTGGTTTTCATGTAGAATTTCGAATTTGGTTGCATAGTGGGAGGAATCTTGTTGGTTTGCATACCAATAGTAACTCCTTTAAGTTATTAGCCTTTTTAATGTTTTATTTTATTAGGGGGGTTACAATTTAATTTTAATAAAGAAGGGATTTATGTGTAGCAGCTACATTATGGTGGAAAGAGAAAATTAACTCATCATTTAGTGGCATGTTTAAGCTTAGTTAGTCAGGGGGTTATGGAAACTTGAAAAGACAAGGTGTGAGCCAAAGTTGGCAGCCACACTCTGTATGTATTGCGCCCCTAAACATATGAATAATAACTTGGAAGTTGAATTTGGATTGAAATCCATTTGTGAGACTTTGTTCTCTTTGGTTCTTAGTTGAGCCACTCTTGTTCTTATCAAGAATACAAGATTCTTGTGGCGAACTTCATTGGCTTATCAAACTCTCTAGTTTGTGGTGCCATCATCATCTATTTCTCAACCATTTTGTTTCTTTCTTCACTTTAATTTTGGTTACTAAGTGTTACACGAATTTCTTCTTAAAAATTCAACCAAAAAGATATTTTCAAAGGCAACTATCCATTTGGTTGTCATCAGCCCCCTTGGCCACTAGGCTACCAAGGTACATCAATCTTATCACTTGTATTTGGTCTTCATGTTCCGTTGGTATTTTATTAAGTCTTTTAGAGCATTTGGGGTGGAAACCCCTGCTTCTGCGCTATTCTGCGTTCTATTCTGCATAGATGAGCACGGGCGTGCTCCCCCTAGCACGGGCATGCTGAGCTCTCTAGGCAAGCACGATCGTTCTGCCTATCAAGCACGGGTGTGCTCTAAAGCGCGCCCAGTTTCTGGATTTGAATGGGAGCACGAGCGTCCTCAAGGGAGAAGGGCCATACTGTTCCGGGGAAAAAGGGTCACAGGCTCTTTGCCAATTTCTTGGGGAAATTCGTAGATTCAACCTATTAGCTTTTACTAATCCATTGATTGTCGGTTTCATCAACATTGATTAAATATCCATGTATTACGAATAAGGGGAATTAATCCTTTAATCTCAATTCATTTAATTGTCCCTAATCTCTCATAAATCAATCCCTATTGTTTTTTACTAAACCATTGGCATTATCTTCACTCATTAGTATTGTTCAGATTTATGAACAAGGGGAACAACCTCCCTTAACACTGTTAACAGATTAACGTTCACAACAACACACAACAGTCAATAACATCATAACTCATCGTAATCGTGGCTTCATAACACTATCATGTTGATAACAAATAACATCAATTAATATAGTCATGCCAATATCATCATTATAAACATCAAGATAACACTTAATCATATAAACATATAAACATGTTAACAAGGAAATGGGTCGTGTGTAACCCTTCGTCTTACACTACCCTCAAGCCTACATACTCATACTATTTCTTCTCCCCATACCTGGTACGAAGAATTCTCGTTAAACTGATGAAGGTCCCGAACTGGTTCCCTCGAAGGCTCGACGAACGTTCCCAAGCCTTGGCCAACACAAAAAGGTTAACCAATTAGTTCCCAATTCACAATAAGAAAAAGGAACTTAGAAAGGGAAGAACTATACCTTCGTTAATTGGCACTAACGCGTGATTGTACTCTCTCAACTACGAAAGGAACACCAAAGAAGGATTGGGTTCAAAGGGGAAGAATAAGAGAGGCCACCGTCATACTTAGGATTGCCTAAAGTGCCAATTTTGAGGGTTTCACTCGTAACCCTCGCTGCTCACAGTCTATTTATAAACTATGCACTGGGCAGTGGGCACGGCCGTGCACCCCTTAAGCACGGTCGTGCGTGACTTTGTGTCAGAAAGACGTGCATGTACCTGAGCACGGTCGTGCTCCCTATTGAGTACGGCCGTGCTTGTGACTCAGGCAGCCATAAGGCAAGTTCTCAAGCACGGGCATGCTGACACATGAGCACGGGTGTGCTCATGCATTAGGAAGGGGTTTTAACTTAAAACCTCACTTTGCCCACTCTAAACCTTCCTAACAAACAAGGCACACACAAAAGCACATATACGGAAAACAGGGTGTTACAGCAAACACTCTGACACTCTCTGGTTCTGCTACTGTAATTAATGCTCCCTAAATCCTAATCTCTTAAAGTTGGTATCTTTTCCCAGATTTCATAACTAGTTCATCTAAATACTATTCAAGTTTTGTTTTAATTTTTTTTTTAAATGTGTGCAGCCCCGGTTTATCAAATGCAACAGTATTACAGGCTTGGTGTTCTTGATAATTGTGTCGATAAAGTTAAAGCCATGTTTGACTGTTCAATGCTCAAGACCAAAAGCGCTTCTGAACTCCAGGTTGGTTTTCTTGTCCTGTATTGTATTGTGTAAGTGTTGTGATGAGAGGTAATTGGATCTAGTTTATTATATGCACAATGCATCAAAGAATAGGCAAAAACGTCGTCCGTGCATTACATTATGGTCCCCAAATTGAAAACTGTCTCAAATTGGACTATTATGATATACTTTTGTCAATTTGGGAGACTTTTTTTTTGTGCCTATTTCTTAACATGAGGGACCAACTTACCACCATCCTACCATTTGAGTAACCAAAATGATGATTCATTCACTTCAAATTGGCTTAATAATATTCTTAAGATGATCCTATATGTTGTTGCCGCACTTGTGATTGAACAATTGATTTGTTGTAGTGAGGTTAAGACTTAAGAGGAGTCTAAATTCTTGTGGCTATCTTTTGTAAACATCTCTTTGGATTTTTCTCACCTTTGTTTTTTTTTTTTTTAAATTATACGGACCTCCCTTGAGGTTTAAACTTAATTACATCCAAAATATCTCTTGTTTTAAAAGCTACACCCACTTCCCCTTAGGGTTAGGTAGTCAGCATTTCTTTATGGAAGATAAGTGTAATAATATATATCTTCAGTGAGGTTGGTGTAACTCTTAAAACAAGATGAGTAACGAGTGTAATTAAACTAAACTTCAAAGAATGTCAGTAATTTTCCTTCTTCTTTTTTTTTTACTTTTGTTGGCTGCTTGCATGCTTATTGTAGTGGATGCTTTGGTTTTTGGGATATACATATATGTATAGTCTTATTCTTAGAGTCCTAAAGAAGAAGATAGAGATGATCATGTGATGATTGATTTGACAATAAGATATGTGATTATCGATATGAAGTACAGTAGTACTATAAGTTTGTTTAAATTTTGGTTTTATGTTTTTTCACATTTTGTGTTGTGATTATAGAGGTAAGGAATTTGCTTTTCCAACCCTGTCTTGCAAATTTAATTGCCAGTGCCATCAAAGAAGATTTTCTTCATTGCTAGTTTTGCTTTTAGGAGAATTAACGGGAAGGACCGATAAGCGATAACAAAACAAAATTTAATTTGAATGACTAATAACTATTATTGTAATAGCAATGATTGTATGGAATTGTCAATTAGCCATTTTGAATGGTTATTTGATCCTTCCCGTTAATTTTGTTTTATTAGCAGTCCTTCCCGTTAATTCTCCCGTTGACTTTCTAGTTGATGTCCATTTTGCTCTTTTCTGAATGATGGAAAATACAGCACCATTAAATGAGCAAGAGCTCTTAGCTGTTAGTATTATGTTTTTAATATTCATTATTTT
Organism: Sophora flavescens; assembly: GCA_030762895.1. NCBI lineage: Eukaryota > Viridiplantae > Streptophyta > Magnoliopsida > Fabales > Fabaceae > Sophora > Sophora flavescens. Next base: position 130,636,521 of record CM061064.1, read on the forward strand.
TCCATGTGATGTTGCACAGTGGCAATGTTGAATTTATCTGACTTGGCAGTATATTGGAATGGATTTTACTTCTATTAACATGGTATGACCATTGCTAGCAGGAAATTCTTGAAGCTCGTGAGAAAGCAAAGAAACACATCTGGACTTTTCGGACACCAGAAGAAGCTTCATATAACTGGAAAAAACTTTATGGTCATTCAGACAAGCCTGAATGATGAAAATCAAGTTTGCGGAAATATATATATACTGCCTTCTGATTTTGCCAGTAATTTAGTGGAAGAAACTTTGAAAGACCATAGAAAGTTCATATCAAATTGAGCTAGAATTTTAATCTTATTTTTTGTGCTGTCTTCAAAATGACTTTTGCACCCAAAAGTAGGGGTGTAAGGGATCGGTTTGGTTCGGTTTTTGACGAAAAAATGTCCGAACCAATCAAATTTGATTGGTTCGGTTTGGTTCGGTTTTCTGCATTTTTTAGTACATGACCCGATCCAATACCCGAACCTGTGATAATTGGTTCTCATTGATTCGGTTCTGTTTTTCACCCGAACCAATCGTGTTCTGTTTTTTCCGAGTCGGTTGGGTTGGCCCGATCCACTTACACCCCTATCCGGAAGACTTGACAAACCAAGTTTCTTGTCTTCTTAAATTGCAATGACTTTAGTTATCATGCTTCCTTCACCTGATGAAATTTTAGGCCCTATTTGCAAGCTTGGAAGGAAAGAAAAGGAAGGAAAGAAAAGGGGAAGGAAAGAAAAGGGGAGGCAAGGAAGGAGAAGGAGGGTATTATCTTTCTCCTTGTTTGGGAATGCATATTATACGAGGAGAAGTAAATTGAGGGTTTATAACATGTTTTTAAAAATGTACCCTTATTTGAAAAAATTAATATAAGTAATATTATTTAAAAAATGTAAATTTAAAAAATGGATGAGGGTAAATGAAAAATTTCAATTACTTTTCCTCCAAAAAAAATCCTAAAATGGGGGAAATGAAAAAAGTGGGTTGAGGAGGAGAAATGAGGATTTATTAAAATATCCAAAACATTTCCCTCAAATTAACACAACTCACAAACAAGGAAGGATCTCTAATAAACCTCTAATTTCCTTTATTTTTCCTCCAAAAAATAACTCGCAAACAAAGCCTTAGGCCCCGTTTGCGAGTTTGGAGAGGAAGGAAAGGGGGAGTGGGAGGAGAGTATATCCCTCTTCTCGTTTGTGAGTAAAATGAAAAAAGTTGATTGAGGAGGAGAATGAGGAATTAATTAAAATAACCCAAAACCGTACTTTTCCCTCAAATTAATACCTTCCCCTCAAAAAACAACTCACAAACATAGGTCTCTTCATCTATGGTCCCTTTATTATCATATTAGCTTATCTCACTTTGTGTGTATTCTCTGCTGATATGGGTAAGGGGTGGCAGGTAGCTTGATTTGGGCATGAAGTGCACCTCCTATTTATTGTTCCTTCATAACTTTTGTGTTCTCTAACGCTTCTGGGTAGTAACGGTGGCTTTACTTTTGATTTGCTCAGTTCTGTGTCTTGATTGCGTTTTGATGTTAATAAGTGATTGTTTCATTAGCGACAGCTTTAATCTATTCATGCTTTAGTTGACTTTTCTCCCTCGACAACTTGTGCAATTCAAACATGACAATGTAAGTAGTTGTTTCAATTAGTACGAGGCACTAATCAAAAGGGGAGTAGAAGACCAAACCAAATTAATGAATGAAGGAAAACAAAGTATGGAAGTATGCATAAAATAAAATGTGGAAGAGCGCACCTTTTATACTAAGCAAACTGAGGTGGGCATTAATTTGATATTTGCATTTTTGCATGCTACATGGATAGTTCCATTATCTATCAATGTCTCTAGTGACTAGCATTGATTCCTTGGCTCTTTTTTTCTTTACTAGTGATTCCTTGGCTCTTAAGAGCAAGATAATTCTTATTCTGTACCATTGATATATATATATATATATATATATATATATATATATATATATATATATATATATATATATATATATATAACATCAATTCCAAGATTTTAAAATGTGCATTTAATAGCAGAGAATGAGATGTTTTTCTTATTATAGGAACAACGGGAACTTCTATTATATAATTCGCGGAGTAGATCGAATATATTAAAAGAAAATTAAAGCATGAGATTGATTAATTTTAAAGTTGAGATAAAATGATCTTTCACCTTATTATAAGATTACTGATAGAAATCTGAATCCAACAAAAAAAAATAAAAAAAGCACAGCAAGCACTTAACAATGGAATGAATAATGTGCATTATTTTTAGGAAAAATTACATTAGAATGACACCCCTGCTGCCCAGACTTGAACTCCTACGGAGAACAATACTCTACTCATAACTAACCCAAAATGATTTTACCCTTCGCGTTCTATAGATATTTTATAAGAAGAGTACTGATAAGCCGCCGAACTCACTCAAATTACAGAACAAATCCCTACTAGCTTGTAGTATAAGGAATGACTCAGATCGTCTCTCAAAAGACCATGAGTGCTATTCAATCATATCAAGACTCAACACAAAAACTGGGGGGTTGTGATTTTAGATTGCAAAAGATAAATTTAGAGTAACAGAAATCAAGTGAGAAATCAACCAATCCGAGACACTTAACCAGAATTCCAATTTTGGCTATCATAGACCACGGAATACTCAAACTGAATCCAAGTAATGGTTAATTCAATTTCAACCGAGATCTCTGCATCGGAATTGAGGTTCACTACTAGATAATCATCTAGGATTTAACTGACAAACGATTTTACAAATCTATAAAATCAGTGCAAGTTTAAATACAAGAACCAATTAACCTTAAACCACAAATTTGTAGTTTAATTTACTTCAACTCAGAGAATGAGATATTGAATTATCAATCAATATCACATTCCTAATTCATAATTTCGAATACACAAACAGTAATCACCATTCATGCATCACGAATTCTGATTAGTAAGGAGAAGAGAAGATAAAAACTACTTGAATTCAAAATGAAAGTTGAAGTACAAAAGTTTCAAGCCAAACGAAATCCCTTCAAGCACCTTGGATTGATTTCAGAATTAGCCTTCCATGGCTACAATCCAAGGAGGCTTGAGGAAGAGAAAAGAAAAATACGAAAACAATAACAAACAACTTAATTAAGCAGCAGAAAACTAAATGAACCACCAGTCTCCTATTCTGGCTCCTATTTATACAAATTCTCTCAAGACCTCCTCTCAATATCTGAATGCTCCTTCAATTAACTTCAACCTCTGCCTCTTAGCTTTCCAAAGCCACTTAATTTGCTTTATTACGAATTAAGATGAGAGAGTTATGTCCACATTCAACTCATAAGGCAGCTGAAACGACCTCTAACTTCACATGGATTTCAGCCCCTCAAAACGACTTTGTTTGGAACAATGGACTTCATGAGAGTTAAATCTCTGTGTTGGATCTTTCATTTGCCACCGGTTTCAGTTCCAAACGACATCTACAGCCCAAGTTATGGCCCAATCTTCAGCGACAGCAATTATGTTCTGACTTCAAGGCCCAATGTGACCCACTATACATCCAATTCAGCATCTGAGTTCTTCATGAAAGTTGTTGGGCTTCCTTTTATCTTTCCTACAATATAAAGTTCATAATTTTTAGATGCCCGGAACTCAAGATATGGCTAAAATACAGAGTCAACGTCTATAATCATGAATTAGTGAAAATTTGCAATAATGCCCAATGAGGCCCAAACTCATAAATCATTGCTAGACTAAATCAATTATGCACATTTAGCTTGTAAAAAGTACTAAAAATGAGGGATCTTCAATGCATGCAAATAACGTTTATCACATTCCCCCACACTTAGCTCTTGCCCGTCCCGGGCAAACTTGAAATTGAAACACAACACCAAAAACAAAACACAAAACCTAAAAACTCTACAAGACTCAATTTCCAAAGATATTCAAGAAGGCAAAAGTCCATGAGCAAGGTAACCATCAAAGCCAAGAGATCACAACATCAATGAAATTACATTTCCTTTCATCTCAAATCAACAAGGTAACTTCAATTGGAAAGCATAGATCAAGAATGGTAGATCCTCACACAAGATACACTCTCAATCCCTTAAGGAAAGAAATGAGCTAAAAACAATGAGTAGACAATTAGGCTCAAGGGGGCTTATTTTACCAAAGTAGCTAAGCAAGAAGAATGCCTCAATCATGTCCATGTATGCAAGCAGAGATATAGCTTCAAAAAGAAATAAAGCAAGTTCTAGAGTAATAAAAATCATGAGTGACAACCACACAGGAAAGGGAAAAAATGGTACAAACGCATAAACCATTCAACAATAGGCTCAAAATCTCACAAGGCATGGATGAATCTACCAAACTCAAACCAGCAAACCAAAAACCATAACGAAACCTGTGATTATGATGAAAGACAATAAATTCCACACATGCTATGACACTTAACTTTAAAATGAAACCAAACTCACAACTTTCACACATCTTACACATCAATGGAAACAACTTTAAAAGACAATAACAGAAAAAATGTAAAAACAGAAAATAAAATGCAGAAACAAGAAAAAACATGAAAAAAAAGAAAAAGGAAAAGAGTGGAAAGAGGCGCCTCATGGTGGATGTATAGCATCTAGCAAGGCCACCTCCTCCGGGGTGGACTCGGCACGTTCTCATAAAAGTGCTTGAGCCGATGCCCATTAACCTTGAAAATCCGCTTTGTTGTCACATCCTCAAGTTCAACCGCACCATAAGGAAAAACATTAGTAACAACAAAGGGACCTTCCCACCTAGACCTCAATTTACTGTGCATCAACTTAAGTCGGGAATTAAACAACAAGACTTTCTCGGCCGACCACAAATTCTTTTCGCGTAAGCATCCTATCATGGAAAACTTTGGTCTTCTCCTTGTAGAGGCGAGAGCTCTCATAGGCCTCCAATCGGATCTCTTCCAATTCCCCGTAAGTGGAGCTTCCTTTCCACACCCGCCTGGTGTAAGTCCATATTGCACTGCTTAACCGCCCAGAATGCTCTATGCTCAATCTCCACCGGTAGGTGGCATGTCTTCCCAAACACAATCCGATATGGGGACATCCCAATCGGAGTCTTGTAGGCGGTCCTGTAAGCCCATAAAGCATCTTCAAGCCTCAAACTCCAATCCTTCCTGTTAAGTTGGACTGTCTTCTCAAGGATATGCTTGATCTCGCGGTTGGAAACCTCGGCTTGTCCATTGGTCTAGGGGTGGTAAGGTGTAGATACCTTGTGCAACACTCCATACTTCCTCATCAAAGCCTCCATGCTCCGGTTGCAGAAGTGTGAACCCTGATCACTGATGATGACCCTCGGGATTCCAAACCTACATAAAATACGTGATCTAACAAAATCCACAACAACTTTGGAATCATCAGTCCGAGTGGCTTTTGCCTCCACCCATTTAGATACATAATCAACAGCCAGCAATATGTAAACAAAACCAAAAGAAACAGGAAAAGGTCCCATGAAATCAATACCCCATACGTCGAATATCTCACAAAACAGCAAAGACTGCTAGGGCATCTCATTCCTGCGAGAAATGTTTCCTGTTCTCTGACACTGTTCACAAGACTTACAAAACAGATATGCATCATGAAATAAGGTGGGCCAATATAATCCAGAATATAACACCTTCCTAGATGTACGTTGGGGACCGAAATGCCCACCACATGATAATGAATGACAAAAACTAAGAACAGAATGAAACTCATGATTAGGCACACATCTCCAAATAACCCGATCACTACAAAATCTCCACAGATAAGGATTATCCCACACATAATACTTAGACTCACTTTTCAGCTTATCAGACTGAGCCCTAGTGGAATATGCAGGTAACACTCTAGCAACCAGGAAATTAACTAAGTCAGCAAACCAAGGAGAGGGGACCTTACCCTGTAGCTGCAAAAGCTGCTCATCTGGGAAAGAATACTGAATCGGCACAGGATCTGAGGCCCTCTCAATCCTACTCAAGTGATCCACCACTAGGTTCTCTGCTCCACTCCTATCTCGGATCTCCAGATGAAACTCCTGAAGCAGTAGCATCCATCTAATTAGTCATGGCTTGGCATCTGGCTTCTTTAAAAGGAACTTTAGAGCTGCATAATCAGAAAATACAACAACTTTAGAGCCAAGCAAATACGATCTAAACTTATATAAAGCAAAAACAATTGCTAAAAGCTCTTTCTCAGTGGTTGTGTAATTGGCTTGAGCAGCGTCCAAAGTCCTGGAAGCATAATAAATCACATGAGATGCTCTCCCCAGTCTTTGTGCTAAAACTGCTCCCACAACATAATTAGAAGCGTCACACATCAGCTCAAATGGAAGGGTCCAATCCGGTGACTGAATAATGGGTGTGCCGGTCAAAGTTTGCTTCAGATGGTCGAATGTTGCCTTGCATTTCTCATCAAAAACCTAATCCACATCTTTTTGCAGCAAGTGGGATAGAGGAAGGGCTATTTTGCTAAAATTTGCAATGAAACGCTTGTAGAAACCTGCATGACCAAGAAATGAACGCACCTCCCGCATGCATGTGGGGTAAGATAAACAGGTAATAACATCTATCTTAGCAGGGTCTACTTCAATACCCTTGCTAGATACTACATGGCCTAATACTATACCCTGTTCTACCATGAAATGACATTTCTCAAAATTAAGAACAAGGTTAGTCTCAATGCACCTATGCTGCTCCCTAGACAAGTTATGCAAACATGAATCAAAAGAAGAACCATACACAGTAAAGTCATCCATAAATACCTCCATGCACTCCTCTAAGAAATCAGAAAATATGCTCACCATGCACCGCTGGAAGGTACCAGGGGCATTGCAGAGGCCGAAAGGCATGCGTCGTAGAGGCAAAGGTGCCGAAGGGACAGGTAAATGTGGTCTTCTCTTGATCTTCTGGGGCAATGTGAATCTGGAAGTAGCCAGTGTAGCCATCCAGAAAGCAATAATGGGACTTACCAGCCAGCCGCTCCAACATCTGATCAATGAATGGAAGGGGGTAATGGTCCTTCCGAGTGGCTTGGTTGAGGCGTCTGTAGTCAATGCAAACTCTCCAGCTATTCTGCACTCGGGTCGGAATAAGCTCATTCTTCTGGTTTGTCACTACTATCACTCCAGATTTCTTGGGAACTACTTGCAATGGGCTCACCCATTTGCTGTCAGATATAGGGTAGATGATACCAGCCTGTAGTAGCTTGGTCACCTCTTTCTTTACCACATCTAGAATGAGAGGATTTAGCCTCTTCTGGGTTGCCTCACTGGTTTAGCTTCATCTTCAAGTAGTATCCGATGCATGCAAGTGGAAGGGCTTATACCAGGAATGTCTGCAAGTGTCCATCCTATTGCTCTCTGATTCTCCCTCAGAATCCCCAACAGCTTCTTCTCCTGTTCAACAAGGAGGTTCTTGGCCACAATCACCGGAAGCTGCTCATGATCTGATAAGTAGGCATACTTCAGATGTGCAGGCAGTGGTTTTAGCTCCAATTTGGGTGGTTGCACTGTAGAGGGAAGTAATCTAGTGGGTGCACATCTTCTGCAGATTTAAGCTGTGCAAAATCAGAATTTCCTGCATAATCCTCACCAGTTTTATCAGTTATGAAAACAGAATCATCAACACTTAAGAATGTAGCAATTTCATTACATGCATCACATGAAACAGTTCCATCACAACCAAATGCAAAGATACTGAGAATCGGATAAATCAAGTAAAACCATCAAAATCAGTAAAATCCACAAAGACATAGTTCATCACAAAAAGATCAATTAATTCAAGAAAGGACATCAATATGAAAAACAGAATGCTCTTCCATGGGATGCTTCATAGCATCAAAAATGTTAAATTGCACAATTGAGTCTCCAAACTCCATGGAAAGAGTTCCTGCATGCACATCAATCTTGGTCCGAGCTGTCTTAAGGAAAGGTCTTCCTAGAATGAGTGGGGCCTTGCTTTGGTTAGGGACTCGCCCTCCATCTCCAAGATGTAGAAGTCTTCAGAAAGATCAGCTCATCCACTCATACTAACACATCCTCAATCAGTCCAGTTGGATATGCATTGCCCTGCTTGCCAATTGAATCACCACACCTGAGAGAATGCAAAGGTCCAAGTCCAAGAGAATTAAAAAAATGACATAGGCATTACATTAATTGAAGCACCTAAGTCTAGCATGGCATTCTCAAATCTAGAATTTCCTATTATGCATGGAATTGTAAAAGTCCCTGGATCTTTGCATTTCTGAGGCATAGGTTGAATGAGAGCCGAAATGTTGCGAGTCATGCTAATTCGTTCATTTCCTTTCAGCCTCCTCTTGTGGGTGCAAAGTTCCTTCAGAAACTTGGCATATATAGGAATTTGTTTGATTGCATCCAACAATGGAATGTTGACTGCCACCTTCCTAAAGGTATCTAAAAGTTCCTTATCTTTCTCAACTTCATCTGCCTTCTTGGATACGACTGCTCGATGTGGGAATGGGAGTGGAATTGCACAATCTGACTTCTGCTGCATTGTGACATGATCTGCAGATTTGGAATTTTATGCTGCAGAGTTGGATTGATGATTTTCTGTAGAATCTTGTGCTACTTCTTTGAAGTCTGCAGAATTCGAATTTGCTACTCCTTCATTTGAATTTTCTGCACTCGCTTCCTTGACTTGCATGGTGGTTGGGGGTCGCTTGCCACAATCTTTCCAGTTCTCAAAGATAATGGCACTTACATTACCTTTTGGATTAGGAATGGTCTGCACAGGAAGTTGGCCACTGCCTTGGCTTTGTAGCTGATTCATGGAGGAAGCTAGTTGCCCAATTTGAGTCTCCAAATTTTGAATTGTAGCTTCTGTTCTCTGCTGGAATTGGAGATTGTTGGTGGCCATTTGCTTCACTAGATCTTCAAATGAAAGGTCAGATTTTGGTGCCTGCAGTAGCTTGATTCTACATTGGTCTTTGTTGGAATGACCTACTTGGTCCAGCTTGAGTTTGAAACTGGTTTTGCCTTATTGGTTGCTCTTTGGAATGGTTGCCTATCTGCCGTTGTTGAGGTTGCTTTGTTGTGCATTACCATATCTCAAGTTGGGGTGGTCTCTCCGACCAGGATTATAGGTGTTGGAAAAGGGATCATACCTTTGTTGTCTGCTTTGAAACTAAGGCTTACCAGAAACACACACTGTGCAGCCTACAAAACTGGTCTTGGAGTGCAACATTGTCTTCTTGCAAAGTGGGACACAAATCTGTGAAATGAGATGGATTGGAGCATATGCTACAGACTCTTGCATTGGTCTGCATAGATGTAGGTTGTTGTCCCATAGCCATTTGCCTCACCAAGGAAGTCAGCTCATCAAGTCTATGATCCATTCTTTGTTGATCAACAGTTGAAACTTGGACCTTATTGACTCCTCTGGTGGAACTCATCATTCTGGTGCCAAACTGTTGAGAGTTGAGTTGGCAGCCATGTTGGCAATTAAATCCCTTGCAGCAGATGGGGTTTTATCAACTAAAGCACCACCATTAGCAGCATCAACCATGCTCCTCTCCATAGACATCAACCCCTCATAAAAATATTGGATCAGCAGCTGGTCACTAATCTGGTGATGAGGGCAGCTTGCACACAATTTCTTGAACCTCTCCCAATACTCATGAAAGTTTCATCACCATTCTGCCTAATCCCACAAATGTCTTTTCGGATTGCAGCAGCTCTAGATGTAGGGAAGAACTTCTCCAGAAACAGCCTTTTCATGTCATTCCAGCATGCTATGGAGGCTGGTTGAAGGTAGTAAAGCCAATCCTTGGCTGCACCATCCAATGAGAAAGGAAATTCCCTAAGCTTGATGTGATCTTCAGGAACAGCATATGGTCTCATGGTGGAACAAACCACATGAAACTCTTTTAAATGCTTATGTGGGTCTTCACCTGCTAAACCATGAAACTTAGGCAAAAGGTGTATTAATCCAGATTTTAATTCAAAATCAACCTCAAGAGTAGGATATTGGATACATAATGGTTGCTAGTTCACATCAGGTGCAGCAAGTTCTTTCAGAGTTCTATTGTTAGCCATGTTAGCACAATTATCAGTTAAATCATAATAAAAAACAACAGAATCAGAAACAACAGAATCAGAAACAACAGAATTATCAAATTGATCAAGTAATCTCCTGAGTCCTATTCAACTGATGCAAGGTCCTTTCAATCTCAGGGTCGTATGCAACTAAATCACCAGGTTGGGACCTAGTCATACACACATATAGGCCAAGAGAGCAAGAACCATCTCAAAACACTACAAGTACAAATGCTAAAAAGACATAGAAATTGGAAAATCGTACCAAATAAATTTTAAAAAATATAAGATCACCACAGAAAAACTCTAAAAAGTCAGCAAAGCAAATACAGATTTTTTTGGAATTTTTTAAAAATGGTAAAATACTTAAAAAATTAGAAAAGTGGCCGAAACGATGGAATTTTGGCTCCGGAGGCCCTATGTCCCGAAGTACTCCGTACTATTGGGAGTTCTATTTCCTGATTTTTTTGGATTTTCTGGGAAAATTTGAGAGCAATCGGAGCACAAAAATTATGACAGCAAAATATTACCAAAATGCCACTGGTTTCACTACAAACAGCAATTCAGTGGATAAACAGGTTAGAAATTAATATAAACACTATCTAATAAGATTGAATACTCAAAATGGTCCCCGGCAACGGTGCCAAAATTTGGTGAGCCGCAGAACTCACTCAAATTATAGAACAAATCCCTACTAGCTTGTAGTATAAGGAATGACTCAGATCGTCTCTCAAAAGACCATGAGTGCTATTCAATCATATCAAGACTCAAGACTCAACACAAAAATTGGGGGGGGGGTTGATTTTATATTGCAAACGATAAATTTAGAGTAAGAGAAATCAAGTGAGAAATCAACCAATCCAAGACACTTAACCAGAATTCCAATTTTGGCTACCATAGACCACGGAATACTCAAACTGAATCCAAGTAATGGTTAATTCAATTTCAGCCGAGATCTCTGCATCGGAATTAAGGTTCACTACTGGATAATCATCTAGGATTTAACTGACAAACGATTTTACAAATCTATAAAATCAGTGCAAGTTTAAATACAAGAACCAATTAACCTTAAACCACAAATTTGTAGTTTAATTTACTTCAACTCAGAGAATGAGATATTGAATTATCAATCAATATCACATTCCTAATTCATAATTTCGAATACACAAACAGTAATCACCATTCATGCATCACGAATTCTGATTAGTAAGGAGAAGAGAAGATAAAAACTACTTGAATTCAAAATGAAAGTTGAAGTACAAAAGTCTCAAGCCAAACGAAATTCCTTCAAGCACCTTGGATTGATTTCAGAATTAGCCTTCCATGGCTAAAGTCCAAGGAGGCTTGAGGAAGAGAAAATAAAAATACGAAAACAATAACAAACAACTTAATTAAGCAGAAAACTAAATGAACCCTCGTCTCCTATTCTGGATCCTATTTATACAAATTATCTCAAGACCTCCTCTCAATATCTGAATTCTCCTTCAATTAACTTCAACCTCTTACTCTTAGCTTTCCAAAGCCACTTAATTTGCTTAATTACGTATTAAGATGAGAGAGTTATGTCCACATTCAACTCATAGGGCAGCTGAAACGACCTCTGACTTCACATGGATTTCAGCCCCTCAAAACGACTCTATTTGGAACAATGGTCTTCATGAGAGTTAAATCTCAGTGTTTGATATTTCATTTGCCACCGGTTTCAGTTCCAAACGACATCTACAGCCCAAGTTATGGCCCAATCTTCATGACCAGTTCAGATTCCAGCTACAGCAATTATGTTCTGACTTCAAGGCCCAATTTGACCCACTATACATCCAATTCAGCATCTGAGTTCTTCATTAAAGTTGTTGGTCTTCCTTTTAGATTTCCTAAAATATAAAGTTCATAATTTTTAGATGCCTGGAACTCAAGATATGGCTAAAATACAGAGTCAACGTCTATAATCATGAATTAGTGAAAATTTGCTATAAAGCCCAATGAGGCCCAAACTCATAAATCATTGCTAGACTAAATCAATTATGCACATTTAGCTTGTAAAAAGTACTAAAAATGAGGGATCTTCAATGCATGCAAATAATGTTTATCAAGTACCCACATATTCTATCTTACCCTAGCCTATTTATAGATAAATTCAATTTGAATGACATGCAAAATAGAGGGAATGTAGAGTCTCACCAACACAACAATTAATGAGCCTCCAATGAAAAATGGAGAATATCCAAAAATATCCTTTACAAAAAATTAAAAATGGATGCGCACTCCACTACCTATGCACCCACACATTCTGAAACACATCAAAAAAATTCAATAAATTAAATCCCGTGAAGCAGTAACCATCATTTAGGTCATTAATAAAAGAGAAAACTAAATCACTTTCGGAGGCAATACATGTACAATGATTAGCAAGTTCCAAATAAAGATGTCAAAAGAGAAGGAAAAAAAGGTGTGATAACATACTGGGAGGAAATCATTTAAATCTGATTGGTGATCCTGTAACACCCGGGGCTGGCGAGGGCGAAGAGTGGTCACCGGTGCAAGAAGGCACGGAAAAAGAGCGTGTGACACCCTCTACCCCACATACATATAAAAGCATATAAAAGATAAATATAAACATTTATAAAAAGATACTTCATTTAATAAAGGAATTAAAACGACGGGCAGAGGTTGCCGCATTGCAACATGTTCAAAACGCGAAAAATAAAAACATATCATAAGGTTCAACAGAAACATAACATAAAAGCAAACCCAACCCCGATGTTACATACAGAGCTGGTATAACCAAAATACAGAATAACAATTCTTTGGATACAACCGAAACAACTAACTAAACAACTATTAAAAAACTTGAAATCCTAAATGAAAGTAGCAGCTCCTCGGAGTCACTCCTTAATGGACTGATCGTCATCCTTTGCACATAGTGATATACATGCATACAAAACATAGCAAAGGGGAGTAATAAACATTAACATGAATATAATGGCAAGGAAGCAGTTAGCAAGACGAGCATACATCAAACATGCATAAATATCAGATAGCAATATCATAACGGTCATCATCACATAATGTGTATGCTATGCAATGCAGTTCTACTCGACTCCTCTACTATGCACTTGGATCCAATCTATCTTAGAATGTCAACTTCGGAGTTAAATCTCCACATTGGCCACTAGGCACCAACGTCGGGGCAATCCAACTTACCTTGGTTGGACCCCTTGGATAGCCGACGCACCTTACTCTCGGATGCGCCACCGCGGGGGTACCGGGTCCCACGGACGACCAGATCGTCTTACTCACGGAAAACCTCCCTTATGTTGCACAATCCCCGTTACTGTCTCCAATGCATGAATGCATGTCAAACAACACACCATCACCAACACCACATCCTCTTGGGCACCTAGGCCACCCAAGTTTTATCATCATCATCGCCTTGACCACTAGGCTATCGAGGATAATCCTTAACGTTCATCGTTAAGTCTTTTAATCACTGTGGCCGTTCTGCACCAGATATTACCACCTTGACCACTCGACTATCGAGGCTCCCTTGGCCACTAGGCTACTAAGGTACATCATTATCATCACTCTAGCCATTATGCACTAGAGATTACAACCTTGAACATCATGCATCAAGGCCCCCTTGGCCACTAGGCTACCAAGGTACAACATCTTTTCACTTGTCTTTTGGTCTTCACGTTCCGTTGGTGCCTTTTTTAGTCTTTTAAGTGTTTGGGGTAACAACCCCTATCTTAAACTGTTTTCTATTTTCTGTTATGGGCAAGAGAGCACGGGCGTGCTCCTTATCCAGCACGGTCGTGCTGACTGTTAAGCACGGTCGTGCTCGAAGAGCATGACCTTTTCCAGGTTCTGTGATGGAGCACGGGAGTGCTCCTTATCAAGTACGGTCGTCCTCAACAGCAGGTCACACTGTTTCTGGGAAGCAAGGGTTTTAAACCCTTGTCAAATCCTTTGGGGTAAAACTTAGATGAAACCTATTGGCATTACTAAATCCATTAACTCTGATCTTATCACTTAGGCTTAATCTTTATAGCTTATAGTTTTCTTGGGGAATTAATCCTTTAATTGTTTTCTCTCAACTCTCACAAATCATTCCCTAGGGTCTTTCTAAACCTTCAGGCAAAAGTCCTCGCATTATCATTAACGTTCATGCCTTATTAACCAAAGGGGAAAAACCTCCCTTTTTATCATTAACCTATCATCCTAGATTAAACACCATTTATCATTAATGTTCACGACGAACAACCAACAACCAATTCATGGTAATTCATTCAATCATGGCATCAACACATAACATATTATAATCATAAGAATTGAAAAGGAAGCACAAAAGGAAAGACGTTTACCTTACGATAATTGGCACTTAGCACGTGTAGGACTCTCCCAAGGAGCAAGAACGCCAAGAGCATTTGGGTTTTAAGAAAAGGGAAAGAAACGGATGCCGTCACACTTAGTGTTGCCTAAAGTGCCAATTTGAGGGTTGTAACTCGTAACCCTCAACAACTGATGTCTAAATATAGACTCAGGCCCGATCATGGTCGTGCTTTCTGTTGAGCACGGTCATGCTCAACTTAGCATTAGCGAGACGCGTTTGACTGCTGAGCATGGTAACGCTTCCATTGAACACGGTCGTGCTCATATCAGCGTCAGCGAGATGCTTGCAGCCTAAGCACGGGCGTGCTAGTCAATGATTGCAGCCGTAGGATTTATAAATTTGCATGTTTTTAACCAAACTTTATTGATGAAGATTGGTTGGGGTATTGTGGATGATCCAATTGTGTTATGGGTGAAGATTCTCAAGAGTAAGTATAGGTGTGGAGGTGGTCTAATGCCTAATATTCAAACTTGTGCTCAGTCCTCTAATCTTTGTTGTGGTGTGTGTCTCACATGGTAATACATTCTCTAAGGTTTAATATGGAACGTGGGTAATGTAAATTTTGTTAGCTTTTGAAAGTACATGTGGTTTCACTCTGGCCTTATTCTCTGTGAGGTAGCTGTTGGTGTCATTCCATCTTGTGACTTAAATTTACCAATCTTGAAATTTATTGAAGAAGGTGGGGATTTGAAATTTAACAAGTTTGCTCATCTTCTCCCAACTATAGTCGTTTTGGAATCAGATGAGTTTTGGTTTGAGCTGATGCAAACCGTGATGATTCTGTTTGTTGGGCTGAAACTCCAAATGGGAGGTTTTCAACAAAATCTGTTTGTAATATACTCTAACCACGGCCTGATAGGACAGACCTGCTCTGATACAACTAAATGTGACACCATCAACACCGTATGTATTTATAAAGCGATAACATAGAAGAAAATAAAAGAAATACATGCATATCATTTATTATAAAATGAAAACCAACGGATAGAAGATATCACATTGTAACAGGATCCAAAACACAGAATAAAAACATGTTTTAAAAGAAACACATAACAAACATAATGAAACCCAACCCCGATGTCACATTATAGAGCTGGTATAACTATAGTCTGAAACATCTCGGATAAACAACACAACTAAGAAATCCTAGACTATGAGTAGCGGCTCCTTAGAGTCACTCCTCAGCAAGATGCTCGTCGTCCTCTACATAACCAAAAAGATACATGCAAAAAAAACAACAATGACGGGGAGTAAGAAACATATATATGAATATAACGACATGGAAGCAGTTAGCAAGATAAGAATACATCATACAAACATAACATATTATCACAAATCATCAGGCATAACACATATACATCATCCATAACAGTTCAATTAATTTATGCTATGCGGTACAACTCTACTCCACTACTCCACTACTCCATTAAGCACTTGGATCCAATCTACCCCAGGATGTCAACTTCGGAGTTACATATCCACATTGGCCATTAAGCACCAACACCGACAATCCTCCAAACCAAGGGTGAACCCCTTGGATGGCCTACGCATCGTACTCTAGGATGCGCCACCGTGGGGGGCCTGATTCACCTAACTCTCGGATGAATCTCCACGGATGGCTAGATCACCTTACTCTCGGACGACCTCCCCTATGTTGAACATCCCCCACTAACATCTCCGATGCGTGAATGCATGAGCAACACATCACACACTCAAACAATTACCACCTCCTCTTGGGCCACTAGGCTACCCAAGTTTTATCACCCTTAACACCTCGACCACTTGGCATCGAGGCCCCCTTGGCCACTAGGCTACCAAGGTTAAACATTATCATTTAATATTTAATCTTTTAATTAACACTCTGGCCATTAAGCATCAGAGTTCAACACCTTGACCACTCGGCTATCGAGGCCCCCTTGGCCACTAGGCTACCAAGATACAACATCATCTTTAATCTTTAATTAACACTCTGGCCAATAAGCACCAGAGCTCAACACCTTGACCAATAAGCATCAAGTCCCCCTTGGTCACTCGGCTAACAAGGTACAACATTATCTTTAAGTTATCTAGCTTGTCTTTACTTCGTTTGGTTTCTTATTTCATTATTGGGAACGTTTGGGGTGAAACGCCCCTATTCCTGTTTCAGCGTTCCGTTCTGTCTAGGGGAGCACGATCGTGCTGCCCCCCAGCACGGGCGTGCTAAACTTTAAGTTGAGCACTGACGTGCTGACTATTAAGCACGGTCGTGCTTGTTTGAGCATGGATGTATTGAGCTGGGCAAAAAGGGTTTAGGAACCCTTGTTATGTTTCATAGGGCATTCAAAGGTCAATCCTATTGGCTTATAACTATCCATCAATCCTCATTTTCATTATTCTTAATTAATCTCCATGTCTTATCATTATGGGGAATTAATCCTTTAATTTCAGCTTCATTATTAATATCCCTAAAACACTCATGAACCAGTCCTAGGGTCTTTAACTAAACCTTTGAACACAACCTTGTCTCTCATACTATATCCATGTCTTATGAACAGATTGGGAAAATATCCCTTAATTCTTAAACATCATTATTATCGTCTTTAACTGTCTTCCATGGCAATATTATCATCAAATCATAAATAATAATGGCAATATTATCATCAAATCATAAATCAATCATCCATGGCAATATTATCATCAAATCATAAATAATCATACACAAATAGGCATACCAATAACAAATAATCATACATCATCATGAATAGGATAGCAAATAACAATTAACAAACAAGTGCCATTTAAACAAATAGCAAACAGATAGGGTCATGGGTTAACCCTTCATATTACGCTACCCCCAATGCCTACATGTTCATATTATCCCTTCTCGCCATCCCTGGTATGAAGATCTAAGCCTCTTGACAATGTAAGCGTAACTACCCTCGTTCCCTCGAGCGACTCGATGAGTTCCTCAAGCTTTGGTCAAACAAGAAGAGGACAACCAATTAGTCTCTAGATTTAATAATAGAAAATGAGACTAAGAGAGGGATGACAACGTTACCTTAATCGACACTAGCGTGTGACTTCTCTCCCAAACGGACTTACGAGCACCAAGAACTTCAAAGGGTTCAAGGGAAAGAGAAGGGAAAAGGTTTCTGTCACACTAGGATTGCCCAAAGTGCCCAAAAGAGGGGTTTCACTCAAACCCTCGCAGCCGCTGCTCTCTATTTATAACTTCGGACCGAGCACGGCCATGCTCCCCTAAGCACCTGGGCCGTGCTTAACATAAGCACGGGTCGTGATCACTTAAGCACGAAGTGACAAATTTAGCGTCAATGAGCACGTTTTCCTCTTGATCACGGTCGTGCTCTCTTTGAGCACCCACGTGCTTGTGACTCGAGACAGACCACAAGGCACGTGCCTTGAGCACGTGCTTGTTGATACATGAGCACGGTCTTGCTCATGCATCGTAGAAGGGATTTCTCACTTGAAAAGTCCCACGGACTTTCATGATACACATAGTTGAGCACCCACAACAGGCTTTCTGGGTCGGGTCCCATCACAAAGCTCTTCGCAGTTGGATCCCATCTTAGGTCATTCCATGGATGGGTCCATAATCAGGCCACTCGGAGCCAAGTCCCATCTCAGGCTTTGTAGAGCCGGGTCTCACACCAGTACTCACAAATGAGTACCCATCACAGGCTCCTTAGAGTTGGATCTCACGCACAAACATTCACAAACGAGTACCCATCACAGGCTCCTTAGAGTTGGGTCTCATGCACAAACATACATCACATCCCATTATAGTCACAATCACCGTCCACATACATTTATCCTTAAATATAACTCAATATTCATACCTTGTAATACTAACCAATAGTCATATAATTCATGATTAATTAAAACTCATCAAAACATCATCATAGTAACATTTTCAAATACTATATCACCCGTGGTAACTCATACATATTCATAACATCATTATAGCAACATACTTACACTCATTACTCATGTGATAATTTCAATATAATAACTATAACACACAATCATTCAAGGTGATCTTAGGAATTTGCTGAGTTTTCTCTATGCCAATTATCCTATCTCTCAAGGATCATACCTACATCTTCCAACTAAACCAATATTCATCAATCTCACTTCTCATAACAGTTCATTCATTATAGGGTGTCAATCAACCTAAAACTATGTTCTTTAATCAATCCTAATATGTCACTATAACACGTACCTTTATTATTTTAATCTCACCAATGCACAACATGGAATATCATCAATGCACCTTATAAATACATCGGACATGATTATAACGTTGTAGTAACACATACACACTTTATGATATTATAATCTTAGAATAAAGTTGATACAATAATCATAGTACACAATCATTCAAGCCATTGCTCCAACAATGGTAACAACAAATCACTCAAGCACTAAAGGGATTATGGGAACTCCATACACCTCAATCCTATTCCAATTCCTATATGATATGATCATCTTTCTTCCCTATGCCTGGTATGATGAAACACATGTCCTAAGGGTAAGAGAAACGAGGGTCCGCTCTTGATCCCTCCTTATGCTTCCAACGCTTGGTCAAGGAAACACATAGAAAGATTGGTATTGAATTATTAAGTCAAGGAACTTAAAAGAAAAGGGATTGAACTCTAGGGTTTACATAACTTACCTTGATTAGAATCTAAAAGAACCAATCTATCCTCCAATTGCAAGATCAAACACCCAAGGGTATGTTCTTGAAGAAGAACAACCCAAAACAAGGATTGAAGAATTGTAAACTTTAGGGAGAACTCAAATGTTTCAAAGGAAATCCAATAAAGATGAAGAGAGACAACTTTCCTCCGGTTAACAATGTGAGAAATAGGGTTTAGGTCGAGTCTAATGGTATAAATATGAGTTTAGGTCATTAAGGGCTGTTTAGAAGCCCAAAACACACGTTTCTGATGCGCGTCGATTCGCCGGTGTGAACCAATTTTCGCAAGGCGAACCCGAGAGTTCCAAAATCTGTCTGTCAAATTCGCGGGACGAGAAAATGTTCTCGTTTCTAGGCCTTAGAAGCCGAATTCGGCTATAACACCCAAAATAAGACTTGTAGATAATTCTCTAATCTTTCCAATGTATCCGAGATCACCTCAATCAGGCATCTAAAACTCAAGATATGACCAAAACAGTGAAACATATTACTATGACTCTAAAAGGAACAAACATAATAAGCATATACAAACGTATATAAACCAAGACTAACAAATATTAACATAAGAATGAATTTTGGGATGTTACACCGTGGGGAATATATAATGCCTTATCTATAGGTTGGAAAGAGCAGTTCACAAAAGTTTAGGTTGAAAGTGACTATGCCGTAGTAAGGAATCTTCTAGAGAAGTCTTGTTCAGATTCTCATCCTTATGCCTCGATTTTGATGGCAATTGGTGAATTGAGGTCGTGTCATTGGGAGACAAGGATTACTCATGTGTTGCGCGAAGGAAATTGTGTGGCAGATTTTTTAGCCAATTTAGACCATTCTTTAGATTTTGGTTTGCATATTTTTTGGGAACCACCAGGGTGTGTTATTTTCCTTTTTTAGGACAATGTTGGAGTTTATCTCCCTCGTAGTATAGGTCGGTAGTTTGTTTTTTGGGGGGGTGCCCCTCCTGTAAACCTAAAAAAAGAGATGTTAGTTATTATTATTAATTTTCTTATGCTTATAGAGAAACAAGTTATTTATTATGATTTTTATGGTAAATTATTTAATATGGTTTCAAGAAAGAGTTTAATTTTTATATACCTTTGCTGTAAACGATTTTTATGTTAGTAGATGTCGGTGTAAAACCTTTTATACATAGTATATACTAATTTAATCTTGAAATAAACTAGAAAAAAATGCCCATTTTGTTCCCTAAGAAAAATACTGGAGTTTGTTTTAGTCTTTGATAAAACTAAAATATCAAATTAACCCCTCACAATTTCAAACTAGGGACACGTTAGTCCCTCCATTTGATTCTGTTAGACACCATCTATTATATCTGGGGATTATGGTTCCACAGTTGCTAAATTGTGGCAGAAATTGGAGTGATGTTGATTAGGTCTCATTTTGTACATTTAGGTGACGTTTTTGATTGCTTAAGGGATCTGTTTCTTTTCACCATGTGTGTTCGAAATGATGTTGTTTTGGGTATTTTGGGCATTTAAGTAATTTTTTAATAACCAATTTACACTGTGAAAATTATAAATATTATATAACGGTATACCTAAGCAAGAAAACAGAACACATCATCGACTTAACAGACCCATACTAACGGTGGTTGACGGAGGACTAACGTGTCCCTAATTTAAAATTGTTACGGACTAATTTGATAACTTTGTTTTATGGATGTTTTCCTTACGGACCAAAATTGACCTTTATTCAATAAAGGCTAAAATATCATTTTCATATCTTAACTTATTTTTTAGATTCAGTTTGGTCTCTTAACTTTTTAAAAGTTCAATTTGGTCCTTTAATTTATCTCTATTAACCCGTTAGTCTTCAAAAATTAGTCCTTTAAATTGTTAATGAGATTCAAACGGGTTATTTAAATTATTAATGAGTTTCAACCTGATTCTCAAAAAATTAACATTATTACAGACTCATTAATGGAGAAGTTAACAAAGACAAATTAAATGATGAAGTTGAACCTTTTAAAAATTAAGGACGCAAAATGAATCTAAAAAATAAATAAGTTAATGGACTAAAAATGCTATTTTAGCCTTCAATAAACTATTAGCAAACAAAATAACAAATAACGAAGTGACTCCCACTTCCTGTCGAAAGAAGATGACCGTTAAATTTTAATTTGAAAAACTAAGACACTCCTACTTCCTGGAACGGAAGATCGAGACATTGATTCTACACACTCCCTCACTATCTCTGCTCTGTAAACCCTAACTTCCCAGTTCAGACTCAATTCACTGCTCAAAACCCTCCAATTTCGAATCCGCACATGGCTTCCCGAAACCAGAACAGGCCTCCTCGCAGCCCCTCCAATGTAAGCCCCTCCCCTTTCTCAATTGACGAGTTTCTGCTTTATCCAAACGGAGCAATTGCCCTCTAATTTTAAAATTGACTTCCATTTTTTTATTGATCCTTTTTCATTTGGCTCCAAAACACCGGAATTACAATTTTTCACAAAATGGGGCATTGAAAGCTATTTTCTTTTTGAAATTTGGTTTTTTTTTTTTTTTTTGATTTCAGAAAAAGGGAGGTGCCGAAGAATTACTCTCAGACAGGCGTCGAAGGGTTGGAGCTGAAAGGATGGAACGACAGGGAGCCACTGGCAGGGTAAGAGCGCCGTTTTCTGCGGTGAACAATCGGTCCGATGCTAATGCAGCGAGTGATGTTGGCAGCACGGAGGGTTTGGAATGTAGCGTTGTTGAGTTCACCAAAGAGGATGTAGAGGGATTGCTGAATGAGAAGATGGAAAAGAGAGACAATAAGGTTTATCTGATCTTCCTGAATTTAT
The DNA here is from genome assembly GCA_030762895.1 of Sophora flavescens. Taxonomy (NCBI): domain Eukaryota; kingdom Viridiplantae; phylum Streptophyta; class Magnoliopsida; order Fabales; family Fabaceae; genus Sophora; species Sophora flavescens. The sequence goes on from CM061064.1 coordinate 130,658,507, forward strand.
GTATTATGTTTGGTGATTCTTAATTCTTTATTTAATCATTGTTTTATTTTTGGTTGTGGATTTTGGTTGGGGTCTTCTTATGTAGGCCTTTCTTTGTTTTACCAACTTATTTTGCAGAAAAAAATGGAGCATATGGCGGATCTTATTAAGCGGCTTAAGCATTGCGTTCGATGGTATACAAAAGTTGAAGAAGGCTATGCCCAAGAAAAAGAAAAGCTTCAGTCTGAGCTAGAAGCTGTTGAGAAGAAGTGCAGTGAAGAATTAAAACAAATTCGAGATGATCGTGATCGCCAACAGGGACAAGTAAAAGCTTTAACTGGAGAAGTAACGAAATACAAAGAATATATAGGGAAATCATGTGCACAATTGGATACCTTGACGATTAAAACAAATGCTCTAGAGGTTTGTTGTTCTAGTTTTTCTCCACCTTTATTTAATCTTTTTACGTTTGATTTTTTAATTGTGCACTCCTGTGGTCAGTAGATTTATTAGATAGTGGGCTTTCTTTATAGGAGACTTGTTCTTCTCAAAAGAAGCAAATACATTTACTGCAGCAGCAGTTGATTGCTGAAAAGGAGAAGATAAAGGTAACACAGTTGGCTTTTATTTTAACATTGAACAGTTGCATCCTTTATAAAACATGCTGGAAATAAATGATTAATTACTATTAGGTGATTTTTATTTGTAGCGTTTAGTGCTCATTTTTTAACTAGAGTTGACACCATCTATTTTTTTTCTGTTAGATGGCTGATTTATCAGTTTCAAAAACAAGAACGGTGTTCGAAGAGCAAAGAAGAATGATATGTGAATTACAGGACCGACTGGCAGGTAAAGAATGTCAATTAGTTGAAGGAGAGAAGCTAAGGAAAAAACTGCACAACACTATCCTGGTAATGCCTTTTTTGCTGGAAATTTGTTATCATCTAAATTCTCCTCTTATCAGTTGTAAGTCATTATAGTTCAATGGTATCCAATTATTTGTTTCTAGGAGCTGAAAGGAAATATTCGTGTGTTCTGCCGTGTGCGACCTTTGCTACCAGAAGATGGTACGGGATCGGACATGGTTGTTTCTTACCCTACTTCAACAGAAGCGCTTGGACGGGGCATTGAATTGGTGCAAAGTGGTATGTAAACAAGCTGTTTTCCTCCTCTCTCTGCTTCTGTTGTTTCTTATGTTTTTCATGTATTATACATGCTTAGTCAAGTATTACAATCCCATCCTTTAATGGTCAGCAGGGCAGAAGTACCCTTTTACATTCAACAAGGTGTTTGATCACGAGGCTTCTCAGAAGGATGTTTTCATAGAGATATCACAGTTGGTACAAAGTGCATTTGATGGCTACAAGGTGATTTTGACTTTACCTCCTTTCTGTGATTATGTGTCAGCCAGAACAGAACATAATGCATAATACCAGTGTTATTAAAACCGGATCGGACCGGTTCGACCGGAAACCGGGCACATGGCCGGTCCGGTCACGGTATCAGACCGGATAAGCCTTTGAACTGCCTCTGACGTCATTAAACCGGCCAGAACCGGCTGGTTCGATCGCTGAACCGGTCCCGGTTGGACCCTCTTGCTCTGACGCGCCCACACATGTGCACTAACGTAGCATCAACTCAATGCAAATTCTAAATTTGTAAAAGTTGTCATGAGGGAGAATCGAACCTTGGTCTAGCTGGCTGTACACAAGGGGCCGGGCTGTACCGCTGGACCACTGATTTTGTTGATAACTTGTTGGAAAATATTTTTTATATACATAACTTAACTATAAAATTTATACATTTAATATATTAATATATACCGGTTCAACCAGTGACCCATTGGTTCGACCACTGACCCATTGACCAGTGCTATTTAATTATTATTTTTTATTTATTTTTATGAACTGTATTTATATTATAATGATACAATGATACATTGATTTCTGATACTGATAATATTCAAGTAATATATTGATACTGATTTGAATTGATATAATACTAACACTATACTATAGTGAATATTACTCTCCATAATATTGAGTTGTTTTTTAGTCAAAGATGTCTTCTACTGAATCTGAACCACAATCTGAACATGTTAAATTATGCTGGCCTATGTATGAATATTTTTTAAAAATTTAATGTATACCGAGTCAACTCCAACCAAATACTATATATATACATAAGTCAATCATAATAATTTATATATTTAATATATACTGGATCATCCGGTTTAACCAGTGACCTTGATTGGTATTTGTTTAATTAGATACTTTTTTATGGTAATGATTTTGAATTTGGAGTATGAACGTGTTGAATTATGTTGTCATATATATGAATATTTTAGAATTTTTTAATATATACCGGTTCAAACCGAGTCAACCAGTGACCCCCGGTTCAACCCGGTTGAACCAATGACCCATTAACCCAGTGTCCTGACCGAGTCGATCACCGGTTCGGTTTTAATAACATTGCATAATACATAGAAAATAAATATAATAAAGGGTAGCAAGATAATATTTAAAATAAGAGAAGAATACTTGCCAATGGCTTCTGGGTCAATGGATTTTTTTAATGCCATAGATAATCCTTGCATTTGAGATTCTACATAATTTCTTGGGTGCACTTGTAGCAAAACAATGTCGTGGTTATTAAATTTGGAGCCATAGTTTTTACTTAATTCTGTGAGGTGTGTGATTGTTGGATTTGCACTTCATTGTGGGAAATGATTGTTAATTGCTTTGGTTGCTGTTACATGTCCTTTGTGCTCTCAGTTTCTTTATTAAGTATTGCCTTACTTTTAAGAAAAAGCTCAACTATCAATGCTTGAAATCAGTAAACTCTGGCATGGTATTTTGGTCAAATAGACTATTAGACAACTTTGTCTTGTACTTCTTGTATTCTCTCTTCGACTCCACGTGTTTGATATCTGAGTACTTTCTCTCCCCGGTTACTCGCTTTCAAGCGGCCTGAAGGCCTCCTTCCCCCGCAACTACAGAACTACAGCATTAAGAACTGAACTAGTACTGCCAAGCCATTTTAGAATATAACTGTTGTTCCCGTCTTGCCCACCTATAAGTAGAACTATAGAGGTAAACTAAAAACCAGGAATTCATCCTATTCCAATTCTCAAGTCATACGATTTTAATACGGATTTGTGCCCGGATCTCCTTTTGTCTTTGAGCCTGCCTTTAGGTATCTATAAAGGGCATGGAAGTCTCCCTTCTTCTCAAGCAGGAAAGCCCGCGTATTCTTATTCTAATGTCCATTGGAGCTTCTCTTTTCTTCCCGCTATCTGGCTGTTCTATTTATACGTCTGTTCCTCAATCTTACTTTCTCATGCCCGGGTATCTTTCTTTTATCCTTTCTACTTCTGTTACAGTAGCTATAGTTGTAATGGCAATTACAAGGTTATGCAGGTCTCCTTCTCATTGAGTAGCCTATACTCTGGAATTAAAGTAGCAAAATCGGCCTTAGCATAGAACGTTTACCGCTTGCCTTACTAATAATCAGGAATCTGAACAGGCAACTATGAGACTAATTTCCCATTGTCCCGAGCAAGTTACTGCGTACCTAAAGTGAGTGTGCCCATCTTGGTCTCCTTTCTTTTTTCTTTGCAGCTGCCATATGTTGAATATAATTAATATATGGACGGTGGATTTATGTGGACGGTGGAGTTCCCCATCCCATTTACAATTTCCTTAGTTACCATCGATTATCTCCTTCCCATTATGCCTTTGTATCTGCCTTGTCATCTGTTACCATTCCCAAGAATGTTCAGGAAGCACTATCTCATCCAGGATGGCGACAGGCAATGGTTGATGAGATGACGGCTTTGGAATCTAATCATACATGGACCCTTGTTTCCCCTCCTGCTGGGAAATCGTGAGTTGGTTGTCGGCGAGTATTTACAGATTAAAGTTGGTCCTAATGGGCGGGTGGATCGCTTGAAAGCCCGATCGGTCACAAAGGGGTACACTCGGATCTATGGTATGGATTACGGTGATACTTTTTCTCCCGTTGCTAAGATGGCATCCGCTCGTTTGTTCTTGTCGATGGTCGCCATGAGACACTCGCCATTATACCATTTGGATATTAAAAATGCATTCTTACATGGTGATGCGGAGGAGGAAATCTATATGGAGCAACCACCGGGTTTGTTGCTCTCGGGAGTCGATCTTGTTTGCAGTTACGAAGCCCTTGTATGGCTTAAAACAGTCACCTCGCGCTTGGTTTGGGAAGTTCGAAGAACGTCATCCAATAGTTTGGCATGATTCGTTGCGAGGCGCACCATCTCGTATTCTTTAAATGCTCATCCTTGAATAAACGTATTTATCTCGTGGTGTATGTGGATGATATTGTTATTACAGGTGACGATCAAGAAGGCATTAAGGAATTGAAGCAACACTTGTTTAAACATTTTCAAACCAAAGATCTTGGACAATTGCGGTATTTTCTTGGGATTGAAGTAGCCCAATCAAGAACGGGTGTTGCCATCTCTCAGAGGAAATATGCCCTTGACATTCTTGAAGAAACAGGGATGCTAGATTGTAAACCTGTTGATACTCCTATGGACCCAAATGTAAAGCTTCTACCTAATGAGGGGGAGCCCTATCCCGACCAGTGCAGATATAGAAGATTAGTTGGGAAGTTAAATTATCTCACCATGACTCGAATCGGACCTTGCTTTTCCTATTCATCGTTGTAAGTCAGTTTCTCAACTCACCATGTGACAGTCATTGGAATGCTGTTGTTCGGATCCTAAGATATATCAAGGGATCACCTGGTAAATGGATTGTTTATATGGACAGGGGTCATACTAATATCATGGGGTATACAGATGCAGATTGGGCAGGCGATGCTAGTGATAGGAGGTCTACTTCAGGCTACTGTGTGCTTATTGGAGGTAATCTGATTTCATGGAAAAGTAAGAAGCACAATGTTGTTGCAAGATCAAGCACAGAAGCAGAGTATCGTGCTATGGCTAATACTACTTGTGAACTCCTATGGCTAAAATATTTGCTCCAAGAGTTGAAGTTATGTGAGATAGGTCCTATGAAACTTGCTTGTGATAACCAATCAGCATTGTATCTTTCTTCAAATCCTATCTTCCATGAAAGAACCAAGCATATAGAAGTTGATTGTCACTTCATCCGGGAAAAGATCCTCTCGGGCATCATTAAGACTTCCTTTGTGGGTACTAGAGATCAACTTGCAGATATGATGACCAAGTCTTTACGGGGTCCTAGAATAACATACATATGTGACAAGCTGATTGCATCAGACATATATGCTCCAGTTTGAGGGGGAGTGTTGAATATAATTAATATATGGACGGTGGATTTATGTGGACGGTGGAGTCCAATCCATTATATTCTTATGATTCATTGTATATTTCTCCTAGGACTTAGTATAGACTTTTATTGTTCTAGGAATCAAGTCTAGAGTCAAGTATATATATATCTTGTACTCCTATTCAATAATATACAAGTAAAAGTATTCAGTTTTCATATTCAAGTCCATAAAAGTAAAGCCTTAGATTATAACAGGAATCTCACTGCCTGCTCCCCTTATAAGAGACTCGCTACTAAGGTTCTTAAAGAAGGCCGCTAAATCAGCAATAGAGGACAACTCCAGATCTATGAATAGCCAACAAAGAGCCTAGCTTCATTACTGGAACTAAACAGCAAGCTGCTCCTACCTTACTTATCGAGAAGGAGTACTGGGACTGAGTAGACTTCTTGTAGTTCTCTTTTCCCTAGCAGCCTTTCCTGCTTTCCCGGTTGCAAGGTTTCGAGCTAACTACAGGATTTGCTTCCTAGCTACTAATACTAGTTAGTAGTAGGGAACTTAGAACTAAAGATTTGCTTTCGCTCTAGTTTCCATCCGTCCTGTCCACTCACCACTTATCCCAAAAGCCACTATTTGAGATCTCTGAAATGAATTCCAAATCAGTCTTTGTGGTTCCATTTCCCTTACGCTCACTTTTGCTAATGCTACTCGGAAAGAACAGCTAGGAGACGATTAGCTCTAAGTGCCGAAGTCCATAGCTCCTATGATCGCGAGCTGCGGCTTGCTTTGTTCGCATTTCCGTAACGGCCTTGTTAAAGCGTTCCAACGACATGTTTAGCCCTCCGTCTCTACTGCCAACTCGTTTCACTCCAGTTTACCGTAGCAACTACAGCAAGCTGCCTAGCTCACTGGCTCGTATGATTAGCTCACTTACTTTAACTCAACAGCCTAGCTCTAACAAGCCAACTCCGTTCCTAGTTTCGCTACCCGCTTTAGCCTCCGCAGAAAAAAGCAAGCCTTAATCCCCCCCCCCACCCCCCTTTTTTTTTTCAGTGGTGTTTTTTCCTTTCCAGGCTTTTTTCCCGAGCTTGCCTGGCTGGAAAAGTAGATCTAGGGGATAGACCTTATTCTGTTATTCTTGGGTTTTGTTTCTTTCATTGAGGAAAAAAAAGACATCCACAAAAGATAAAGATAACTTAGGTCGTACGTGCAAAGCGCTCCACATGAGTTAGACCAGTCCAATGAATGACAGCATAAGGCAGAAATATTATTCGGGGATCCAATGGAAAGACTTGATGAAGTTTCCGAATTTAAGATTAGTATTACATACACCAAGAATTCATTGACAAGGACAAGCGCATTCGTTTTTTATTAAGTTGGCTATATTGATCTAGCTTAGATAGTGAAAAGGGACTCCGCTCAGCAGGTAAGTTTAGTACTAGCGCATCAGAAAGATAGGCCTCTCGGGAGTTTCAGAGAGGCTGAGATTAAAGCAAAACTCTACACTTAGTTGAATCGGCCTGGGGGAAATATATAAACATAAGTCCCATTTTTAAAATATCCATTAATGTGCACAAGAGCAGTTATTCACCTAACTGCTTCTTTTGTGCCACGTATTCTCTCTTCGATGCTATCTTGGTCTATTCTACTATTGATTGGACTCTAGAGCATCGGATGTTTTGTGGCTTACAACTCCTCAGAGTTGGGTTTATTTCTTGAAAAGTCGTTTCTCCTTGAGATGCAGCACAGAAGTGGAATGGATTATGGATTATACCATTATAGACATGGCTTACTGGAGGCTTCTATTTTACTTTCATGTGTGTTGTTTTGAGTATAAGTTGTGACTTGACTGAGGGTTATGGTTTTTTATGGCAGGTTTGCATCTTTGCTTATGGGCAGACAGGTTCTGGCAAAACCTATACAATGATGGGCAGGCCTGATGCCCCAGACCTGAAAGGTTTGATACCACGTTCTCTGGAACAAATTTTCCAGACTAGTCAGTCCCTGAAAGATCAGGGGTGGAAGTACAAAATACAGGTTAGTAAGTACATCCTGATTTTCATGTGATTACATCTATAAATGGAAACTGAAAAAAATAATTCTAGGCATCCATACTGGAAATATATAACGAGACCATCAGGGATTTGTTATCATCAAATCGATCAAGTGGGATGGACCAGGCTCGGACTCCCGGCAAGCAATACACTATTAAACATGATGCAAATGGAAACACACATGTTTCTGACCTCACCATTGTCGATGTTTGTAGCATGAATGAGATTTCCTCCCTCCTGCAACATGCTGCACAAAGCAGGTATGGTCATTGGTCTATGTTTGGATCCTGCGTGCTTTATTTGTTGTGTGAATTTATGCTTGAATAAACTTTCGGGATGAATATGCACAAGAGTGGATTTGCTATTCCTTATGAATTTCAGATGACATAGTATTCCTTTTCAACTAATCAGATGTTCCTGTGAAGTTTCTTGATACTTTGATATCATTTCGAATAGATTTTATTATATTTGATCCAGTTACAAGATTTAAATCTTAATATATACCATACAATATATATTCCAGTTCTTGTTCTAAAATGTACAAATAACTGGGATTAGTTTTCTAAACACAAATTCTTGCCCTTTCTGTTTTTCTCAGATCAGTGGGAAGAACACAGATGAATGAACAGTCATCAAGAAGCCACTTTGTCTTTACTTTGCGTATATGCGGGATAAATGAGGTACTTGCTTTGGCAATACATTAGTATATTCATTGTTGTTATTTTGTTCTGATTCATGACATTTTGTTTTCTGATGCACATTTCTTGATTTTGTAGAACACTGAACAAGAAGTCCAAGGTGTGTTAAACTTGATTGATCTAGCGGGAAGTGAAAGACTGTCAAGGAGCGGGGCAACTGGGGACCGGTTGAAGGAAACTCAGGTGTCTATTTGATTTGCATTATTATGAACTTGATCCCTTTGTCAATAATTCTACTTTCTGTAATAAACCTGTAATTATCTTTTGCTACCACATTCAGGCAATCAACAAAAGTCTCTCCTCTTTGAGTGATGTCATATTTGCTTTGGCTAAGAAAGAAGAGCATGTTCCGTTTAGGAATTCGAAACTGACATACCTTCTCCAGGTATGTTAACCTTTGAAATTTTGCATTATTGATGAATATCACTCACACATTGTTATCAATGGATATATTCTCGATGAAGTAATCGAATGTGTGTGGGGCAGGGGGGTGTAAAGATTGAAAGACTAGGATTTTGGAAGGGTACATATGCTGTTCAATCTCTGACTCTTGTATTTTAACATGCTGCAAAATTAACTATTAAAGTTGAGTTAGTTATGTTGAAGTTAAATTGTATTTTAATCTGTTCGAAGAAACCGGACTTGTTTATTATATCATGTACTTTAACATAGTCAAAAGTTTGATTTAGTGTTAGAAACCAAGCCCAGCCCAAACCCCTTCTGTTCTATACCCGCAGGCCCAAGACCCGTATCAATCCAGATAAACCCTGAGGGGTTTACTCTTGATTCTAGAAGGATGATTCAGCATGTCAATCCTGTAGAGTAAGGAAGTAGTTATAGAAAGAGGTATTCTGTTATGCAAAAGGGGGATATATTGGGGAAAAGAGAATGAGGCAGGCATGGAAAGTTTTACGTTGTGAATCAGGGTCTGGAATAGATATTCAGACTTGGGGGAGCTATAGCTCTTTTCTTTCTTGTAACTTCCTTCCCTTTATCATTCAATAATACAAAGAGGCATATCATCCTTTATCATTTTCTGCTTTGCATTTGTTTTTTGTTTACTGATAGGAAAAGAACCTATCAATTGGTGCTTTCGTTGAGAGGTATTGTGAGTGCATGCTAACAAGAATGACGACAACGACGCAACGATTGGATGCCATTGAAATGCGGGTTGCCTCCGTCGAATCGAGTCTCGGAAACCAAGAGGGATTGCTCAGGGGGCAGGATCAGATGGTGAGGTCACATGGTTCGACACTGAAGGAGCATTCAGCTCAGCTGAGCTCCTTGAGGACTAGTGTCGACGAACTCACCAGCTCCCTTCAAGCATTAATCCTCGAGGTGCGAGATGGGTTCCGGTAGCAGCGACAGCAATCTCCAACCTCCGGCTCATCATCGGAAACCGAAGCGTCTCGCCTGTCCGCCAAACATGTGGAGATGCCCTCCTTCCAGGGTTGTGACCCTGTCGGTTGGGTCGCCAAGGCGGAAGCGTATTGTGCGGTCCAGAGGACGGCACCAGAGATGAGAGTGCAGATGGCCTAGATTTGTATGGAAGGAATGGCATGGCACTGGTTCAAGGTCCTCCGAGACTCCGAGCCTGAGATGACTTGGGAGAAGCTCAAGAGATCACTGATGGAACGCTACGACGATCATGAGTCAGGGAACCCATTCTCTCAACTCAAGTTGTTGCAGCAAACTGGTTCCTTGGACGAGTATGTGGAGGAGTTTGAAATCCTCATGGCACAGATTCCTCCCTTACCAGAAGACCAATACATGGGGTTTCTGTTAGGAGGAATGAAGGAGGAAATTCGGATGGAGGTCATGGCCTTCGAGCCGCCCAATCGTCATAGGTTGATCACGGTGGCGCGATCAATAGAGAGGAGGTTGAACAAGTCAACGCAATCTGGAGGGGGGCGCAACACTTCCCAGTATCATAGGCCCACGTCGTCAGCCAACTCACTTCAGAGTGGGAATCGATCCAACTCGGCCCAACCGTCTATAGGGAGTATAAATGGGCCCAACGATAGAGGGCCCAAACCTGCCCAACCAGTGTCGAGCCAAAATCGCGGGGGCACCAGGAATCTATCCTACCAGGAACTTATGGATAGAAGGAGATTGGGCCTCTGTTTTAAGTGTGGCCAACATTGGAGTTCTACCCACACCGCGCCCGACAAGCACTTAAGGCTCCTCATTTTTGATGGAGAGGAACCCACCTAAGCAACAACGTCTTGACCGAGGAAGAAAGGATCGAAGAGGGAAAACAGGGAGAAGGTATGCCAAGTTCTCGATTCCAGAGCTCTTGATTCCAAGGATCTGGCCGGGTCTAAGACCATCAAGCTGGAGGGACCCTTGATCGGGTCCCCAATCATTCTCTTGGTTGATAGTGGCGCCGATCCACAATTTCGTGGCCGAGAGCTGGTGGCATCCTTTGGTCTTTCCGTCTCTAGCACGGAAAGGTTTTGCGTGGGGCTAGGTAACGACAGTAAGTGCTCATCCCAAGGAGTTTGCAGAGCACTCGAGATCACAGTCGGCAGGTACACTATGGCGGTTGATGCCTATGTGTTGGATCTCGGGGGGGGGGGGGGGGGGGTTGAGATTATTATGGGGGGAGCGTGGTTGGAAGCTTGTGGGACAACAACCATGGATTGGAAAAGGAAGACCATTAGTTTCGAGGAAGAGGGCCACATGATCACTCTTAGGGGTTATCACATCCACGAAAGGGCGCAGACCTCCGCTCTACAAGAAGCTGCGATTGATAGTCAAATGTTTCGCCCATGGGTCACGAGCTAGGCGAGGTATTGGGCCAATTTACTGAAGTGTTCAGTGGAATGAAGGGTCTGCCACCACACAACTCATGATCACACCATTACTCTAATAACAGGAGCAAAACCCGTGAGCGTTCGCCCTTACCGATACGCCTATCATCACAAAGATGAGATAGAAAAGTAAGTGGAGGAGATGCTTTCTGAAGGACTAATCAGACATAGCACCAGTCCCTTTTCGAGCCTAGTCATCCTGGTTAAGAAGAAAGACAACTCTTGGCGAATCTGTGTGGACTACAGGGCCTTGAACAAGGCTACCGTGCCAGACAAATACCCGATTCCGACAATTAACGAGCTGTTGGATGAGCTACACGGTTCCATGTTTTTCTCCAAGATAGACCTCAAGTCCGGATTTCACCAAATTCGAGTTAAGGAAGCAAACATCCATAAGACAGCATTCAGGACCCATGAGGGCCATTACGAGTACCTTGTCATGCCATTTGGACTCGTAAATGCTCCTTCAACCTTCCAATCGACGATGAACTCCATATTACGACCTTTACCGAGAAGGTATGTTCTAGTTTTCTTCGACGATATACTGGTATACAGCCCCACTTGGCAGGCTCATCTAACCCATTTGAGTATTGTACTGACCCTTCTCAACCAGCATAGGTTTGTGGCCAACAAGAAGAAATGTGTGTTTGGTCTATCCTCTATTGAGTACCTTGGTCATATGATTTCCGCTCAGGGTGTAGCCATGGATCCTTCCAAGGTTCAGGTTGTTTTGGAGTGTCCGATGCCCAATAATGTGAAAGCGGTCCGTGGATTTCTAGGACTCACGGGCTATTATCGCAGGTTCATTCGGGACTATGGAAAAATCGCCCAGCCGCTTACTGCACTCACCAAGAAGGAGGGGTACAACTGGGGCTCAGAGCAAGCCCAAGCCTTTGAGCATCTTAAGAAATGCCTATCTTCTTCCCCAGTTCTTGCTCTTCCGGATTTCTCCAAGGAATTTGTCATCGAGTGCGATGCCTCGGGTAGAGGAATTGGGGCCGTTTTGATGCAGGAGCGTCGCCCCATCGCTTACTACAGCAAGGCTCTAGCGGCTGCCACCTTGTCTAAGTCTGTCTATGAAAAGGAAATTATGGCTTTGGCTCTTTCGGTACAACATTGGAGGCACTACCTGTTGGGCAGAAGTTTCAAGGTCTACACTGATCACCGCAGCCTTAAACACCTATTACAGCAGCGGATCACCACCACAGACCAGCAGTGTTGGTTGTCTAAATTGATGGGTTTCAGTTTGAAGTGATCTACAAACCAGGGCCCGAAAACAAGGCTGCTGATGCGCTATCCAGGCAATTCCTTCCTTCAGCAGAGCTGTCCACCATCTCCATGAGTCCCTATTGGGTGGATTTTCCCAAAATCAGAGAAGAAATTGGCTCCGATGCTGAGTTGGAATCCTTACAAAAGGCCCTGCAATCTGATCCTAATTCCTTGCCTAATTATTCTCTCCGAGATGGACTCGTCTTCTTCAAGAACAGGCTGATGCTATCCAAAAATTCTGGTTTGATTCCTACACTCCTAACCGAGTTTCATGATACACCAATGGGGGGTCATTCCGGGTTCACCAAAACATACAAAAGGTTGGCTGGAAGTTTCTTTTGGAGGGGTATGAAACAACACATCATGGATTATATTTGTCGATGTGATATTTGTCAGAAGAACAAGTACCAAGCCATGTCCCCCGCTGGTCTGTTACAACCCATCCCTATTCCGGAGCTTGATCTAGAGCTTGAATCTGGGCCTCAGTTCTCTCTCATGGCCGCATCACCATCTAGTCCTAGCCCTAACAATCCCTTCAATGAACCAATTCCTTCTTCAACAACATCTGCAACTGGTGCAACTTTCAATCCTTCTCTTTCGGTGAAGCTCGATGATCAAAATTTCTTGCTTTGGAAGCAGCAAGTGGAAGCAGTGATCATTGCTCACAAGCTGCATCGATTTGTCAACAATCCTACGATTCCTCCTCAATTCACTTCTGAGGTGAATCGTGAGCTTGGAATTGAGTCAGAAGCATATCAGTTATGGATTGTCCAAGATCAAATGTTGTTCACCTGGCTCCTTGGATCACTCTCTCCGTCAATTCTTCCTCGTTTTCTAGGCTGCAAGCAATCATGGCAAGTATGGGACAAGATCCACAAGTTCTTCTACTCACATCTCAGGGCAAAGGTACGACAATTTCGTTCGGAATTGAAGAACACTAAGAAAGGATCAAGATCAATTTCAGAATATCTTCTCGTAATTCGAGCGATTGTGGATTCGCTTCAAGCTATGGGAGATCCTATTTCGAACAAGATCACATTGATGTAGTCTTAGACGGTCTCCCGAAGAGTTCAACACCTTCGTGATGATGATATATGGACGCAGATGATTCGCCTTCAATCGATGATATTGAAGCTCTTCTTCTTATTCAGGATGCTCAGTTCGACAAGTTCCGTCAAGAATTGACCACCTCTGCATCAATTTCGGTCAATATGGCTCAAGCCCCAAATCTGTCGAACGGAAACCCTAATTCCGATAGATCACAGTCTAACTTGCAGCGCGATGACTTTCGGGGGTTCCTATTGAGGCGGAGGAGGTCGCAATCGTGGTCGCTGATCGGGCGGGGGGTCGTGGCCGAGTAGGATCGAAACCTACATGTCAGCTATGTCGCAAGTATGGTCACGAGTCCTTCAACTGCTGGTACAGGTTCGATGAAACCTTCGTGCCACCACCGATGCCTCCTCCCAATACTGTTCCAACCAATCAGAACAGCTATTCAGTGCGAGAAAATTATCCAACTAATCCAGCTCAAGGTCTCTTGCCTAGACCATCAGCTCCTCAAAATATGAACTACCAGCAACCACAGGCCTACATGGCTTCTCAGACACCCCAGTATGCATCAACTCCTCAGTTTAAGGCTCACAATGAACAGCAGTTTGAGTCGCAGACCTGGTACCCTGACTCTGGTGCATCACATCATCTTACTGCTGATGCACAGAATCTAAATCAAAGCACATCTTTAGGGGCGGTGACCGGTGCTCATGGGAAATGGGCAAGGTCTAAACATAAACTCCATAGGTTCCTCTACTCTTTATTCCTCTAAGAACCCTCACATTATTTTTTTCACTTCATAATCTATTACTTGTGCCCACTATCACAAAGAATTTAGTCTCTGTTTCCAAATTTGCTCTTGATAATAATGTGTATTTTGAGTTTCACCCTTATTCATGTTGTGTAAAATCACAGGACTCTAATCAAGTCTTGCTTGAAGGCTCATTGGGGAGTGATGGCCTCTACTCCTTCAAGAATCTCAACATTCTTAAGGACATCTCACCCTCAAGATCACTGTCACCAAGTTCAGAGTCTCTTAGTTGCTTTCCCACTGTAAATACAAATACTATGTCTGCTGTTTCCAATTCTCTCAATACTTGGCATTGTAGGCTAGGTCATGCCCATCATAATGCTGTAAAAACAGTCTTACAGACTTGTAATCTTCCATTGTCTAATAAAAGTGATCTTGAATTCTGTAATGCTTGTTGTATGGGCAAAGCCCATAGACTTTATGCCCCTCCCTCTCTTACTACTCATGATACTGCCTTTGAGTTAATACACACTGATCTTTGGGGTCCTGCACCTTTTGTTTTCCTCCGGAGGTTATAGCTACTATATTACCTTTGTTGATGCTAAAACCAGATTCACTTGGATATATTTTCTAAAACAGAAGTCCGATGCTCTAACTTCCTTCAAACTCTTCTTTAATCTCATCCAAACTCAATTTTTCTGCCAAAATCAAAGCTGTTCAATCTGGTAGGGTGGAGAATTTCGTCCCCTTCACTAATTTTCTAAAAGAATTTGGTGTCACTCACAAGCTAACCCGCCCTCACACTTCTCATCGAATGGGACAGTGGAGAGGAAGCACGAGCAAATTGTTGAAATGGGTTTAAGCCTCCTCTCTCATGCCTCTATTCCTCTCGACTTCATCGGGATCACGACTTCACTCAAGCTGTGTACCTCATAAATAGGTTACCAACAGTTGCACTTAAAGAATTTTCCTCCCCTTTCCATGCCTTACTTGGCTCTCCACCCGATTACACTGTCCTTAGAATCTTTGGTTGTGCATGCTTCCCTTTTCTAAGACCATACAACAAACACAAAATTCAATTTAGGTCAACTGAGTGTATCTACCTTGGTCTTTCTCCTCAACATAAAGGTCACAAGTGTCTTGCTCCAAGTGGCAGAATTTATATTTCAAAGGATGTCCTCTTCAATGAAACTAGTTTTCCGTATCCAAGACTGTTTCCCTCAACCAATCCCTCTCCCCCTCCTGACATACCCTATTCCAGTTCTATTCCTATTCCACAATATTCCCTACTGTTCCCAACCCCTCTGAATCAATACCACTCCCCCTCTCGAGTCCTACCCACATCAACTCATCTAATCATCACACTCCTCCCTCGTTTCTCAAAACCTAGCTTCTCGAGTCACTCACCTCACCTATTCCACGACCCTCCCGGTCGGTCAAGTGCCTCCCACATCTCCCATTCCAGGAGATGCTCGCCTCTCGATCCTCTGTCTTTAGTGTTCGGCATCCCCCACCTCTCGTGACTAACACTGCAAAGATCCTCCACCTCTTCCACTTGCTCCTCTTCTTACTCTTCCTACAAATTCTCATCCAATGCTAACTAGGTCTAAGACTCGGTTGTCTACCTCCGAGTGTCTACCCGACTCATCTTGAACCCTCATCTGTCAAAGCTGCCCTTGCCGGCCCACACGGCTTGCAGGCCATGAAGGATGAGCACAATGCTCTCCTCAACAATAATACATGGACCCTGGTCACTCTTCCCCGATAGGAAGGCTATAGGCTGCAAATGGGTTTTCGGGGTTAAAGAGAATCCCGATGGCAAGCATCAACAAATATAAAGCCAGGCTAGTGGCCAAAGGCTTCCATCAAGAAACATGGATTTGATTTCCATGAGACTTTCTCACCGGTTGTAAAGCCAGTCACCATTCGGATTATGCTCACTTTGGCTCTCACACACCAATGGCAGATTCAGCAAATTGATGTGAATAATGCCTTCCTAAATGGGCACTTAAGTGAAGAAGTCTATATGTTGCAGCCACCAGGCTTTGAATCAGCAGATAGGTCACTGGTTTGTAAACTGCACAAGGCCCTATATGGTCTGAAACAAGCCCCACGGGCATGGTATGAAAGATTGGCAAAAGCCCGGTTCGATATGGGTTCTCCACCAGCAAGTGTGATCCTCTCTGTTTGTGTACTCTCGAACAGTGTGGCTGCATATGTTCTGGTTTATGTAGATGATATCCTCATAATATGGTTCCTCCACTCCCTTTATCAATCAGTTGATCAAGAAACTCAATGTTGATTTGCTTTAAAAGAGCTTGGCCCTCTGGATTATTTTTTGGGTATTGAGGTTAAACACCTCCCCTGGGTAACCTTCTTTTAACTCGGTCCAAGTATGTTCGAGACTTACTAGCCAAGGCCAATATCTGGAAGCAAAAGGGATTTCTTCACCAATGATCAAGAATCGCAAGCTTTCAAAGTTTGGAACCGACACCCTCTCGGACCCTCGGTTATGCAGGTCGTCGTGAGTAGGGGCCCCTGCAGTATGCCACTCTCACCAGGCCAGATATAGCATTCAGTGTCAACAAAGTATGCCAATATATGGCTAATCCATTGGACTCTCACTGGCAGGCAGTCAAGAGAATATTGAGGTATCTCAAAGGCTCCATCAACTATGGATTGCTCCTAAGACCAGCTCCTGTAAATCATCCTTCCTGCCTAACTGCATACTGTGATGCAGATCGGGCAAGTGACCCGGTGATGACAGAAGATCCACTTCTGGATCCTGCATCTTTTTTGGTCCTAACTTGGTATCATGGTGCTCCAAGAAGCAACCATTAGTTGCTCGTTCCAGTACAGAGGCAGAGTACAGGAGCATGGCCAACACTGTTGCAGAACTGACCTGGATTCGATCCCATCGACCGAGCTAGCCATTCCCTTTCTTGCTCCAAAACTCTTTTGTGATAACTTAAGTGCAGTCTCTGTAGCACATAATCCATTTCTTCATGCTCGGACTAAACACATTGAGTTAGACATCCACTTTGTGAGAGAAAAAGTCCTTGCCAAAGCTCTATCTATTCATCATGTGCCAAGTGCTGACCAACTTGCAGATTCACTCACTAAGCCTCTTTCCTCCACTCAGTTTGTATCTTTAAGGACCAAACTCAATGTGGTTGCTTGTCAACACCCACCTTGAGTTTGAAAGGGGGCTAATAGAGTATAGTTGCCTATTGTAAGCCAAAGTCCATAACCGATTGTCTTGAGTCAAGACCGATTCGATTATGGACAGCTTGGCAGTTAGTAGCAGTTAGGTCATTGTTTTTGTATAGCAGTTAGCATACTGCACAGGCTATAAATAGCCATAGTTGTATTCCATCGATTTTACAATCTGAATAACAGAATCAGTTACAGTTTTTCATTTTCAATCTTTCTCTCTATCTTTCTCTATCTCTCTCTTTCTGTTCTTCTTCTTTATCACCAAAACATACAAAAGGTTGGCTGGAAGTTTCTTTTGGAGGGGTATGAAACAACACATCATGGATTATATTTGTCGATGTGATATTTGTCAGAAGAACAAGTACCAAGCCATGTCCCCCGCTGGTCTGTTACAACCCATCCCTGTTCCAAGCCATTTCGGGACTGCCTAAGTCACAGGGATTTGAAGTCATCATGGTAATTGTGGATCGACTTTCCAAATATGCTCATTTTCTGCCTCTGCATCATCCATTTACTTCTAAGTCAGTGGCAGAAACTTTTGTGAAAGAGGTGGTCAAACTACATGGTTTTCCAAAGTCCATAATCAGTGATCGTGATCCGCTCTTCCTTAGCAGGTTTTGGAAGGAGATGTTTAGACTCCAGGGGATTTCATTACGGATGAGCACCTCTTACCATCCACAAACCGATGGTCAAACCGAGGTGGTGAATCGCTGTCTAGAAACCTTTCTCCGCTGTTTCGCATCGGAACAGCCTCGTCAGTGGTTCTCGTGGCTGTCATGGGCGGAATTCTGGTATAATACTTCCTCCCATTCTGCCACGGGAAAGTCTCCCTTCGAAATAGTTTATGGGCGGCCTCCTCCCTCGATTATTCGTTATTTGAAAGGTGAGACAGCTGAAATACCATCTTCATCGTGCCCAGCAGCGCATGAAGAAATATGCCGATGCCCACCACCGGAATGTTGTTTTTTCTGTTGGAGATTGGGTTTATGTCAAGTTACGCCCGCATAAACAACAATCCCTGGTTAGGAGAATCAATCCTAAGCTCTCTCCTAGGTACTTTGGGCCCTTCCAGATTGAATCTCGTATGGGTGAAGCGGCCTACAAACTCATCCTACCCTCTACTTCCCGTATCCACCCGGTATTTCATGTTTCCCAACTCAAACATTCAATCCCAGGCAGTCTTGATGCAGTTACCTTTCCACCCGATATGGCGTTTGAGGCCACAGAAACTCCCTGTTCTCGGCGGTTTTGGCCACTAGAGACGGGAAGCGTAATGGTCGTTTCGTCACGAATGGCTTATCCTTTGGAACTCACTACCTGTTGATGAAGCCACCCGGGAAGACGCAGAGTCCATCCGGCGACCCGCTTTCCTTCTTTCTCGTCTTGAGGACAAGCCCAGCCCAAACCCCTTCTCGTTTCTATACCCGAGGCCCAAGACCCGTATCAATCCGGATAAACCCCGAGGGGTTTACTCTTGATTCTAGAAGGATGATTCAGCATGTCAATCCCGTAGAGTAAGGAAGTAGTTATAGAAAGAGGTATTCTGTTATGCAAAAGGGGGATATATTGGGGAAAAGAGAATGAGGCAGGCATGGAAAGTTTTACGTTGTGAATCGTGGTCCGGAATAGATATTCAGGGGAGCTATAGCTCTTTTCTTTCTTGTAACTTCCTTCCCTTTATCATTCAATAATACAAAGAGGCATATCATCCTTTATCATTTTCTGCTCTGCATTTCTGTTTTCTGTTTACTGATAGGAAAAGAACCTATCATTTAGAAATCAATTTTTTCATTAGAACTCCAGGGATAAAACTAGTTATAAAATGATATATGGTGACACTGTCATTCAATTTCTGCCTTTCAGGGAATGAATGAGAAAGTGAATGATTAATTCAACTCAACTTTATGGTTTCTTCAGTGGCATTTTATACAAAATTGTTGATTTACAGTAGACCTCAGCCTACAATTTACTTGGAATTCTAGTTTAGTTACATAAACAAAAACTATATGTCATTCTAATTCTCAATTATGTTGTATGCATGGCAGCCATGTCTTGGTGGGGACTCCAAAACATTGATGTTCGTCAATATCTCACCTGATCAATCTTCAACTGGGGAGTCACTTTGCTCTCTCCGTTTTGCGGCCAGAGTCAATTCCTGTGAAATCGGAATTCCACGGCGGCAGACTCAGACATCCACACGGTCCTTAGATTCTCGGTTGAGCTATGGCTAAAGGAGGTTTGCCTAGCCACACGTATCATCCATGACAAAAGTAATTGTTATATGTTATTATGTTCTGCTTTAGAAGTAGAGAAAAAGGGTATTCTTGTGCTCTGTGATATGCCATAAATGTAAGTGTAATTTTAGAAAATTGCGCTTGTGTAAATTGATTGTGGAGGCTTGGCTTTTAGCCTCCAAAGGTACAAATGATGATTATTGATTTGTACCATTTAGCTGTGACATTATAATAGTCAATTTATTATAGCAACGTGTTGATTCTAAATAACACTTCACTATTTGGTGAATTCCTTCTGAGAAAGCTCTTCTACCTCCTCCCCTTTTTTCTTTTCTGAGTGTGAAACTTCATTTTTGACCAAGAGAAAAAAGCTGAAGGACAAACGTGAGCATGACATTAGAAAGTCCTTCATGGAGGTAGGGATGGGCTAGTGAGATTCGGCCCATAGAGCTCGTATGGGTCTGTTTGGTTTGTTTCATGTTTTCTGTTTTCATTTCTTATTTTTAAAAATGATTACAAAAAAAATATTTATAAAACCATCACATTGTTTTCATTCATTATTCATCTTTTCAAAGATTTGTATAGGAAACAATGAAAACAATTTTTTGTTCGTTTTCACTGTTTTCTATAAAGTCTTTAGAAAAAAGAATCAAAATGAAAACAAAGTATCAATTTTATAATTATTTTTGTTATTAGTTTTGAAATCAGGAAATGAAAACTGGAAACATGCAATAAACCAAACAAGCCCTATTATTAGTTTTGAAATCAGGAAATGAAAACTGGAAACATGAAATAAACCAAACAAGCCCTATTTTTTTCAGATTAATGAAATTAAAAACTTTAGTTTTGTTGACATATGTAGTATTAAAAATGTTATTAAGAACTTAAAATAATTGAGAAACCCCATACAGTTGAACCCGTATACATTTGATATTACACAAGATGAAAAGTCTTTTATTCCCAAAGCAGGGAAGAGTAGTTCAAATTTCTTTACCATGTGTCTCTATTTAAAGTATCTGGCTAAATTTTGACAAATTTTTTCATGTGAAATGGATCTCAATCAGACATATAATTAGGAATAAACAATTTGAAGGACCAGCAGTAATATTTAATTTTAACGATATAAAAATTAAAGTTATTGTATATATATATTTCTTTTAAGGAAAAGGACTCCAGACCTAGACTTATTTGACGCCCGTAATATTTTGCACCTCTCTTTAGATCATGTTTTCTGCCTCCAGTTATAGGGTGCATATTATTTTAGAAGTGTTATTCACCAAAAAAAAATCACAAAAAAAAACAGAAGAAGGGTTTGTTGGATATGACACGATTGGATAGAGATGTTTTGTTAAATTTGCTTTACATAGTGGTGAGCATGTTTGGTTAGGGGAAGTCCCTCTGTATTTTGGCAGCTATTGCTTCTGATAGTGTGTCTAACTCTATTATTCAGTAATATAATCTTCCTCTTTCCTGTCAAAAAAAAAAAATTATCTTCTTGTAGTGGAATCAAAATGTTCTATTTATAAAATCTACCCAACATGGAAATAGAAAACATATATTCTGTTCAATCCTTTCACTCATTGATCAAACACTACCACAGGTATTGTTTTGTATTAGAAAGGGTTTTTTTTAAAAAAGTTTCTTTATTTTCTACATTTGTGAAAAGTCAGATCAATTATAAGATCATGAGTCAAACAGTCAAACCAAAAAACTTGAACGCTTCCATTGGAATGAGATGCAGGTTCGTTTTATGACCTCTTCGCAATTTGCTCATTCTTCTTAGAGGATTATAGAAACATTGCAACACTTTTTGTCAAGAAGATCTCTTTAAACGATATAACAAGTTTATTCATCCGATTTTTCAAAAGATTGTGTTCTTGCAAATGTCATAAATTTGAGAATATCACGGTCAAGTTTATCCTACATGTCCCAGGTTCACTCATTTTTATTTTTTTTCTAAATGATTGTTAACATGTTTTATTAGTGATATGTTCCTACTCCTTTTTCAATGCTGGTAAACCCGGGGTGTTGGTTATGCAACATTTATCAAGAGTGCCAAAGGTCATTTTTCTCACCTTTATAACAAATTAAGTAGAGAATGTGAATCAGATTGGAGCATACAATCTTGTTCAACATGAAATTCTGGAAGAAGACAAGAGAAGTGGGCGATACATATGTGGGGGGTCTTGGGTGAATCATCATGCGAGTAATCAAAGATGGGAGGATCGAGGTACAACTTCATACTTCTTTACTAATTTCCCTGAGGTCTTTGGCATGGAGGATATGTGGAAGGTTTTCAGCAAATGGGGTAGGGTCCGGGACGTGTACATCCCTCCCATAACCGATAAGTTTGGCAACAGATTCGATTTCGTGAAATTTTCTGAAGTTCCTCATGCCAAGGAGCTGGAGGTAAAGCTGGATACTATCTAGATAGGCGATTACAAACTAAAGGTGAATATACCTCATTTCCAATGCGAAAGATTTGGGGGACAACCATCAAAGAACAACATGTTTAACAGGGCGGTGAGGGTAGGAAATGGTGTGAGGGGAGATGTAAGCTACGCGGAGAAGTTGGCAACTGGAGTACCAAACAACAATAACTACAACAATAATAAATGGCCTAGAAGAGGAGGTGGTCCCGCGGTTAAGGAGAAAAAAGTAAATGATTGGAATGGAACTGCTTTTAATGTGTCGGAGGAAGGAATGGCATGGCTAAAGGGATGTTACGTAGGTAAGTCAATCAACCCGGAAGGGGTAGTGAACATTTAGGAGCAGATTTATGATGAAGGACTGTCCACTATCAAAGCAGCACCGATGGGTGGTGACTTGGTCCTTTTATCCTCTACAGAGTCGGAGGAAATAGGATCCATACTAAAAGATGAGGAGACTACTTTGGCAAAATGGTTTACATAAATCACTGAATGGAGTCCCGAACACACGAGTAACATTTGATTTGTGTGGCTAAAAATCACAGGTTTACCGATACATGGCTGGGGAGAGGAGATTTTCAGACATTTTGCTCAGCTCTTGGGAACTTTCGTGTCGATTGATGAAGTTACAAGGGACAAAAGGAGACTGGATTTTGCTAGGATTCTTATAAAGTCACCGGTTGGGGAGTTCATTAACAGAGTTATTAAAGTGCAAATTAACTCTATTGTCTACATGGTAAGAGTCTTAGAAGATCTTTCAGATGTGTACAACTGTCTGTATGATGCAGGGGATTATTCGTTTCATTCAGAAGTTGGCTCGTCGGAAGATTGCTCGGATGGGGAGGATTTCGAATACTGTAGCATCCAGGAGGTGCCGGAAACAGACCTATCGGAAAATCCGAGAGATGACATTATCTAGCCGCTAAACAGGGAGTTTTCAAATTCAAATGGCATAGATCCGCTGGATATCGAGGTGGAGGCAGAAGGGTGGGTTAGGGAGATCAGGGGGTCAACTGAGCAACCCGAGATTTCGTGCTAAAAGGTGGCTCCTGGCATTGTACTTTCGGCGGCTGATTTTGACGAGGAAGAAGGCTTGTTAACAGAAAAGGTGGGATTTGACATGGTGAACGGCGAAAAGGGCGCTGATGCAGAAGGGCAGAAGTTGAAAGTTGTGCAGAGTAATAAACTTAGTAGGGGGTGAAAAAAGGCGAAGTAACAACCGGGTGAGTGAAAACACTGCTGGGCCGTCAGTTGAAAGCCCAAGACATATTAAAAAGAAAGGATGTTTGGAGGCTGGGGGGGTCTATTTTTTCGGGGCAGCAGGTTTTGGTCAAAAGCAAAAGCATGATTGGGGATGGGCCCGAGGAGGTGGGCTCAGACTTGTCATTAAGAAAGAGCCCATATCAAGAGATTGGAGTTGGGCCGTTAGAGAAAGAGAGAATCAGTATGGGGGTTGAGGATAATACAAGAGAAGCGTCCAAAAAGAAAAAAAAGGGAAAATAATCGTGAACAAGGGTGTATTGGGGTTGTGGAACAAAAATCCAATTGCCATCTCCAACCCAAAACAGAAGAATAAGAAGATTATAAAGGATTCGGTGCCTCTCGAAGCTGTTGTGGAGGAAAATGCTGCATCAGTGTTTGAGGGCATAATTCAACTGAGAGACAAGTTTAACAGAAAGTTCAATGGGTCCGAGTGAGGAAGGATCGAAGAAGGTCAGCAATTTAATTCCAGATAGTCAGATATCTAGAAGAATCAAATCAACCATCAAAAAGGATCTAGAGGTTGAAGCACAAAAATCTTGGGATCTAGGGAGAAAATTAGGTGTGGTATCAAGCCAAGATGACAACATTGTACTATCTAAACTGGTGGAAATAGAGAGAAAAGATAGGGACAAAAACAAAATGGCTGGTCAACAGAAAGATGCTACAAGGGGTTTATAGCAAAGGAGAAGCTAGATTTCATTTGTATCCAGGAGACAAAGTTGGAATCAATAGATCATGCAAAATGCGAGGCACTGTGGGGTGGGAGTGAGGTCGTTTGAGTGGCGAAACATGCGGAAAGTAGCTCAGGAGGAATGTTATGTCTTTGGAACAAAAATATTTTCAACATGTCTGAAAGTTTTTTAGGATCAGGGTGTTTGGGGTGCAGAGGTGTTTGGGGTAACGAACAAATACCATGTGTTATCTTAAATATCTATAGCCCATGTGAATTAGTGGGCAAAAGAATTTTGTGGGAAGAGCTAAGAAGAATAAGGCAATAAGTGCCCTGTTTAAGATGGTGTGTGTGTGTGGTGATTTCAACACAGTGAGAAGGTGTGCAGAGAGGAAGGGAAGAGGATCACAACAAAATAACAGGGAGCATCGAGAATTTGATGAGCTAATAGGAGATTTGGATCTTATTGACCCGCCTTTAATAGGTAGGAAGTTCACATGGTACAGGCCTGATGGGAGTTCCATGAGTAGATTGAACCGGTTTTTGTTGTCCGACGAGTGGCTTGCTCAATGGCAGGACTTGGGTCAATAGGGTTTAGACAGGTCAATCTCCGATCATTGCGCAATCATTTTAAAGTCAGTAAACCAAGAATGGGGCCCCAAACCATTCCGGGTGATGAATTGCTGGCTAATGGATAGAGATTTTGGAAAGTTGGTGGCTGAGACTTGGGACGGCTCAAGTGTGCAGGGTTGGGGTGCTTATGTAATAAAACAGAAACGTAAATCATTGAAATTGGAAATCAGGAGGTGGAACACAAGCTGCTTTGGTAATCTTGGTACAAATATTGCCAAAGCTGTTGAAGGAATTAGAGAGGTGGATGTTTGGGGGGGCGTGTGTTGGTCACAAGAGGAAATTTCTAGGAGGAAGGTGTGTGTGGATTCACTTTGGAAGTACTCCAGGATGAAGGAAGCTTTTATTGCACAAAGGGCAAGGTCAAAATGGCTTAAGGAAGGGGATTCTAACACAAAATACTTCCATGCGAGCATTAACAAAAGAAGAAGGGTTAATATGATTCATGGACTTCGAATCGGAGGTGTCTGGAGGGAGGAAGCAAAAGTGGTAAAAGAAGAGGTGTATAATCATTTCAAGAACATGTTCAGTGAGGAAGTTTGGCCGAGACCGAGGTTGGATGGAGTACCTTTCAAGAGGCTTTCCGATAATGATAATGCAATGTTAATGGCTGAATTTTCCATAAAAGAGATAGAGGAGGCAGTGTGGGGATGCAAAAGTAACAAGTGCCCAGGCCCTGATGGATATAATTTCGCTTTCATCAAAAAATTATGGTACATTCTTAAAGATGATTTCTGCAAAATGCTCAACGAATTTCATACTCACAGAAAGCTTCCAAGAGGGAGCAATGCCTCATTTTTAACTCTGATCCCAAAGGTTGATAGCCCATTAAACTTGGGAGATTTTAGGCCAATTTCATTACTGGGGTGTGGCTACAAGATATTGACAAAAATCCTAGCTGCAAGACTAGGAAAAGTGATGAGAAGCATCATCTCATATTGTCAATCAGCTTTTCTTCAGGGAGGAAATATCCTAGACGGGGTGGTGATTGTTAATGAATTGATTGATTATGCTAAAAAGAGAGGAGAACCATGTATGCTCCTTAAAGTGGATTTCGAAAAAGCTTACGACTCCGTAAGTTGGGGTTATCTCGATTACATGCTCGATAGATTGGGCTTCAGCAGAAAATGGAGGGATTGGATAGGGGAATGCCTGTCCTCGGCTTTGGTGTCGATATTGGTAAACGGAAGCCCTACAAAGGAGTTTTGTGTGTCAAAGGGTCTTCGTCAGGGAGATCCCATGGCACCTTTCTTATTCTTGATAGTGGCGGAAGGGTTGAGTGGGTTGATCAAAAACGCTATAAGTCTGGGTGAATACGAACAATACATTATTAGGGGTGGTGTGGAGAAGGTGGCAGTGTCATATACACAATACGCGGATGATACAATATTGATGGGTAAGCTGTCTACTCAAAATGCTTTTGTGATGAAATGTATACTTAGATGCTTCGAAATGGTTTCTGGTTTAAAAGTCAATTTCTATAAGAGTTGTGTGATGGGAATTAAAGAATCCAATCCAACTACAAGTCTGGTTGCTAGCCAACTTAACTGCAAAGTGGGGACAATTCCATTCAAATTCTTGGGCATACTAGTTGGGGCAAACCCAAGGAGGGCAAGTACTTGGAATGGTGTGATACAAACAATCAGGTCTCGGTTATCACTTTGGAAAAACAGGTTCTTATCATTTGGGGGCCGAATGGTATTGATTAACACAGTCTTATCAAGTTTGCCGGTATATTGCCTTTCTTTCTATAAAGCTCCGAAGAAGGTGGTCAAATTAATATCACAAATACAAATGAGGTTCCTTTGGGGGGGGGGGGGGGGGGGTGGGGGGGGTGACGAGGTTAGAAAAATTCCTTGGGTTAGTTGGGATTTGGTGTGTACACATAGGGATGAGGGTGGGCTTGGTATAAAAAATATAGGTTCTTTCAACTTAGCGTTACTTGGGAAATGGAGGTGGAGAATGTTGGTGGATAGGGAAAGTCTCTGGTCAAAATTGTTGAGGGTTAGGTATGGGCAAGGGTTGGTGGTGTCAGATAGGGCAAGGGTTGAATCGGTTTGGTGGAGGGATCTTGGGAGGCTACAAGGGAGTGATACCCTAAATGAGGGGTGGTTGTCAAGGGGTATGGCAAGAATTCTAGGAAATGGCAGGGACATCCGGTTTTGGGATGATGTTTGGGTGGGGAATGGCACTCTTAGATCCTTGTTCCCTAGATTGTACAACACATCAGTTCTGCAGAATGGATCCGTTGCTGATTGGGGGGCGTGGAGGGAGGGTGTTTGGAGATGGAATCTACAATGGCGTAGGAGACTATTCATTTGGGAAGAGAATTTGGCACAAAACTTGCTGCAGGTCCTGTCATCAGCTGAAGTAAAGGCTAACAACAATGATTCTTGGTCCTGGAATGGGGACTCCTCAAGGGTGTACAGTGTGAGATCAGCTTATAATTTGATCACAATTGGAGCTCCTTTGGTTGACAATGTTTTTTACAAAAAAGTGTGGGATAATATTGTCCCATTGAGAGTAGCTGCATTTTGTTGGCGTGCATCACTGGATAGGATTCCTACTGCAACAAATTTATTGAAGAGAGGCATTCAGACTGGTCCTCAAGGTCCTGTGTGTATATTCTGTAAATTCGACTTAGAGGAAACATCGCATGTCTTAATTTCGTGCAGGTACTCATATAACATGTGGATGCATATATATAATTGGATTGGGGTGGATGTAGTGTTGCATACTGATTTTAAATCGCATTTTCATCAGCATTCAGGTATATTGTTTTTCAGATCGACTAAATCTTGTTGGCAGCTTTTATGGTATGCTGTGATATGGTAACTTCGGTTGCATAGAAATGAGATTATCTTCAACAACTGTGATATGGATTTAGAGAAAATGTTCGATCTTCTAAGGTTGAGGGCGTGGTCTTGGTGTTCGAGTGCAATCTCTGGAAGCTATTTTACATTTTCGGATTGGTGTTCTAATCCAATTAGCTGTCTAGAATACAGTAAGAGCAAGAGGCAGGGTATTCGCGGTGGTTGACCCTGCTGGTTTTGTCATGCAAGTGCGGCGGCGGGAAGGAATGCGATTTGGGAAGCGATGTGTATGGCTTTTCTTGTTGGATGTTATGTGGGTATAATGTTCCTTGTGGGATCAAGCTGTTACTTTTTTTGGTGGATTTTGGTGGGGGTGTTTTTACTGGGGCGTTCAGCTTATATTGAGAGGGGTAGGAATTTGTTTTGAGGGGTTGAACCTTAGTTATGATACAACGTGTTACTTTCTGTCAGGTAGTTTTGGTTGTAAAATACCTTTTGTTCACTTTTTTCTCATATTTCGTTCCAATCTTGTAAGGGTTAGAGTACCCCTTATACTCTAATTAATACATTCTTTACTTATAAAAAAAAAAGTTTATCCTACATATTAATGTCAATTTCAAAAGCTTGGTTACATCTTCTAGTAATGAGTTTGCGGTTTCACTCTATTTATAAATTATAAGTATATACTCTGATATTGACATGCGATTCTAGCGAGTTGAAAGACTAGCATACAATCATAAAGTGATCTAACAAAATTGTTTCTCAACATGGTAGTTTGAACCCCATGTACCTCCCTGATATATAGTCTCTCCAAATTTGCATAGCTCCGAAGCTAGTCATGAGAAATATACTTAAAGCCATCACTATGCTAACCGAAAACACTATTAAGGATGGTCTTCCATAGTTTTGAATTGCTCTCTGCACCACTAATAGCCCAACAAGGGATGCAACAAAACATATTATGGCCAAGATGAGGGCAGTCTGTATGTGTTCCATACCCAACAATAGATATTGCAATGCTGACATGGTAGAAGAGAAGAAAACCATGAAAGAAGATGTTGCAGCTGTCACCTATACAACAAAATAATTTGATTGCTTGGTTAATACCAGTTTAGTAGCAATTATAATCAGCAATGAGATGATAGATTGCAATAATGCCTAATGTATTGTATACAACTTTTAATACATTCAAACATATTTTGTGAAGAAATTTCTACTACTTTAGGACAACTTTGATTTTTATAACGCATAGTACTTATACTTTGTATTATAAAAAAGTAAAGTACTCCAATACATTTTAGCTTAATGGAACTTACCTGAGGAGCTATTCCAACTTGAAGAAGAAGTGGACTTATCAGCATTCCACCTCCAATTCCAAATACACCACCCAGTATCCCTGCTAGTAGTGCCATCACTGGAAAAACAAGTTTATTTGATGGTCCATTTCTTGATAGGCACCAACCCTGCATCACAATTAGAGGGAAGTTAGCTGTGATTTGATTTAATGAGGTTCTAAGCAACATTCAATAATTAGTTAAGAACAACTTTTTTATTTATGATGCTTACAAACCTCTTGTATAAGATTTTGGTCTTGATGGCTTTCTTTTCTAAATACAATCCAAGCAGTGAAAACTACAGCAAGAGGTATTTGAACTGAAGAGAGAATCCAGTATCCCACACCACATGGCTCCATTGGAATGATACTCTGTACAATTTGAACAGTTGCCTTATAACATCATTCATCCAATGCATGTATTATGAGATCACCAAACTAGGGAAACTAATGACTAATGTTGGAATCTGTGCAGAAAGGTACATCTAGCAACCATAAGAAAACTATTGAAAAGCTGTCTTAATTGCGGTCCCCCCTTGCCGCCTTAATTGCGGCAACTTTGAGCTGCTTTCATTGCAGTCTCCAGCGCCTTCATTGTGTTGGTTGTGAGCGTGTGTTAGTCCCACATCGTCTAGAGATATGGTCTAAGTAGTGCTTATAAAACTTGGGCAATTCTCAACTTACGAGCTGGTTTTGTGGGGTTGAGTTAGGCCCAAAATCCAAGAAAAACAATGGTCGACCACATGATTTTCTGCCACAAGTGTTCCACTATATTCTACCACAATGAAAGGGACTCAGAAAAAAATAAATAAAGAAGAAAGAAACAAGTCACAAACTTGGATTTGGGAAACTCGGGAGTTTGACACGTTTCATGTTTGTGTAAGTTCAATTCTAATACCAATATCACAATTCACAGTAGTATGCCAAGTAAATTAAGCATTCAGTTTAATAAATCTATGGCATAATTATTTAGCCATAAAGATTAAAAAAGAGAGAGCTTAATCTAACCTGTCCATATTTATTGCCACGAAGAAGATAGAGGGAGAAGAAAGAGAACCAGACCAAGAGTAAGACCCCCAATTTCAACCAAGGGATCCTCAATTTGCTATTTTCTTCAGGACATAGAAGACGTTGTTCAAGACTTTCCACTCCTTCATTTTCTTTGTTCACCTGAACTAGCCCTTTGCTTTCTTTACTAGTCCCATTTTCCAGTTCCCCAAGTCCACTTCCCCTTACCTTTTCAGATTCAATCTTCCAAAACTGAACCCCACTATTGCAGGTTCTTGAGGTAGACCAAGTGAGGAAAAGAGCAAACAGTATTGTAATCAACCATTCTGGGAACACAAGGTTGCAGATAACTCCAATACTCACTCCTAGTAACATACATGGTTCTGATAAAAGTGCTATGTCATAATCAATCAATGACTTGCCACCAAATTTAGGACTAGTGGTGCACATATTGCACATAACATTTGCCATTGACCCTCCAGTGACCATGAAAGCTGAGAGACTTGAAGCTGTTTTGAGGTCTAGGCCAGTTACAATAGTTAAGATGGGTATAAAAAGGCCACCACCACCAATTCCACCAGCACTAGATATAGAAGAAGCTATGAAACACAGGACTCCTGCAAGCACCATAGTACCTGACATACTTAACTGAGTTTCTTGGAATATTTGTGCTTCACTTCCCCATTTGTATATTTTGCTTAAGAAAAGGTCTAAACTGAGGATATCTGAAATGGGTTGTGTTTGTTTTGCATTAGAAGGATTGAAGGCAATGATGGTGAGAATCAAGAAAGTAATATTAATACTGTGAATTCTCATTTGCTTTTGAGTGTTTTATGCAATAGTGAGGAGTATATCTGTGCATAGTTGAATGGCTTTGTGCCTTTATATATAGGGATAAGGAAGAACTGTATAACACAGCACTCTTGGTGAGTAAAACAAAATGGTTCACATCTATAAGCTGAAAGATAATGGTGGGACAAAATAAACATGATAAAAAATTGAGATGCTTTTAGGGATATCCTACTCCTACGAATCTGTTTGTGATAGGAAGAAATGACAATGACATAGTGTAACAATTTTTTACACTATGAATGAATAAATAAAAGACTCACAGAATGAGACAGTAATTAAGATTTTTTTATTGATAACAAATAAATTTTATAAAATTTTAAATAATTAGTATCGTAAAATTGAATACTAATAAGTAAATTAACATTACAGCATGGGATTGGATAGCTCAACTGATTTGAACTAAGGGGATAAAGTGTTAAGTAGCAGGAAGTCCAAGCTTCAAACCCCAGCAAAAGAGAAAACAAACATAAGATTTAATTTTCTAACATTGGCATATAAAAAAAAACATTACAACATTTATTTATTCGATCCTTAAAACCAATGGGTGCACCCAAAAGTCACTTGCCATTTACAGTGCATAATAGGATAAGGACAGAGGCTCAGGAGTTTGAAGTTGTAGTTACTAGATGCTAGTTACCACAAGATGATGAATTTTGAGTCTAAAGGAAAACGAAGCAAATGAATATGAGTCAGAGGAGGAGAAATACAAGGCAGAATTAAAAAGAGGAATGATTTTCGTACACAACATAGGATATCATTAGGTGTTTCTTTTGTTTTTTAATTATATTTTCGAGAATCGTGTATATAAAGAAGATAAAAAATAATCGAGAAATAGAGATAAATATATGATGTCACATACGATGTCCAATATTTATGTTCAAATAACATAACTCAATTAAAAAATTGGGCAAAGATGTGGAGGTGATACGTGAAATAAAGGAAGCAAAACTGATATTCATATATTGTATTTCTACCTCTCCTTTTGTATGAAAAGAAAAAAGAAAAAAAACCACCTTGTCTTTTCTTCCCTCTTCTTTTTATCAAAAGCAAAAAGCGAGAAAGTGTATAGAGGAAGGGCACTAGAAAAATTGGAAAAAAATATACATAGTCATATGCCTCCTAAAAAATAAACTAGTGACCTTTTCAACAGGTTACTTGATATGATTTTGTTATTTACAAGCTAATTCTTTAGGTTCCATTTTTATTTGGTACCCCATTATTAAAATTAGGAGGTATATGGCTTTGTTTATTTTTTCAATTTTACCACTATCAGTTTTAAAAAGTCGCAGACTTTTACTTTCCCATAATTAATACCCTGTTTTTAGCCTTAATGTCAAATCGCAAAAGAAATCCACCTCCTTGGCTCCCCTTCTAAATAATAATAATAATAATAATAAATTTATATACTTTTAATTATTATTCGGACAAAATTTAGGTATAGTTCCATAGGTAATTTAAGCATTATATGTTGGAAAAGCAATTCAAATTTTCAAATAAATGCAAGTGAGTGAAAATTTAATAGATACATTTCATGTGGTGGAGGGATATATATTGACTCTTGGAGACTCCACAATCATAAAAAGAGATTAGTTGGAAATGTGAGATAATTAATGTCCACTAGTCACATTCATGAATGGAATCCATGTCCCTTCACTATATAATGGGGTCATGTGAGGAAGAGTAGAAAGAATCCCAACCAAAGCAACGGAGAGCAAGTGTGTGAGTGATCACTTGTAGAGAGAGTCTCTTGTGTGAGTGAGTGTTATCATTTCTTGTAACTTAGTGAGAGATACTTGAGTTTGTAGAGTGATACACAAAAAGTGGGGTGGGTTACAATCTTGTAATCATATTTGAGATAGTGAAATACTTTGTTGAAGTGTTTTTGTGGACGTAGGCAAGAGGTGTCTAACCACGTTAAATCTTTGTGTGTTCTTCTATTTTTCTCTTTGTGGTGTGCTTGTGTGTGTTCCATATAAGATCCTTGGGCGTGTGGGTAATTCTGTTGTCGTGTGCGATTTTACCCAACAGTGGCATCAAAGCTATGGCGGGGAACACACCAAAGTTCGAGATCCCATTGTTTGATAGGAAAATAAATTTCACAATTTGGCAGAGTACCATTCAAGACCTCTTGGTGCAGGAAGGTCTTGATCAATCTTTGAAGGAGGAGAAGCCGGCTACCATGAATGAAAGAGAATGGAGTAGAATCCAGTGGGAGGTGGTGAGCACAATTCGGTTAGCGTTAGCTCTAGAGATCAAATACAACGTGTTGAAGAAGACAACACCAAAGGCCCTATGGGAAAAGCTTGAGAACATCTATGCGTCGAAGTCACTAACCAGTCGCTTATGTTTGAAGATGGAGTTGTATCAACTCAAAATGGAGATGGGAGGAAATCTCCATGACCACATCAATAACTTCAATCAGCTAGTATGCCAATTGTCGAATGCGGATGACAAAATCTCTTATGAGGAGCAGGCGTTGCTGTTTAGAATAGAGGAGGAAGATGATGATCTACAGCCTCCAAAGTGCCTCATTCCAAACCAAATTCCAACCCTAATTTCGTGTTCAGAACAACTATATATACCCTAGTTCTAAACAGGTCCAAGCCCAAAGAAATAAAGAAAAATGAAACTGAATTTCTATGTTTGACTGCGATCCACGGCCGTGGACCATTCCACGGCCAGGCCGTGGATGCGCTGAGTGCGCGCTCCCGCTTCTGCTTGCTGCGTTCCACGACTGTGGGCCATTCCACGGCCAGGCCGTGGACTTTACTGCCTAACCTGTTTGTTCCTTTCTATGCAGGTGCTCAATGTTGGTGTAAGCCCTAGTGGTCAATCTATTTTGAATAGATCATCATTTGTATCATGAATTTAATCAAATATTTGATATATGATTAAGGCATTCATTTATTATGTTATTAGTTTATAACATAATAAAGTCCTTAGAATAGACAGTTCATTCAATGAGATATTAAGTACGTGACTTAATCGTGAGACCTCATTGAATAATAGAACTTTATTCTTAAATAGCCATAGTCAAGTATTATTATTAACAAGGACAATAATAATACATCGAGACTATTATGTGTGTATGGACTGATGACCACTTCTCACGGGTCATGGATATGAGATATCAAGTCACACACATAGGTACACATTAGAGTAATGATGTACTGGATTGACCCGCCATGAGAACACTGCATGGAACGTTATGTAAGTGACATAAGTAGTTCTCATAGTGACAATGGTGTATGCAATCCTTCAACCTGAAATCACTACGATCCCTATATGAGGAGTTGTGTGCTTTAATACCGTCAAATGTTATCCGTAACATGATGACTACAAAGCCGGTCATTGGGTACACCACGAGTCATGCAGAGGGATGTGAGTGGTCTAGATGGGATTTGTCCCTCATACATAACAGGAGTAATATATGTGGGCCCTTGATAGAGTGAGACTGTAAAAGGCATGGCCGTGCTGAAATGAGTCAATAAGAGATATTGACCTCATTTAATATTAAGTCTACTCGGGTATCAAGGACCGTAATATTGAACTATACAAGGATGACACATTCTATGCCTTGTGTTCAATATGGATATAAGGACAAAGGGATAATAATAATACACATGAACATTGGTCACGAAAAGGTTAATCAAATCACCGACTTTTTTATTACTTGGGTAGGAATGATGTGTTGCTAGACACCGCTCATTGTTTATAATATTAAATATGATTTAATATTATTGCCAACCTTATGGGAACTTATAGGGTCACACTTAGAGCAGATTAATCGAGACTAAAAGAAATTGGGTTAGACCCAAATTTCTATTGGGCCATGCTCATGACAGATGAGCCCAAGAGGGCTAGGTTAAACCCTTTTACATGAGTGGGGCGCCTACTGATAGTGTGATTTTACATGATATTTTCTATATACTTTTGCATGCATTTTGCATATAGATTAGGCATTCTTTATTTGATTTTAGTTAGATTTTCCATTGGAACGGGTGAAGCGGTTTCTTGGTGTTGTTTTGCAGGAATTCAATGTAAAAATGATCAAAATCAGCCATGGTGGAGCCTGGAGGAAATAGAGCTTGAAAAGTGAAAAATATGAGCCAAACAGAGCCCATCACGGCCTGGCCGTGATGACCATCACGGCCATGATCAAGCAGAGCAGAAGGCAAAAGTCAGAAGCTGTCACGGCCTGCCCATGATATGCATCACGGCCGTGATAGGCTAAAAATCAAGGTTTCGCGTCGCGAAATTTAGCTCGCCTCGCGAGAATTTATTTTGTGCAACCAGCGCCCAGCGCTAGGAGTGGGCGCCCAGCGCCAAGGAGGCAGAGCATCGATCCATTTTGGCGCCAGCCACAGCAGGGCGCCCAATCTTTGAGATGAGCAGAACCGGTATAAATTGGTATAAATTCACGTTTCTGAGGGGGAACCGGAGAGACATTAGAGGCTACGAGTTTGGAAACCAAAAAGGCTCTTGGAACCAGAGGCAGCTTCTGGAGGATTGCCCCATGGAATCCCTTCTCTCCTTCATCTATGTTTCTTTGGTTGTGGATATTATTATGAGTAGCTAAACCTCCATAGTTGGGGTTAGGGTAACTATGTCTGAATTCTCATGTATTTGATTTAATCTTGCAATACAGTTTCTGCTTTGTTATTGAGTGGTTGATTTCTGTACTTAATGCTTGTTGTGGCTAGCACCCCCATGACTCGATTTGTGTTTTAATATGCAATTGGAAAATTCGTGTTGAAACCGGAATTGAGATTAATCACCTAATAAGCCTTGTATCTAGGAATGGAACTGGGTTTATTAGCAATCGCATGATCCCAAATCTTAATGCGAATTCATTAATCTAGACCACCTAAGGAATTAGGGTCTATTAGTGGATTTAGGCTCTTGTCATCCGAGGAATCGGGACTTGAGTAATTTAGTGGATTGATTGTCATAACTGAAGTAGAAACTGTTTGTGAGTTGTTTCATTGCATGAGGATGAAGTTTAGTGAACCTAACCCCAGCTACTTTTATCATATTTGAAGACCATCTTTTATTGCCTTCCAAGTATTTGAGAAAATTACAAAAAGAGTTTGTTTTTCTTATTTTGTTAACTTTAACTTTTGTTAGCATAGAACTCTCTTCAATCCAAGAATCGCTTAGATAGTAATTGAATTGGTACGTGCTAGCACTTGTTGCAGTCTCCGTGGATACGATAACCGGTCTTACCACCGTATTACTTGCACGACTGGGTATACTTGCCCAGATTCGTTAACAAGTTTTTGGCGCCGTTGCCGGGGACTATATTTCAATATTAGCATATCCATTTTGGTTACTAATTTAAGCACAAAATTTTTCTGTTTAAAATTTTTCCTTTTTTTTTTATTTTAACTGTTTGCTGTCAAAATTTTTTTATTTTGTTTTTGCCGTCATTTTTCTAGTGTGTCTGCTGATGTGTGCTAACCTTTACTACTAACAATCTTGTTTGCTAGACTGTTGTGTATGCGAGGTACTATTCCAGCTGACCAACTCCTATACGATCCAGAAATTGAAAGAACAGCTAGGAAGAATAGGAAGCAAGCAAGACAGCAGAATTTGTTAAGACAACAAGGAGAAGAACAAGAGACTTCCATCTCTCAGGTTAATCAAGAAGAACTCAAGATGGCAGGGAATGGTGAAGATACTCCACCACCACGGAGGACACTTGGTGACTATTCCAATACAAATTTCAACCAGCATGTCACTAGTATAGTGAGACCTCCGATGAACTCCAACAATTTTGAACTCAAGCCAAATCTCATCAACATGGTTTCACAAAATCAGTTTGCTGGGTTGGAGAAGGAAGATCCTAACAGTCATATTTCCACTTTCCTGGAGTTGTGTGATACAGTGAAGATAAATGGTGCCTCTGATGATGCAATTCGATTGAGATTGTTCCCTTTTTCTCTAAGAGATAGAGCCAAGTCTTGGCTCCAATCACAACCAAGGGGGAGTTTCACTACATGGGACAACTTAGAAGCAAAGTTTCTGGCAAGGTTCTTCCCCACATCAAGATTTGTAAAGGCAAGGGGTGACATCATGAGCTTTGCCCAACAAGAAGGTGAGACGCTGCATGACGCCTGGGAAAGGTTCAAGGAATTACTTAGGAGATGCCCAAATCATGGTTTTGATGATCTTACTCAGATGCAAACATTCTGTAATGGATTGAGGCCATCAACCAGGTACATGTTGGATGCCTCAGCTGGAGGTTCAATGAATACAAAGACAGCAGAGGAAGCCCTGACTTTGATAGAAGCAATGGCCTCTAATGATTACTTGATGCATCATGATCGGGGTCCCACACAAAGAAGGGGAGTGTTGGAGTTAGATTCACAAACCGCATTGTTGGCTCAGAACAAGATCATGACACAACAATTGGAGTCTCTTACCAAACAACTAGCTCAACTCCCACAACAACTCCAAACTGTTCAAGGGACGACCATGCCACACCAACAGGTACTGAGATGTGATTTTTGTGGAGGTGATCATGAGAATGGAAGATGTGAGGCACCACCTAGTTCCCATGAAGAAGCCAATTATATGGGGAACTATGGGCGACAAGGCAACAACCAAGGGTGGAGGAATCAACCAAATTTTGGTTGGAATCAAGATGCCGGGCAAACAAGCAAGCCTCCTCCTACACAACCGCTTCAAGATCGGGTTTCTATTCTGAAGAACACACTCAATCAGTTCATGCAGTTGTCCATGACGAACCAGAAAAATACCGATGCTTCTATAAAGAATCTGGAGGTTCAAGTTGGCCAAATTGCAAAGCACCTAGCTGAGCAAACTAGCAGCGGTTTTGCTGGTAACACTCAAACTAATCCGAAGGAGCATTGCAATGCTATTGTTTTGAGGAGTGGAAAAAGTCTTGAGAATGTGGGCGGTGAACCTTTGGTGAAGAATCAGAAAGTTGATGGGAAAACAGAATTGAGTGCTGAGGAAAAAGAAGAAAAAGGTGAAGATGTTATAGTTGAGGAAGAAGAAAAGGTCAGTGAAAAAGACACGAGGGAGAAGCTAGTAGATGAGAATTCCATTTTGAGGAGAACTAAGAGTCAGATTTTGAAGGATGGAGACAAACCTCAAGTGATCCCCTATTATGTGAAGTTGCCTTATCCCCACTTGAGCAAGAAAAAAGAGAAAGACGAACAATTTGCCAAGTTCCTTGATATTTTCAAGAGGTTGCAGATCAATATCCCTTTTGCTGAAGCACTTGAGCAGATGCCCAAAATTTATGAAGGAACTGCTCACTAAGAAAAGAAAGATTAAAGAAGGCGAAACTGTTGCCTTAACTGAGGAGTGCAGTGCGATACTGCAAAGGAAGCTACCTCCGAAGCTGAAAGATCCTGGGAGTTTTACAATCCCTTGCACTATTGGGAATGTTGCTATCAAAAAAGCCTTATGTGACTTGGGAGCGAGTATCAATTTGATGCCGCTCTCCATTTTAAACAAGCTTGGAGGTGGAGAGGTGAAACCAACCAGGATGGCATTACAGTTAGCTGACAGATCAATCAAGCATCCTTATGGTATCTTGGAAGATGTTTTATCTTCCCAGCGGACTTTGTGGTTTTAGACATGGAGGAGGATGGAGAAGTTCCGCTCATACTGGGGAGACCTTTTCTTGCAACTGGGCGAGCTTTGATAGATGTGGAAAAAGGCCAGCTGCAATTCAGAGTGCAAGATGAAACAGTCACTTTCAATGTATTGGAAGCTATGCATCGTACGAGCGATGAAGAGGAGTGTTTCCGCATAGACATGGTGGATACAGTAGATAAGGAAGTCATTGCACATCAACACCACCCTTCTACTCCGGAGAAGAAGGAAAAGCATAACACGAAAGCAACTCTGAAGCTCTGCAAGACAAATGATGTATCAGTTGGCGATGAAGTTGGCTCTGCTCATCTTGTGAAAACAGAACCTCCACCGGGAAGGAGTAAGAAAAAGGGCAAGAGGACCAGAGTGAAATGGGCAAAGGGGAAGCACAAATGTTGGCCCTATAAGCAAAATCAGCTCTTTACAGGAGTTCCATGGAAGAAAAGTGC
This sequence comes from Sophora flavescens, assembly GCA_030762895.1. NCBI lineage: Eukaryota > Viridiplantae > Streptophyta > Magnoliopsida > Fabales > Fabaceae > Sophora > Sophora flavescens. The sequence continues at coordinate 130,696,939 of CM061064.1, forward strand.
TCTTGAACTTATATGCCCAACAGACCCCGGTTAATTGAAAGAAGCCCGTCAAGCTAGTGACGTTAAAGAAGCGCTTATTGGGAGGCAACCCAACGTTTCTTAACTCTTCTCTTTAGTTGTTTTCATTTTCTTAATAATTTTGTTTTTGATTTTAACCTCTTGAATAATTTGATAAGCTCAAGAGGAAAAATAATAAATTGAGAATTGTCAAGTGTTTGCAGGGTAATAAGGAAGGAGGGAAGAGCAAGACGATAAGAAAAAGCAAAGTCAACACCCGCTACCGCCTCGGTAAGCCGTTCCAATTTTTTGTTTTATTTTATAATTCTTCTCCTCTCTCCAACTTGATTGTTTACATTGGGGACAATGTAAATTTTTAAGCTTGGGGTAGGGGTATTTTTGCATGTTCATATTTTTCATCTGTTCATATTGCATTTATATAGTGAAAATGATAGCTTTGCATGTCACATTATTAGATTGCCCATTGCCTGAATTTTGCATCCAATTGTGAGAACTAAGTGCCAATTAAATTGAGATAGTGAATTGTTGAACCCAATCTGTTTATTCTTGTGATATGGCTGCAAATGAAAATGTTTGAGATAATCTTGGATGGTTGATAATTAGCATATGGTTCTGTGGATTTATGTTTTTCATTGATTCTGAACTAAAATGTGAGATTTTGAGCCAAAGGGGTACTCACTAAAATTTTACCCCATTCTTTGTGTAGAGTGGTTATTCCTCTTGGTTTGCTTTCTCTAGAACTTGACTTGAAACCATTTCAAAGCTTAAAAATTTTTGAGAACATTTTTGAAAATGATTGAGGCAATAGGTGTTTTTCTGGCCTTCTGAGCTTTGAATGATGAAATGCTACCCATTAGTTGCCCAATTTTGAGCCTGAAAGAATAAAAATGCTTTTCTTGGTACCCTGAAATGTTTTGATAAATATGCTTGATAAGGGACCTTCTAAAGTATTACAAAAGGGTGAAAAAGGTAGTTGAAAGTTTGGGAAAAGAATCAGAAAAAAATAATTCTCTTGAGTTGAAAAAAATCTCCCCTTCTCCAAGCAAAATAAAAGAAAAATAAAAGAAAAACAAAAGCAAAAGAAAAATAAATAGAGAAGGGGATGACAAAAAAGAAATAAAAGAAAAGAAAGAAAGAAAGGTGGAAAGTGAACTGAAACCCAAAAGGTATTTTAGAAGGTCATGTTTTGCAATGTTTGATGTTTTGTATAGCCTTTTGAAATATCCTTTTCTTGTTATCCCCACCTAACGATTAATCCCATGGCCACGTTACAACCAAGTGAAAGACCTCTTGATTCTAAATTGTTTTCATTAATAAAGTAGAGATTTGGTTGATAGTCAAGCCTATGGTAGGATTCATCCCTTGAGGAAAATTGAGTGAATTGTCTTATGCCCCTAAACACTTGAGTGAGGGAGAAAAGAGAGCCAAGCAAATGAACAAGCTTGGGGTGAGCTTCAGGTGAGAAAGAGTGCCCAAATCAGTGAGAACATGAGTCTAAGGAACCTAAGCCTCTAATTGGACTTGAATTGATTGTCTCTTGCTGAATTGTTAGAATTGCCTATTGCTTGGATCATTTACTCGGGTTCTTAGTTCACTATCCATATTCTGTTTATTCTACTGGCCTTAGTGATTGCTTGAGGACAAGCAATTGAATAAGCTTGGGGTGATTTGATAGTGTGATTTTACATGATATTTTCTATATACTTTTTCATGCATTTTGCATATAGATTAGGCATTCTTTATTTGATTTTAGTTAGATTTTCCCTTGGAACGGGTGAAGCGGTTTCTTGGTGTTGTTTTGCAGGAATTCAATGTAAAAATGATCAAAATCAGCCATGGTGGAGCCTGGAGGAAATAGAGCTTGAAAAGTGAAAAATATGAGCCAAACAGAGCCCATCACGGCCTGGCCGTGATGACCATCACGGCCATGATCAAGCAGAGCAGAAGGCAAAAGTCAGAAGCTGTCACGGCCTGCCCATGGATATGCATCACGGCCGTGATAGGCTAAAAATCAAGGTTTCACGTCGTGAAATTTAGCTCGCCTCGCGAGAATTTATTTTGTGCAACCAGCGCCCAGTGCTAGGAGTGGGCGCCCAGCGTCAAGGAGGCAGAGCATCAGACTGTTTTGGGCGCCCAGCACAGCCTGGGCGCCCGGCGCCCAGGCAGCAGATGAGCAGAACCGGTATAAATTGGTATAAATTCACGTTTCTGAGGGGGAACCGGAGAGACATTAGAGGCTACGAGTTTGGAAACCAAAAAGGCTCTTGGAACCAGAGGCAGCTTCTGGAGGATTGCCCCCATGGAATCCCTTCTCTCCTTCATCTATGTTTCTTTGGTTGTGGATATTATTATGAGTAGCTAAACCTCCATAGTTGGGGTTAGGGTAACTATGTCTGAATTCTCATGTATTTGATTTAATCTTGCAATACAGTTTCTGCTTTGTTATTGAGTGGTTGATTTCTGTACTTAATGCTTGTTGTGGCTAGCACCCCCATGACTCGATTTGTGTTTTAATATGCAATTGGAAAATTCGTGTTGAAACCGGAATTGAGATTAATCACCTAATAAGCCTTGTATCTAGGAATGAAACTGGGTTTATTAGCAATCGCATGATCCCAAATCTTAATGCGAATTCATTAATCTAGACCACCTAAGGAATTAGGGTCTATTAGTGGATTTAGGCTCTTGTCATCCGAGGAATCGGGACTTGAGTAATTTAGTGGATTGATTGTCATAACTGAAGTAGAAACTGTTTGTGAGTTGTTTCATTGCATGAGGATGAAGTTTAGTGAACCTAACCCCAGCTACTTTTATCATATTTGAAGACCATCTTTTATTGCCTTCCAAGTATTTGAGAAAATTACAAAAAGAGTTTGTTTTTCTTATTTTGTTAACTTTAACTTTTGTTAGCATAGAACTCTCTTCAATCCAAGAATCGCTTAGATAGTAATTGAATTGGTACGTGCTAGTACTTGTTGTAGTCCCCGTGGATACGATAACCGGTCTTACCACCGTATTACTTGCACGACTGGGTATACTTGCCCAGATTCGTCAACACCTACCTATATATGGTAGAATTAGAGTACTGAGCCGCACTACACACTCTCTGGCCGCACTCAGTACAATGTTTGCATGAAAACGAAAACATTGTCGCGTCTATTCTTGCACCTAGCAGTGCTTAGGGGCGCACTCCGATTAACACGTGAGACGTGTTTATTTTCTCGTGTGGACTACGTAGAGGCATTGTTGGTTCGTGCAGTGCTCGTGATTTGTAGCGGCTCAAATCAAAGGTCTGCGTTATAAGAGGTCAATTTTTTAAACATAAATCATGACCATTCGCAAGGATTCTTGGTGGGAATTATTCCGTTGTGCTTGTTTGATGCACAAATTCCTAACACTCAATCCATGGCATGGGCCATTCCATGGCCAGACCGTGGATGCTTCTAGAGTGATCTTTTCGACCCATTTAGCTCCTTTTTAAGCCCTATCTTCATTTATTCAAGCTTTCCATCCTTTTCTAAGTCAATTAGGTACAAATCCTGCACAACACCACTAGAAGCACCACAATTATTCAAACTAAATGAAAGCAAACATTAACGGAAACAAAAATGCCTAACTAAACTTAAAATGCATGCAAAACAAGAATGAAATATGATGTTGTTTCACACACATCAAATTCCCCTAAGCTTAAGATTTTACTTAAGATATCAAGGGATAATATTAAATGAGGAACCCGAGAATACACACAACCAAGCAATAGGTAAAGGCAATCCAAGAGATAGAGAGGTAACCAATATCAAGTCCAATTATAGGCTTAGGTTCTTTAAATTCATTTCTCTCACCAATTTAGGAGCACTCTTCTCGCCTCACTCAAGTGTTTGAGGGTGAATGGACAATTCGCTCAACTTTCTCAAAGAAAGTACCCTACCATATGCTTGACTATCAACCAACATCTCGACTTTATTATTCGAAAACACATAAGAATCAAGAGGTCTTTTATCATGTTGTAATGGGGCCATGGGAATCAATTATTAGGTGGGAAAACCAAAGAAAGGTAAATTCAAGAAGGCTATACAATAAATCAAACAAGCACATTCATGGCAACCTTCTAGAATACCCAAGGGGCTTTTCATAATTTCTTTTTCCACCTTTTCTTCTTTTCCTTTTTTTTGTCTTTCTTTTTTTTTCCTTCTCATTTTCATTCATTTTTTTTCTTTCTTCAAACAACTATGAGAATAGTACATTTAGCTCAAGAGAAAATTTATTTGTTTATTTTTCTCTTTTCTTCCCATATTTATATTTTCCCCTTTTTTTTCAACTACCAAATTGCCCTTCCCAAATACTCTAAAAGTAACCATACATGCATCAATTATCAATATCAAACTAGGTAGCAAGAAAAGTATTTTTTTTAAGGCTCAAAATTGGACAACTAAGGGGTAGCATGCATTCAAAGCTCTGAAAGTCAGAAAAATACCTATTGCCTCGATCATTTTCAAATGTGTTTCAAAAAATTTTAAGTTTCAAAATGGTTTCAAGCCATGTTCTAGAGGATACAATCCAAGAGAAAGTAAACAATCGATCACAAAGAATGGGGCCAATTTAATAAGTACCCCTTTTAGGCTCAAAATCTCACATTTAGTAGTTTAAAATCAATGAGAAACACAAATTCAAAGAACCATATGCTAATCAATAACTTTCAAAAGATCACCTCTACTATCAATAATAATCATGCCTATTGCCTACCACAAGAATCAATCAAATGGGGTTCCAAATCAATATCATCACAAAATCCTCAAGAGAAAGAGATGACACAAAGTTCAACTAAAAAGCAAAGAGAAATGATGGTGTGGAAATGCAAATGAAGATGCAATGAAATATACTACATGGGAATGCATGAAAATTCCAAAGATTTACGAAGCAAAAACGAATATGAAATAACCTCCCTCCCCCCAGAAGCTTAGAAATTTACATTGTCCCCAATGTAAAAATCTAAAACAAGAGAAGGTATAACAAACATGCATGATAGTTCAAGTGGCATGACATTTTTCAAATGGGACTTAACACAATTAATCCACAATCTCAACATCAACTCAATGACACAAGAAAAAAAAATCACACAAGGGTTCAATGCAGCCAATTTATTCAAAGCAAGAAACAAATAAAGAGAAAAGTTTAGAAACCACCTGGATCCCATAGCTCGTGGTACAAAGACCAAGGTGTACCCAAAACGTAAGACCTTCCTCCCGAATCCCATTGCTTGTAGAAGAAGAGCCAAGTGATGCTCAACATATAAGAGCTTCCTCCTGGATCCCATGGCTTGAAGCATTGCGAATGTAGGAGCAAAGGCTTGAAAACTATGGTTGCCCCTTCGAATGTAAAGGTACTTTCGATTCCTCTTGGATCGAAAAGTAAGTGATAGACTCTTATTTTGACCTCTTCATGCATTAGACCTCCATAAAGCACATGAGGTCTTACTTGAGCAAATTTTGTAATGTCCACACATGCATGCAAGCCAATATACTTATCCAATTCAGAATTTTCAAGTTCCTTGGCAAGCATGGTGAAGTAAGTGCTTTCCATATGATTCTTCTCATTTATCCATTGCAAATGAATAATGGGAGATATTTCCTTTGTGCTCTCCATTTCATGCTCTTCTTTTCTAGAATCATCTTCCAACACCACTTCTTCTTCATATAGATCCTTGCAACCATGTTTTGCTCCAATTGTGCTTCATATGGTGCTTGTACTAACTGCTTGCAAATTTCCCCTACTTGCTCTTTGAAATTATGCATCATAACTTGCAAACAATCATAGGTGACTCTTGTTTTGGCAGGAGAGTTGGATAACTCTTGGGCATATTTCTCTAGAGCAATTTTCAAAGGACTTGGCTCATTCAATTCTCATTCCTCTTCATGCTTCATTATTATACTGTAAGCTTGTGCATGAGGGAAATGATTTCCCCAAAGCACGTAGTCTCCCAAGACCAAATTAGGCCTAAAATAATATCTTGTAACTCCATCCAAGGTTGGATAATAATATTTCTCTATGTGTTGGATCAACCTTGCACAAACAAAACTCAAAAGAAAAGATCAAATATATACAAAATAAAAAAAATGTCCAAAGTAGTTGTCTTCTTTGTTACTAATGATATTGGTAAAGCCAATCCCCGGTAACGGCGCCAAAAACTTGGTGCGTGAAATCCGCAAGTGTACAGTTTCGTCGTCAAGTAATAAAAGATCGAATCCACAGGGACTATGTTTATGAATACCAATTAATTTAATAATTCAATTAAATTAAACAAGAGAGAATGTATTTTATGAAAACATGAAAAAGTAGTAACAAGCAACTAGTTAAAGAAATAATTGGGAGAAAAATTCAAGAATAGCAAGTTTTCAAGTAAGAAGATTTCAAATTAAAGAGAGCTTCCAGGATTGGGGTAACCACAATGATGCAAGATGAATCCTAATTGACAACCCTTTTATTAAAATTGAAAATCAATTGAAGGTGAATTACCCTAGATTAGCTAATATTATTTCTCGAGATACAAAAACCGTGCCCAATTAAACCAATTCCTACTCTCGTGGTAATTGAATTTAGATTGAACCCTTTACGCTAGGTGGTAATTCATTAGGTCTTCGAAAGGCTAAACCTACTCTCGTGATTTAAACCTTAAGCTCAATTCTTATAGTTCCAATACTTGGGTTCACCTCTCAATACGTCCCTAAATATCTATGAGATGCAAATATGTGGCCAGCAAATTCACATGAATGAGCGCGATCAATAAACATTCAAAATTAATAAAAATAATAAAGAAAGTCAATTAATCATCATCAATGTACCAAAGGGCAATGCCCAATCCTAGAAACAAAGAGAACTACTTAGGCATGGAGAAGAAGAAACAAGAATTCAAAATAGAGAACATTCAAACCCATTACGTAGGAAGAAGAGAAGAGGGAAACCAAGCACAAGAGCCTCCAAGTGTGCCTCCACAAAACCAAATTCCAACCCTAATTTCGTGTTCAGAACAACTATATATACCCTAGGGGTCTAAATTGTTGCAAGCCCAATGAAAGCAAGAAAAATGTAACTGAATTTGTGTCAGACTGCGATCCATGACCGTGGATGCACTGAGTGCGCGCTCCCATTTCTGCTTGCTGCATTCCACGGCCAGGCCGTGGACGCTACTGCCTCGCCTGTTTGTTCCTTTCTATGCAGCTTCTCAATCCATGGCCAATGGCCATTCCATGGCCATGTCGTGGATGCTTCTAGAGTGGTCTTTTTGTCCCATTTAACTGCTTTTTAAGCCCTATCTTCATTTCTTCAAGTTTTCCACCCTTTTCTAAGTCAATTAGGCACAAATCCTGCACAACACCACTAGAAGCACCGCAATTATTCAACCTAAATGAAAAAAAACATTAATGGAAACAAAAATGTCTGACTAAACTAAAAATGCATGCAAAACAAGAATGAAATATGATGTTTCACATACATCAACATCCAAAAAAATGCAGATATAATTATTAGGGTAAAGGCTCAAATTAGGCCTTAAAAAACACAAAGAGACACATTTGATCCCTAAAAATTGAAAAATCTTATCTTGGTCATAAAAAAAAAATATCGAAAGTCAGTCAAAATAGTTTCTGATAAGGACAAAATGTCCTTAAAATTTATCCTAAAAAGGACTAATTTGATTGATATTTGAGATTTTTGAGGATCAAGTGATTTTTCATTTTTAAAAAACCAAATGAGTCTTCGTGCGTGTGTGTGTGTGTTTTTTTTCAGTGACCAATTTGAGCTTTTATTTCTCAATTATGATTCTAAAACAATTTTAAAAAAAATAAAATAAAATTGACACTAGAAAATATTTATAATAAATATTTAAATATATTAAATGAGTATAGATCCATTGACTCCAAGAGTAAATTTAAAAGACTTACTCTTGATCTCCATCTTCAACTTACTCGAATCCAATGACATATACTAATTCATTTAAAAAGACATATGCCTTTCATTGGATTACAATAATTGAAGGGTAGAGATCAAGAGTAAGTTTTTTATTAAATAAAATGAATATATGATAATAATTACTTTTTCATATTAGAAATAGGATCCGCATATTTTTGGTTTTAAGATTGACAACATATGTTGTTAATGTTACATCACAAGATCATTAATATTAATCAGCAGAATGCCTTACAAATCAATCAGTGAAATGAGTGTACCAAAAAAAAAAAAAAACACAGAAATTCAGTAAAATGAATTCTCTGAATAATATAAATGGATACGTACTCCACAACTTGCAAAAAGGGACTTCGAATTCAGTCTTGTAAACTTTCCGGTCTTCTCAGCAAATACGTAGCTAAATTTTTCCTCATGGTCTTACTCTTATTTATCTATCGATAGCTAAATTTCGTACTATTAGTTTTACAATATTTACAACTTGCATATATAATGGACTAACAAATAAATAATGTCAACTATAACAAAATATGCTTACTGCAATAAGCTTACGATTGCATGAATGTCGATCAGACATATAAACCTGCGAGTTGTATGTGTGTTTGAGTAATAAAATCTCTCCAATATGTAATATGTTATACAAGCAAAGGCCATTGAATAAAAATTCTTTTTGTTGTAAAAAGAAAGTAAAGGGGATCGAAGGCCCGTCGTGGCATGAGGGGTCATGGTCCTTGACCTCATAATATATGGTATATCGTATCTGTCCCTTTGAAATATGTCTCTTAAAATACTTGGTAAAGGAAACAAGGTCTACATGATTTTAAAATTGGACATTAAAAAGGCCTATCATCTCGCTTGAATTTTGATGTTAACAAAAATGTTAAATTTGTATGGCAAAATATTGTCAAAGATCTAACTTGTTTTAGTGAAGGCTTGCAGGATTTCTAAGTTGTGATAAGAAGAGGGAATATATATACAGTTGCAGTATCGGGTCAAATTCTCAACCTCTAGACGAGTCTTCAAACTTTGGTAAAATTCTGAGTCTATTAAGCTATCGCTAGACGAGGCCTTAAAAATTGGCTAAGGTAATAGATGTTAGACGAGTATCTAAGTCTAAGAAAAGATTAGTAGACGAGCCAATAAGTAACTCTCAGAAAAACACTAAGTCCAAAGACTTGATAATAGACAAGAAGTCATACTAGACGCCACGTCAGTAGACGAGCTATTGAGAATAGCAAGTCCAAAGACTTGGAACTAAACAAGAGTATATAGACGCAATATCAGTAAACGAGTCTGTCTTACTGATAAGTTAATCTTGCACGTCCAAAGACCCGTGTATCTACCAGCTATTAAAATTGAACCCGTCTAGCATAAGCGTATTTATTTCAAATGATTGTATATTTAATTCAAAGGAATATATGTCTTTTTCCCTTGCTGTTTCATTTGTTAATTTTGTTTTTCTTGCAATTAGAAACATAGTACCATCGAGAACATAAACCTTTGTACTCTGTTATCTATATTGTTGTAAAGTTTAAACCAAGTACAAAGAAGTAAAGTCATAAAGCAATCTTCGGTACAACAGGGAAGTGATATCTCTACTTTGAGCATTCATCTGATAAACAAGAGCAATTATCAATGAAGCATATCAAGTTATCAGTCTCAACGGATCCTAGCATTTAATGCCATGTCTAAACGGATACAATTTGAAGACCGTTGAAGAAGTTCAAGACAACAAAGCACTCCTTCTATAAATACTGGAAGAACCCCAATAAAGAACATATAGAAGCTCTAATTTCAAATGTGCCAAAACTCTGCTGAAATCTATTGAGCAAGTTTACTTGTAATCTTTGTTGATCTTCAACTTTCGCACTCTCACACTTAGTAAGTTCTTAGATCAAATCAGTAAATCTCTTTGTTAGAGTTAGAGCTTGAAGTGGCTTGGTAGAGAAAGAATACTTGTAGCTTGAAGAGGTGTTGAATACTTGTAATCTATTTGGAGAATAATTGAGAAAACCTTCAGGTAGAAGGGACTGGACGTATCTCTTCGTTGGAAAAGAGTGATCCAGGATAAATCACTTGTGTGAATCTTCTAACCCTTATCTTTTACAGTATTTGGTTATACAAACTGTGGGGTTTTGGATCTGAGTTTGTTAACTCTTTAAATAGGTTTTCTTGTTTGTGTGTTGCTTATATTGTTTTACTTGTAAAAAGGTTTAAGAAAAGGTTTTTTTCGAAAAACTGTTAAGAAACACAATTCAACCCCCTTCTTGTGTTTCCATGTGTCAACTTCAGTTGGTATCAGAGCTCAGCCTCGAAAGGACTGAGCATATAACAAGTGCTGAGGGAGTACGATCCAACAAGCATGGATATAGAAGGACAAGAAATCAACAGACCTCATCTCTTTGATGATTGTGATTATGACTACTGGAAAAAGATAATGATGGCTTTTCTTGATTCACGAAATGTGGATATCTTGGAGCTGATTGAAACTGGCTACACTGAGCCAATTGGTGATGCTGGAGCTGCTATTCCTAGAGCTCAATGGACTCCAGAGCAGAAAACTCAACATCAACTCAATCTGAAAGCTAAACACTACCTGATGTATGCTATAACCAGATTTGAGCATAATAAAGTCCATAGCTATAACATTGCTAAGGAAATATGTGATACTCTTGCCCTAGCTCATGAAGGGTCATCCTAAGTCAAGAAGTCAAAGATAAGCATGCTGGTTCACCAGTATGAATTATTCAAAATGGCTGAACATGAAACCATAGATCACATGTTTGGAAGATTTCAAACTATCACCAACACTCTTAGATCTCTTGGAAAGACCTATGAGAATAGAGATCATGTCAGAAATTTTTTGAGGAGTTTACGTAAACAGTGGAAACCTAAGGTCACTGCTATTCAGGAGGCAAAGAACCTCAATACTCTCACTTTGGAGGAGTTTCTTGGATCTCTGAAAGTTCATGAGCTTGAGCTTAATGAATAAGAAAGTTTCAGGAAAGGAAAGTCTGTTGCCCTAAAGGTAAAGAAGGCTAGCTCATCCAAAGTTCTTAAAGCTGAGGAATACTCAGATGAAGCAGACCCTTCTGACAGTGATGAAGGATCTGATGACGATGAAATGTCTTTCATCTCCAGAAAGATTCAACATATGTGGAGAAAGAAAGGTGGTTTCAGAAGGAAGCAGTTAAACAAAAAGTTTTCTAGCGAAAAGTCAGATTCCAAAGAAAAAGGTCCACCTCTATGCTTCGAGTGCAAAAAGCCTGGTCATTTCAAAGCTGGCTGCCCAGAACTGAAGGACAAAAAGACGTTATTCAAAAATAAAAAGGGTTTAACTGCTACTTGGGAGGATCTTGATCTATCATCATCTGAAGAAGAAGATGAAGTTGAGGAAGAGGCAAACATTTGTCTCATGGCTGGTACTTCTTCAGAAAGTGAATACACTGATGCTGAGGTAATGGAATCTGATTCATTTACTTTACAAGAAGCATTTGATGATTTGTTGCATAACTCGTCCACTTTGTCACATGAATAAAAATCTCAAAAAGAAATTTTCAAGGCTGACTAAGGAATATGATAAAGTTTGCATGAAAATGCAATCTCTTGAATATGAAAACAAGAAGCTTGAATCAGAGAATGTCAGTCTAACTGACAAACTCAAAGTTGAGCCTAATGTCCCTTGTGATGTTGCAAAACTGAAGCAAGATGTGACATATCTGACAGACACTGTCTAAATTAGTAGGTGGCTCAGAAAAGTTAAGCTTGATACTGAGGTACTCTAGGTCACCTTATGATAAGTCTGGCTTAGGTTATGACAAGCATGAAACATCTTACAAAGTATCAAAGTCTCATGCACATCACAAAACCAAAGCACAACATGTTAAAACAAAATCTATCTCGTCCAATACCTACTGTAAAGTATGTGGAAAAGGTGGTCATGTAACATCTAAATGCATACATCACAAGCATATCAAACATGCTCGTCCAATAACTACTAACAAGAAAGGACCCAAGTCAATATGGATACCTAAAGATAATATTATACATGTTGCAGATTTGCTTAACAACAGGAAAGAAACACGTATCTTGGTACTTGGACAGTGGTTGCTCACGTTATATGATGGGAGAAAGGTGTATGTTCCAAGATCTTAGACATAAGGATGGTGACTGGGTTACCTTTGGAGGTAACCAAAAAGGAAAGATCATTGGAGTATGTAAAATTGGTAAACATCCTTTTCCCTCCATTTATAATGTTCTTTTAGTTAATGGTTTAAAACACAATCTGCTGAGCATAAGTCAATTATGTGATAGTGGGTTTGTTGTTTCTTTTGACAAGAACATGAGCAATGTCAAGAAGACTGATGGATCACTCTAATTCACTTCCAAGAGGAAAAACAATCAGTATAAGGTTGACTTGGAGGACCTCACAAATCAAAGTGGATTATGTCTAGTGTCCATTGAAGATGAGCGATGGATTTGGCACAAAAGGCTAGGTCATGCAAGCTTGAAATTAATTTCAAAGCTAAATAAGCATAACCTCTTGAGAGGCTTACCAAACCATAAGTTCAAATCTGATGCTCTCTGTGATGCATGTCAAAATGGAAAACAAGTCAAAGGTTCCTTTGAATCTAAGAATATTGTTAGTAACAATAGGCCACTAGAGCTGCTACACCTTGATCTGTTTGGACCAACAAGGACTGCCTCTATCAGTGGGAAGAAATATGGTCTAGTCATAGTAGACGACTACACTAGATGGACATGAGTTATGTTCGTAGCTCACAAGGATGAGTCATTCAGGGTCTTCTCTGTATTCTGCAAACGTGTACAGAATGAAAAAAGGCATGTGTATCACTTCAATCAGAAATGACCATGGGGGAGAGTTTGAAAATGAGCTTTTCCAAAAGTTCTATGAAGAAAGGGGTATACTTCACAATGCGCGTCTACTGCATGCGCGTCTATTTCTTAAGTGTGTCCAATAGATGTTATATGTGGGTCCAATAATCTTCGCGTCCAATGACTGTCTGAATGATCTTATCTGACTCATCTATACTATCTATAATTAATTTGTATTTAATTTGTCTTCAAGACATACTTAATTAAATTCTCTTTGCTGAGTCAGTTACTTCCACCAATCCCATCACTTGCTTTTTACAGTTTCGAAAAACCTGCACCGTGTCAGCATTTATTACATGCCTCTTCACACGTCTTCTTTTATTTTCTTTTTAATTATTTTTCAAGGGAATCTCTTCATATTTGAAACCTTTTTAAGTAAAACCTTTTCCCTCTTAAAAACCTTTCACAATCCCTTTCTTCGGAACCTTCGAGCTCTCTGTTTCCCCTGTTTCCAAACCCTAACCTTCAAACTTCAACAATGGCTTCCTCAACTGCTGCTTCAACCAATGATGCCACCAAGTTGAATATTGGCATGGATTACCACTTAGAATTTGGAATTTTGAAGGAGTATAATGTGGATGTAAGCAAATACATCAATGCTGCTGGCTGGGATGGTCTTTTAGTTGAGAAAGTCTGTGTGTACCCAGATTTGATTAGAGCTTTTTGAAGAAACCCCAACTCACAGACACTGAAGTATCTGGTACAGTGTTGGGAAGAAGAATAATTGTCTCTGAAGCTACCATAGCTGCTGCTATCAACTATGCCTTGGAAGGGTTGATCATCTCTGACACTTGGGAACAAGACTTGGGAGGATCAGAGGTTATTGCTTCACTTCTGATGAGGTCTGACAAAGTTAGAACTCGCTCGTGGAAAGCTGTGGAGATGAAGGATGAGGTTCGAATCCTTCATCAGATTCTAAACAAGATAGTTCTTCACAAGGCTGGATCAAAGGACAACCTTTCTGCCTTGCCCAAGTTCAGTCTCTACCATCTGATGACTGAGACAAAGGTCAATCTTCCACGCATTCTATTTGGAAGATTCAGATAGTATGTCACCCACAAGGAGAAGGCTACTGTTATTGCATTCTGTCATTTGTTGTCCAAGGTCCTCAAAGCTCAACAAATTTATGCCTATCTGGAGGCTAAGACCCCTGAAGAACAAGCATTGATTCTTAAGGAGAAAGGTATGTCTGCCATGGTTTTTGGCAAGGTGAACCATACCAATATGAAGCTAAGCACTGTTGCTCAAGTGGAATTGGCTAAGGAAGAAGAGAGGATGAATATAAAGGAAGAACAAATAGAGCTAAACAATGTTGAGACTCTAGGGCTAAAAAGGAAAACGGTTGGAAGAAAGACCACCATGGCAAGGAAACCTCTGCCGCTAAGAAACTCTTTGTTGGCATTGTGATTAGGGAGCAAATTGCTGATGCATCTCATCCCGTTCCAACACAGAAGAGAACCAGGAATTTGGTCCTGTCTCACAATGAGGATGATGAGGATGACCCTCAAGGAAGGCCAAGTCTGCTGTGGCTACTAAGGTAAGCATCCCTGCTAATGATCATGTTCAATTAGCAGTAGATGCTCTTGTTGAAAGTTTTGAGAAGAATAGGAATGATAGTGCACCTGTACAATCTGTGTTACCACCATCACTTTCACCACCTCACACTCGATGTTTATGTACCTACACCTGCCACCAAAACTCCCGAGTTAATCTCAAACCACACCACAAACAACCACACATGACCACTCACCTGTTCACTCACAAATCCAAACATCCCCAACCAGACCTCAATTTCAACCAATCATACCTACAAATAATCATTGGTTCAATCAACCAGATGATGTATGGATTAATCCTGGTTCCCCCTTTCCTAAAATCCCAAGGACCATTTTCCCTTACACTGACCCCTCTATTCTCTTTGATGACAAAGCTAAGAGCTGAGACAAGGTCAAAAGAGATTGGAGAATACCTCACTCACCAACCTGAACCAGAGTCAACCAGACCTTTATACCCTTTACCAGAGTATGAGTATGAACCAGAACCCACTTACTATCTGTGGTATCAACCTATACCATACGAACCAACTGGTCCACCTCCATCTACCTTATACAATGAGATTGGACCTGCCCTCACTTACCTTCCACAACAGAAATTTCCACCCAAAAAGATTTATCCAAACCTGATCAAGTTCCCATCTTTCAAACCCCACACAGAAGGTGTAAATCAACACATTATTCCTGATTGGACTAGAGTTCCTCTCAAAGCTGCTGTAGAACAAGTTGAGTGCAGAAGGTCCAGGACTTATGGCAGAGAATAGTTCGTCATGGACAGAAACACAAAATGGAAGAAATTTGTGCACCCTAGGGAGTATGGGAGTGCTGCAGATATGTGTGACCACATAATGTGTGCACATCTCAAAGTTGAATTTGAATTGTCAAGATTCTACAGAGCTGCCAACTTTGTGACTTCTACGTGGCTATTCCATACTTTGAGAGACACGAGTATAGGCATTCAACCTCCTCGGATCTGTTCAAGGCTGCCTATGATTGACATGAATAAGGACTATGATCTCAAGAAGCAAAGAAGCACACACAAAAGACCAGCTGATAACTCTTGCATACTTGAGCTAGACTTTGATCCTTCAGTTGATCAAGATTTGTTGGAATACTAGATGTCTCAACCTGAAGAAAATCTGCATGATCAGGATGTTGTTGGTTTCTGGGGGTGCCATATGAAGGCTTGCACAAAAGAAGCATCTTCTTCTGGATTGAGTGATGAAAACAGAAGAACCACTCCCACTATCCGAGGGAAGTTTGGTTTCTCTTATTTTAGGCATTTCATTCATAATGATACATTAGCAGTGCCTCTTATCAGCTCTGTTTATGAAGAAGATCATGTATATTGGGCTCCAGATTTGCCTACCCCTGCACCAACTCCACAAGCATCTGAAGATTCTTCTGAGAAAATTGAGGAGATAATTGTTGAAGGTCCCAATATGAACACAGAAGCTGTCAAAACTGAACCTTTAGGTGAAGAAGTTGCCGAGTCTGCAAGCAGACAAGAAACTTTTGGGAAGCACTCTTCACAACCATTGGCTCTGGCAGTTGTGCATCCACATGACCAGCCTCGACACACTCAAGCTTTAAGAACTTTGTAAGGTCAAGGAAATTTGAATGATACTGCTGAGAGCTTAAGACCTTCTCTGCCACCGCATTTAGAGGATATTATAGGCAAGATAGTGAAGGAACAAGTGAAAGAACAGGTAAAGGAGCAAGTAAAGGAACAAGTACAAGAATCCATGGCTCCAACCCATGCTCTCACAACCAGATGCTAAACCTTTTCACCAGTTTTTAGCAAAGTCAAAACCTTTCTATTCAATCTCCTCCACCTCCTCAAAATCAGAACCCTCCTTCACCACCTCCACTTTCTTCTTAGTTTTCTTTTATCATTAACTGACAATGATGGTCCACTCCTGTTTCCTTTTTGTCTGATGACAAAAAAGGGGGAGAAAGGATGAGAATTAAATTTTCTTTAATATATACAAAAGTCAGTTTTTGGGTTATTAGTATCTGTCTTCATATGCATGTTCTTAAGATTGCTTTGTTGCATACTTCTGTTTTATATGCTCTGATACTATGTCTGTTGCTTTTGATATAACTGACTGTGTAACACCCTAGTTTTTACATACATGATTAATTATTTTATTTGGATGTTTATGTTTGTTTTGTTCTGTGGTTTAGTTTGGGTAATTAAATTACTCTAGTCAAATTATTTTATTGGGTGCGTTAGCACTGACTTATTTCAGTGAATGCACGCTTACTAGACAATAATTTACGTTATTGTCACTATTATTACCAGTATAGGAAAATGTTTTAAATAATATGATTAAGAGAAAAGTATTTTCATATTTTCATTCTATTTAATTTTAGATTTGAAAATAAATTGGTTTGACATCAATCGGAAATTAATTTTGGACCGAGTATTTTCTTAGTTGATCAGTTCAACTATTAATATTTACTCTAATTTGAATTTCGAAATCATATGTTTATCAATATTTATTTTTATATTCCAAAAATTAAAAACATGTTTATTTTAGGCTTAATATTTATCACTCATTTTGTACCCACTAATACCAAAAATTAGAATTCTCTCTCTCCTCTCTCTCTTAGTAACCCGTAAACCCCCCCTCCTTATTTCCTTCCTTTTCTTCTTCTTTCCCTTATTTCTCTCTTCTTCTTCCCCACTTCTTCTTCCACCTCACTCCATCTCTCTCTTCCTCCTCCCTAGCTCACGGCTCCGTCCGCCACCGGCCCGAGTGTCGCCGGATCGCCGCCAGGAGCAAGACGACGACTACTGTCGCTACCAAGCTTCGTCCCATGGCGACGCGGGTTCTCGGTGGCTGGAACGGAGACACAATGCCGACCGGACAGGTGTAACATCCCAGGCTGCTTTATGGAGTGACGACTGTCCCCACAAACCAACACGGGTCTTTTCAACGTTCTTTGTCCTCACTCACACGCCTCCTGGGAAGTTTTCCCAGGAAGCATGTGAGTGAGGACAAAGCACGCTGAAAAGACCTGTGTTGGCTTGTGGGGACAGTCGTCAATCCATAAAGCAGTCAGGGATGTTTCAACAGCCACGTGACTCAGTTCATGTTTCCGGTCTTCGATCACCGCCGTCACCACCACTTCCAGCCACCATGTTCTCTTATTTTCATCTTAGGTAAGTGTTTTACCCTCTAATCACTTTTAGATTGAAAATCCCCAAATCTGATTTTGAAACCCTAACCCTATCTCCTTGATTTCATATTGTAATATGAAATTAAACTATGTTTTTATGCAATTGGGACTATAATAGTGTTTTATTAAACTAATTTTATTATCCTTTGATCAAATGAGTTTTCCCCAAATTGTGTTTAGGAACCCTAAACCCCAATTTGATTTTATTTGAAATCGATTATGTTTCTATAAAATTATTTATGTTTTATTCAAATTAGGACTCTTAATTCATTTTCACGATCCTTTAATCAAAACAAAGTTTCCTCAAAGGGGTATTGTGAAGCTTAAGCTCCAAACATGATTTTCTTTGAAAATGACCTTGTTTGGTAATAAGATTAAGTGTTTAGATCAAATTAGAATGTGCGTTTGATCATGTGTAATTGATTTCTTGATTTATGGTTGCTGCGCGTTGTTGGATTCCCTCTCTGAGACGTTTGACACGGCTATGCTTGCTGAATGGAGTAGATAGTTACACTCTTGGGGCTAACGTGAGCATTAAGACGAGGATATTTAATTGTCTTTAAAGATAAGGGGAGCTTTCCTAGGGATATTCAATAACTATATGCATGTGTGTATGTGTTTAATTGAGTGTTATGAATATTATTGTGACATTGAGCCAATACTTGAATAACTTGTTTACTTGAACTATTGTGGTTATTACTTGAAGTTGAACATTATTTGCTTTAAAGTGTTATGAATTATATATATGTGATGAACTGTCATTAACTGTGATATTATTATTGTTGTGAATATATTACTATCGATTGGAGTTTGAGAAGCCGGACTTGAGTCTGTGCCCAATGACTATAAGGATTAAAAGCCTTGATAAGCCTTGAATAGAACTTTGAAAGTTTTGGGTTCATTTATAAAAGTTCCTTGGTTAAAGTGCTTACTTAAGAAGAATAAGATATTTGTTTTTAGAAAGATGTCGAAGTGATTTTAAGTTGAAGGAAACAACCTTTTTAAGATCAAAAGTTTTGTACGAGAGAAAACCTTTTTGATCAGTGTGTTTTATGAAGGAAAGACCCTTTGAAAATATTTGATTTTTATTCAGTCAAGGATTTCAAAATCAAACAAATTTCCAAATGTTTTATAAAAGACTTTGTAAAGGAAAAGATTTTCTCCTAAATGATTTAGAAACGTTCCGGTTACTTGGATAAGTGATCGAGGTTTTGTATTGGTTTTTGATTTTCACTAAGCGAAAAGTAAGCACATGTGAAGGAGAATACTAGTTCGCGAGACGTCGCCTCTAGAATTCAGTTTATGCACGCGATCTGGGATCCGTGTCAAGAATTATGGACCAAGGGTCCTAATCGTGATATTATGGGCTAGGAGTCCTAATCTTGGAATTGTGGACTGTGTGTCCCAATTTCGTTATTATGGGCTAGGAGTCCTTATCATGTTGAAATAAAAAATGGATGAAATGATAATTGTTTCTACGACCACAACCTTGGATTGTGGCATCGGTCTAAGGTGTTGTGATTGAGCACTCGAACTGCGCGTCCTGTGTTATTGATTTTCAAGTGATGAAAATTGTGAATAGTCATTAGCTTTGGGCTTCGACAACGGAAAAGAGTGAACACAAAGAAAAGTCTCGATAATGAAAAGTCTTCTATTCATATGCATTTCCCCTTTGCAGACGTGCTTGAGTTACCGAATACCCGCTTAAGATGTGGTATTCGATGATGTATACATCTGAATGGCCGTTATAAGGGATTCGTGATGATGTTGATCCGGGTACATGAGGTGACTGAGACAACTTGCCAATGCTGCAAATGAGTCTGATCAACTCTATATTTCTTAATGATAAAACGGTGATGATATCTCATAAGATTAAGTTTAGAGCCTGATGATTGAAGTGTCATGCATTATCTTTATAAAACTGATTGATTCGGGTATGAGACCCACTGATATAACACTTGTTGTTTAATCTATGAATAATGCTTAAATGCTATTATGCCAATGTGTTGTATGTATCATGTATATGGTTGTTGTGTGATATATCCATTTGTTGGTATCTCACCCTTACAGATATATCATATTTTTCTGGTTCGCTATCGTAACCTGGGTACTTTAGTTTAGATGGTGCAGAGGAGTCTTCCTAAGTCACTCAGAGACTTAGATCTAGTTGTTTGATGAAGTATTTGATTTTGGAATGACCACGTGAGTTTTCCTTAGAAATAACTTTTAGAACGACCAGCTTAGGGTTTGAGACTTAGATTTTTGACTGTATGTATGAGTATGACTCAGAGAGTATTTATTTTAAAATGGAATGTTTATGGCTCGGAGAGCATCTCTTTTGAATGAAAACCTAAGCTTTTCCTTTTGGTCATGTATAGCTTATTGATATAACTATTTTTACCATATTACTGTCTGGTTGTATTTAGTGTAACTAGAATTCTGGAATGAAAATGTAATTATTTTAGCAAGTGTTCTTTTACCTGGGATGTTTGAATACAGAGGAGACTCTGTCGAAATTTTGTAAAAATACTAGCTTTTATTCAAGTATATCTCTAAATTAAATAGGCTTGCCGAGCTAGGAATTTGTAAGCTTGTGTGCCGATCAAGGTTTAGGTTTGGAGTCGTGACAAATTTTTATACCCAATTTCAGATGCTTATGTACTTATATAAATTATTTTCCGAAAGCAACCAGCAAATTATCTTTTTAATTTAATTTCTGCATGTGTTACGTAGTAATACCTAGTGGGGGTGTTACAATCTGTCTCTATGTTTTTGTAGCTATTTGTTTTAAAGTTTCTTTTAAAAGCTCTGGTACTATGTTTTGAATATGGATAGTTCTGATTTTATGCATACTGCTATGATAAGATATAAATGATATGTGCTGCTGCTTTTAAATAAAGTTTGTATTCTTTGTCTTAGGGGGAGCTCTGTAGCTCTCTTAGACTTTGCTCACTCAAATTTAATTGGTTTTTGTCATCATCAAAAAGGGGGAGATTGTTAGAAACAAAGTGGTTTTGACTTATATAATCTCTTTTGTTTTGATGTTAACAAAAAGGTTAAATTTGTATGGAAAAGTATTGTCAAAGATCTAATTTGTCTTAGTGAAGGCTTGCAGGATTTCTAAGTTGTGATAAGACGAGGGAATATATATACAGTTGCAATATCGGGTCAAATTCTCAACCTCTAGACGAGTCTTCAAACTTTTGTAAAATTATGAGTCTATTAAGTTATTGCTAGACGAGGCCTTAAAAATTGGCTAAGGTAATAGATGCTAGACGAGTATCTAAGTCTAAGAAAAGATTAGTAGATGAGCCAATAAGTAACTCTCAGAAAAACATCAAGTCCAAAGACTTGATAATAGACGAGAAGTCATACTAGACGCCACGTCAGTAGACGAGCTATTGAGAATAGCAAGTCCGAAGGCTTGGAACTAGACAAGAGTCTATAGACGCAATATCAGTAGACGAGCCTGTCTTACTGATAAGTTAATCTTGCACGTCCAAAGACCTGCACGTCTACCAGCTATTAAGAATGAACCCGTCTAGTATAAGCGTATTTATTTCAAATGATTGTATATTTAATTCAAAGAAATATATGTCTTTTTCCCTTGTTACTTCATTTGTTAATTCTGTGTTTCTTGAGATTAGAAACATAGTACCATCGAGAACATAAACCTTTGTACTATGTTATCTATATTACTGTAAAGTTTAAACCAAGTACAAAGAAGGAAAGTCAGAAAGCAACCTTCGGTACAACAGGGAGGTGTCAGCTCTACTTTGAGCATTCCTCTGATAAACAAGAGCACTTCTTCATGAAGCATATCAAGTTATCAGTCTCAACGGATCCTAGCATTTAATGCCATGTCTAAACGGATACAATTTGAAGACCGTTGAAGAAGTTCAAGACAGTAAAGCACTCCTTCTATAAATACTGGAAGAACCCCAGTAAAGAACAGATAAAAGTGTGATATCAAACGTGCCAAAACTCTGCTGAAATCTATTGAGAAAGTTTACTTGTAATCTTTACTGATCTTTAACTTTCATGCTCTCACACTTAGTGAGTTCTTAGATCAAATCAGTAAATCTCTTTATTAGAGTTAGAGCCTGAAGAGGCTTGGTAGAGAAGGAATACTTGTAGTCTGAAGAGGTGTTGAATACTTGTAATATGTTTGGAGAATAGTGGAGAAAACCTTCAGTAGAAGGGACTGGACGTAGCTCTTGGTTGGAAAATAGTGAGCCAGGATAAATCACTTGTGTGAATCTTCTAACTCTTATCTTTTACAGTATTTGGTTATACTAACTGTGGCGTTTTAGATATGAGTTTGTTAACTCTTTAAATAGGTTTTCTTGTTTGTGTGTTGCTTATATTGTTTTGCTTGCAAAAAGGTTTGAGAAAAGGTTTTTTAACTGTTAAGAAACACAATTCAACTCGTCTTCTTGTGTTTCCCGGTGTCAACTTCAATGTTACGTCTCTTTCTCCTGGCCAGGCATATTCCCTTCTTGGAACACTTCTTTTGATGGACAATTTTCTCTAAAACCAGCTTACTCAGTTCTGTGTAACTAGTCTGATCAAAAACCCATTCCCGTATTTCTCCCATATGAGATCTACAATTCGGAAACTTTATCATGGTAAACTTTTAAATAATGAGGAGAGGAAGCGTAGAGGCATGTCATATGATGATATTTGTCCTAGATGTCTTGTATTGAAATAGTGATGCATATGCTGAGAGATTGTGAGGATGTTCATAATTTCTGGGCTTAGCACATCAATTTGACTCAGTGGATCAAGTTCTCTAGTCTTGGTCTTCATGCTTGGCTGGATCGGAACCTAACTACCACTAAAACGAATGTTTGAGTGACCGCGTGGAGATGGTCGATTCTGTTTGGTGTGGCACTGTGGGGTTTATGGCGAGACGGGAATTCTCTTGTCTTCTCTTAAGTAACTCAGTTGGGCGAGGAGCTATGGGCAATTATCAGTAATCAAGTGAATTTCATTGAGAACGTCATAGATAACCATGACTCTCTTCAGAAATCAGACCCGACTTCCGATGTGAAACTTCCGCTAGGCTATTTCAAATTGAATTAATGTGGTTGGATCCCATGGCATAGGTAACCGTAGCTCTGCTTGTGGCGGACTTCTAAGAGATGCAATTAGTTCATTCATGAAGGCTGGATTCTACTGCAAAGTTACTTCCAGCAATGCTATCTGGGCTGAAATATGGGGTCTCCTTTCAGGGTTAAGACTTTCATGTAACTTGGCTATTCAAAAGGTCATAGTGGTGGTTGATTAAAAGATGCTTGTGGATATTATTCATAGAAGGCACGCTTCTAGTCCTACCTTCCAATTTCTTCTTGAAGAGGTCCAAGCTCTCATTTGAAGGAAGGATTGACATATAGTGATACATCATATTCTTAGATCAGCAAATAATAGTGCTGATTCTCTAGCACATAAAGGTCATTCCAATTTTATTCTTTGTCAATTGTAGATAGTCCCTGTCCTTTGTTAGGATTATTGTTACAAGATGATCTAAGGGGATCCGATTCCTCCAAAGTCGTTGTCTTAATAAATCTCCGTTATTCATAAAAAAAGTACTTGGAAAAACTTTAACTCTTTAAAATAAATATTTAATTTCACAGCTCAAACCTAATTCTTAGGTGGTTTATGATTTTGGAATGATATATATATATATATATATATATATATATATATATATATATATATATACTTTTCTTGTTGTTGACGCTGGTTTTTAGTTGGTGTCCAAAATCCTTTTGTCACAAATAATTTAAGATCAGACGAGTATAGGGACGGACGAGTTATGCGGTAATCTCGTAAGGATGAGTATATTGCATGTCTGCTCAAACAAGAATGACTTCTTACTTTTACAGAAATACAAGGATTTGACGGGGAAAAAACGTGATTTGCAGTGAAATTAGAGGAAAGTAAAGAACGTGAAATTTAAAGGAAAGCAATAAACAACGAGGAATTTAAAGGAAAGCATGTAAGTTGCAGGAAATTAATTGAAAGCTTGTAAATGACAAGTAAAGATAAATGGCAGTAAATTAAAGGAAAGAAACAAGTTATTGAAAAGTATTTAAATGAGTGAAGAGTAAAAGAAAGCGTTTAAAGTGCAGGAAATTAAAAGAAAGCGAGTAAAAGGCTTGAAAAATAAATGGGGAGGAATAAAGAACTGAATAACGAACTTAAATGAAGAACATGAAAGGAAATGCTGAAGGTAAAGATGAACATGTAAAATTAAATGAGCAGTACTGTATTATAAATTGAACTGGAAATGAAAAGGGGTGGAGGAAATACTTGAGTCCAATCCTTTAATATGCTGTGTGATCGAGATATGTAGGATATCGCTTCAAGTACAACCTCCTTGATTACATCGGGATTAATAGTATTTATAAGCATACAAAATAACTGCCTAAAGAAACTTCCTATCTTGAAAATTGACACCTGTATGGCAGTTTTGCTATGTTTCAGATTCAAACTATTTGACAAGTAAACTTCTCTAACTGCTCATTCCTTCGAATGGTTTTATGTCCACTTACTTGTCGTCCACAGTTTGGTTATTTGACAACTTATCTTTGCGATCTTGTCAACCTTGGAAACTTAGCCATTTCTATACTTTGTTCGTCGACAATTCTTATTACCAACTTTGTCGAAAGTTGGGTTGTTACTTCTATTCCTCCGTCAATCGGCTGGATATATTCGTCGGGAATTTGACCGATGACAAATGTGTTTTCCTTTCTTGACGGCTTTATCATCGACATACTAATTTACATCAACTTTTCAATCTGTCAATTTTGCTGAATTCGACTCTTCATGGTTGACGACTCTTCAATTTTTTCCGTCATCCTGTCGGATCCGTTTCCGTCAAGAATTTTAAATTCCTATTAACAGATGCCCCCCAAATTTTGCTTTTCGACGGTTTTGCCCGTAAGAATAGCAAAATTTGATTTTTCAAATCCCCAACGATCGTCTTAATCTCGGGTTCTTATTCGTTAATTAAACCTTGCTTCTTATTTCATCCCTACTTAATAGGGATAATCATGACGCCGCAGGTTTCTTGGAACTCGAACCGAAGGTTTTTAATTCTCCTTTAAATGTCAATCACATCAGAATTGACTTTCTTCTTCTTATCCTTCCTTCTTCACTAGTAAACCTTTTCTAACGAAAGACCTTTTCTTCTTCCCTCGCAAAATCCTTTCTTAAAAGGAATCCTTTCTCTATCCTTTATTCCATTTACTATGGCCACATCTTCTAAGGTTCCGACTTCAATACCTCATGCTACAGTCGTGCCTCCTAGGGCAGTGGTTCAAGACCCACTTTTGGAGAAATCCGAGTTATGGCAAGAATCCAAGGTAATTTACCCTATTCTTGATCCTTCTATTGCTTTAAGTCCTCCTGCTGCATTTTTGGGTCCTATTGTGGCCAACAATGAAATTTCTGAGGGTTTACGCAATTCCTTTCCTTCCGCTAGCGTAAATGAAGCTATTTTATCTTCTTTTACTCCTATTCCCATTCATATGTTCAAGAAGAGTAATAGGATTTTCAGAATGCCTCCTGCCACTCGGTTCGACGCCTACATTAGTTGGCTGGACCGAGTTAAAACTGAAAAACGCAGTGTATGGGAAAAAGCTGGAATCTTTGAATTCATTCAACTTTCTTGTCATGTTAAACTGGTAGACTTTTCTTTAATAGGAGCATCAGTTTTCTTTTGGAACAAAACAACAAATAATTTTCATTTTCCTTATGGAATGATGGGTCCGACTTTATTCGACATGTCGGCTATTACTGGCCTTCGTCCAGATGGCCCCACCATGCATACTGAGGTAGAAATTGAAAATCAAATTGATGTTTATGTGCCGAAGTGTTCTTTTTCCAAATACATAGCAGATTTTAGAGGAGAAGCTCATGATCCTGTGACGGATACTGAGCATGTAGCCTTCTTGTTTCTTTGGCTATGTGCTTATATTTTTTGTAGTAAATCTGCTTCTTTGGTCGCTTCATATGTTCCTTTAGCCAATCTTTTGTCATCTGGTAAAAGAGTAGCATTAGGACAATGTGTCTTAGCCAATCTTTATGATAGCATGAGCATGCTAGTTGACACCATCAAATCTAAAAAGAAAACCAATATAGGAGGGCCCCTTTGGCTTCTCCAATTATGGTTAAATGCAGTTTTGGAGCGTCAATTTTCATATAAAGCTCCCGCAGATTTGACAATCGACACGTATGGCTCCTATCTCTGTTATGTGTCTGTAGGAGTCTTTGACGAGAGATGAGACTGCGAACTTCAAATTTTATTTTAAAATTCTTCATTCGCTTTCATCTTCATCCCCAAAGATCAACTTCTCTCCCTTTTCCGACCAGAAATACGGTCCAAAATGGTTTACACAACTGAGCACCACCATCTCTAAATCCAACAAATCCATTTGGACCAAATTTCTTTGTCAGAAAATTCTTTTTGTTGATGGCCCTAGCTT
The DNA here is from genome assembly GCA_030762895.1 of Sophora flavescens. Lineage (NCBI taxonomy): Eukaryota > Viridiplantae > Streptophyta > Magnoliopsida > Fabales > Fabaceae > Sophora > Sophora flavescens. The sequence goes on from CM061064.1 coordinate 130,723,043, forward strand.
TAAAACTCAGAGAGCCTATCTCCACTTGACCAACATGTTGCTTGTCGACTGGCTTCGCCAAGCTATTCCTGCTCCCTATTCGTCAGATCTCGACGAGAATTTCATTGGTATCAAAGTCCCAACGTATGAGCATATTGTCACCATTAGTGATGAAGACAAAGTTCGTGGGACTTTCTTACAACCCGTTTCATTTTCGGTCTTCCACGGAGTCACTCAAAGCTTCCTTGACTGGTGGGATGAATACTCCAGCCATCATCTGAATTTACAGACTTGCTTGAGTTGTATTGAAGACACCGCGGGTAACACTGATGATTCCCTCGTGCAGGAACAGGATCCAGCAACCAAAACTCGAGGTGAACTTCAGAAAGAAATTCAAGCCTTTGAGAAATTTTATAAAATTAAGTGGAATCCCAAGTTACCATTTGATATGGTTCGTCATGTCAATAGTGTTTTGGCTGAAGCCAAAAGGAAGCATAATAATAAGGAATCTGAGAGGCTTGCCATGTATAGGAATATTCCCAATATGACCAGGGAATATTTTGTGAGTTTGAAAGCTCCTTTTCCTAAGCCGAGTGCCTATTCCTTGTGCCCCTTTTGGTTTAGCTGATTCACACCCGGAAAACCATCGAAAGGAGGTAACTTTTTCTTTTTGGACAGCGTGAGTGCTTACGTTGACCCTTTTGAAAAACCAAATCCGATTACCTTCGCTCGTCGGTTTCTTCAACCTCGATGACGACTTTGAATTCTATTCGAGAATTCTAACTTGTAACTCAGGTATTCATTTGTCAAATCACTTATTTCTCTTTTCTTTTCGTCGACGGTCAACTTATTTTCATTGCTATTGTGAGCTATTCCTCTTGACAAACCCCTCCCCTGGCAAGTCTAAGTCCGACGCGTCTTGTCTGGGATAAGCTCCAAGATGATAATGAACCCGTTATCCCCTTGGTCAAGAAGAGCTCTCGGTCACCCAAAGCACATTTTCGATCCTCAGTCAAAAGGATCCAGAAAAAGAAAAGAGAAAATGGCTCCTTCTAGCCCTCTCTCCAAGAAATCAAAATCTGTCAAAGGTCTTGCAATGGTGACAGCATTTGATGCCGTCAAAGTCTCTACTGGCTCTAAAACTCAGGAGGTTATAACTAGTTCTTCCAACACTTCGACCTCCAACCAATCCGAGGTAACAATTTTACGTTAGTCTGTCAAGTTACATCCTTTTGCTCACATGCTTGCTATTCTTGACATAAAAACAAAACTGTCGAGACCATTCTGGTTTCTGAGAAGGCTATTGTTGATGTTGACTTGATGTCTTCAGATTCTAATTTGGTATTTCCACTGACCTTGTCTTTTTTTTTTAAATGTATAAATTCTCATTTATTTCTCATGTCAGGAAAAGTCTCCCCAGTTTGATGATTCAATGACCATTCAGGAGATTATCACGACTGTCGAGCCTATAAATGTATATGATTCGGAACTACATACTGACCAAACTTTAGGAGGTATCTCTGTTAGTACAAAGAGTTTGACAATTGAATTGCAGGTTCCTGATTCTCATCAGGGAATGCCTTCGAGCCCTCATCATCCGACTTCAATCACCCCAATTTCAACAGCGGATGACCCAGTAGGAACTACTGTCATGATTGAAATTCAGGATGAAGATATTGACATGGAGGCCCTGCTAGCTGAAACAACTCCTTCCATTCCTTCTCCACCTGCTATCAAACCTCCTACCATGAAGTCTCCTGATCCCAAACCGGCTCTACATTTTAACACGTGGATTAATATGCTGTCGGAAGTAAGCCGGAAAGAGTCATCCTTTTCTACCACTTCTTCATCGACTCAACATGATTCCAGCGACTCTTTAGTTACTACCCTCATGCATGATCTTCAAGCTCTTCTGGTCAATCCTTTTGATGAACTTCTGTCTGATATCAAGATTCAAAAAGAACTATCTCGACTTGTCAAGGAGATCACTCCTCTTCATTCTAATCTTCCTCTGTCGAGCCGTTCACTTTTTATCTCTATTCAGACATTTTGGGAACGGCTCTCCAGTAAATTAGAAAGGATGACTTCTGTCATTCCTTCTTACGAAGAGGAAGAAAGAATCAAGGACGATCTCTTAGCTCAGTTTCAAAATCTTGAGTCATCTAAACAAAAAGCACTTGACCTTATTTCCATCGGGATTCAAACTAAGGAGAGCTTACTGGAGTACCGGAAGAAGCTGTTGGCCGAGATTGAATTGACGGACCAAAAGTGTGCCAAGTTTGACAAAGCTTTGGAAAAAAGCAAAGACAGAGTCAAAGCTATTGATGATGAATCTGTCCGTCTTGGCCAAAAAGCTGAAAGTGTAGTCAGCAAACTCCGTGCATTGCAGCCCGACTATGAAGCAGCTACTGCTGACAAAACTAATCTTTCCCTTGCATGGGATCAATTATCTTCTTTTTAGGTCAATAATAACAGTTGTAATTCTTGTTCTCGTCGACCATTTAACCATGCTTTCCTCTACAACAGGCCTCCACCTATTCCTCTTTCTTCCTCCACGAGAATCTGACCTTGTCTATATTAAGTTTTCAAACCAAGGTGTTTGTCTTAATGGTCACATCCTCCATGAAGGTCAATAACCAATGTAAAAACATATAGTGAAGGTCAGTAACCAATGTAACATCCATAACTGGCCTCACTGCATATCCGATGAGAAGCAGATCTTGATACAGAACGAGTGTACCTCGTCTAGTTCCATCATCTTCATCTGGAAGGGTTTGGTGTTATCTACCGTAGCAACAACCACCTTCTGAGTGAAATGATGGTGACATCTTCTCGTGCTTATCCCCCTTTTGGAGCCTCCTTGACAAATGAGGCAACCGAAATCTCGTGGGAATGAAGCCTCAACAAATTTAGCTGCACCTCTCCGCTGTTGCATGAAACTAAAATATTATTAGCGGATTGCCCTGTATTTTAGGATCAGACTAGCTTTAATTGACAACTTGATTTCTACCATCAAATGACAATATTTTATTGTATCGTCAATTTAATGAATATACTTATTTTCTTTATTCGTCAATTTGTACTTCTAACATTGTCGGTTTGTATTCCTTCAAATACTTGCCATTAATTGACTTAATTGTCGAGCCAGTATTAATATTGACAAGTGCGTAAGCATTTCCAGAAAATACTCTGTCAATTCTAAATGGTCCTTCCCATTTAGGTGACCATTTCCCGTATTCTCGACAACTTTTATCCATGGGCAATATGACCTTCCAGACTAAATCATCTACCTTGAATGCTTTGAACTTAACTCGACTATCATAAAACCTTGCAATTCTTTCTTTTTGCCGAATCAAATTCTCCAACGCAATCAATCTGTCATCACTTAATTCATTCAATTCGTCTAGCATTGCATCCCAATCTTGGTCGAGTAGGTAGGTCATTTTGCCTTTGAATGCGAGTGGATTGGAGATTGATTTCAGCAGTAATACGAGGATCGTGCCCATAAGTTAGACGATATGGCGAGGTTCCTGTTGACTGTCTGCGTGAATTTCTATATGCCCATAATACTTGATCAAGGGTATTATGCCAATTTTTTGGTTGTCGGCCCACATGCTTTTTAATAAGATTAATAATGATCTTATTTATGGCCTCAACTTGGCCATTTGCTTGTGCATAATATGGTGTAGATATGAGCATTTTTATATGCCTAGAACTGGCATATTCCACAACTTTCTTTCCGACAAACACTGACCCTTGATCCGTTGTCAGAGTCTGGGGTATGCCAAACCGACAGATAATGTGGTTTTCAATGAAGTCAATTACTTCTTGTTGGGTGACTATTTTAAGACAGATTGCCTCTACCCATTTGGTAAAGTAGTCAACTCCAACAAAAATGAATTGATGTCCTTTCGATGAAGCAGGATGTATTTGACCAATCAAATCTAGAGCCCATCCTCTGAATGGCCAAGGCTTGACAATAGAATGTAATTCGCTAGCCGGTACGTTTTGTATGCGGCCGTGCCTCGATTAACCGCATTCACAAGACCTGTCAAATAAAATACAATCTTTAACCATAGTTGGCCTGTAAGATAAACTTCTTCGTAGGACCCATTTCATTTTATCACCTGCCTGATGGGCTCCACATATACCCTCATGGACTTCTAATAGAGCCAAATAAGCATCTTGCTCACTCAGGCACTTGTGTAGAGTTCCGTCAACAGATTTTCCGTATAACAGTCCTCCTTGCATTGTGTAATTCAATGCCTTATACTTTGTTTTTCTATCTACATTCTGACTTGGATTTTCCAAATACTCGATTATTGGCAACCTCCAGTCATTAGGCAGAATTACATCATTAACTAAAATATCTCTTTCTTCTAATGGATACAGCAATTCTCTGATTTCCATTAGTGTCGACAGAGTCTTTTGAGATATTTTATATCCTGAGGCTATCTGAGCCAACTCATTAGCCTCTTGATTTAAATGTCTGGGAATGTATTGAACAATTACGTCATCAAATTTTTTCATCAACTTGTTAGCTACGATACAATATTTCGACAAATTGTAACTAACACATTTGTATTCTTGTGTGAGTTGTTTGATGAATAATTGAGAATCCCCAAAAATATGCACATTTCATGCTCTTAATTCTATCAATATTTCCAATCCGACAATCAAAGCTTCATATTCGTCTTCGTTGTTGGAACATGGATATTTAAGTTCAAACATGAACTTTGTAGGAACTCCTTGTGGGGTCACAATTAGGATTCCTATGCCACTACCTCCTTGATGCCTTGATCCGTCAAAATAGAGTTTCCAAGGTAGTAGACTGACAACATTTATTTCTGGCACATCCAGTCCTGGATGGTTTACCAGAAAGTCAGCTATTGCTTGTCCTTTTGTGACTTTAGGCACGTATTGTAAAGAATACTCACGATAAAGCAATGGTCCATTTGCCAATTCGTCCATTAAGGATTGGTTTCGACAACATATACTTTATTACATCAGTCTTGGAAATAACTAATACGTGACATGGCATCATATAATATTTGAGTTTTGTACAAGAAAAATATAATGCTAGACATAACTTCTCTATTGCACTATATCTTCCTCAAAGCATCATTTAGGACTCTACTTAGATAATATATAGCCCTTTCAACATTGTCATCGTCATCCTGGGCTAATAAACATCCTATAGTGTCCTCTCGATGCTTGATATGTACAACTTCAGCGGTCGACGGGGCACTGCAGGCATCATGACCAGGTGGGTGACTAGATCTTGCTTAATCCGGTCAAAAGCCTCTTGGTGACAAGGTTCCCAAATGAAGCTTTGTTCTGATTTCAACTTGACCGGTGGTGCAAATACTCTTGTCCTTCCCGACTGATTTGATATGCATCTTTCGAGAAAGTTAACCTTCCCTAAGAAGGATTGTAGCTCTTTCTTATTTGTCGACACGGAGGCCTCCATGATTGCTTTAGCTTTATTCCTGTCTACCTCGATTCCTTTTTGTGAACCAGGAATCCTAAGAATTTTGCAGCCGACACTCCGAAACTACACTTCTCTGGGTTCATTTTTAGATTATGCTTTCTCATCCTGTCAAATCCTTGCCTCAGATGCTCCAAATGGTCATCTTTGCTCTTGGACTTAACGACCACATCATCAATATATACTTCTACAAATTTTCCAATAACATCATGGAAAATTGTATTCATTGCTCGTTGATAGGTGGCCCCTGCATTCTTTAAACCGAAAGGCATGACGACCCATTCATATGTCCCAATTGCTCCTGGACATTTGAAGGCGGTCTTTGACACATCTTCTTCGGCTATAAAGATTTGATTATATCCTGCATGGCCATCCATACAACTTATAATCTCATTTCCTGATGCTGAGTCGACAAGCATGTCGGCTATAGGCATCGGATATTCATCTTTAGGGGTAGCCATATTCAAACTTCTTAAATCTATGCATACCCTCATCTTTCCATTCTTTTTAATAACGGGGACTACATTAGAGAGCCATTCGACATACCTGGTTGTTCGTATGAACTTGGCTTTAAGCAGTCTTTGTACTTCCTCTTTGATTTTATGTACCACCTCTGGAGCAAACCGTCTGCTTGCTTGTTTAACAGGCTTGCAATCCTCCCTTAGTGGTAGGCGATGTTCAACAAGATCCCTTCTTAAACCAGGCATTTCGTCATAGTCCCATGCAAAGCAATCTTTGTACTCTGCTATTAATCCGACAAGTTTTCGTTTGTAATCCTTTGGCAGAAAAGCACTGACAAAAATGGGCCTTTTCTTTTCTTCTGACCCCAAATTTATTTCTTCCAGAGGATCTTCTACTTCCATATTTTGTTTGACTTCGGCTCCTCTTTCAAAACCCAAAGGGCCGTAGTCAATTATACAATCCGCCAATACACTCTCTTGAGTGTGTACTTCTTTGTCGGCCAGATAGGCCGACAGTCTTCTCAAGTGGGTCTCAAGACTCATTGTCAGATTCTGGCCGAGTCTTGTCGGCCTTGTCTTGTATTGTAACTCCAAACTGGCTAAGAAGGCTTGCTTCCAATGTATCCTTGTTGATAACCCCTTCAATGGCAGTTATTGGCTTCACATTCGGAGAATACACCCGGAAATCAATATGTGCTTGCTGAGCATAACAAGCACTATCGTCTGCCTCCATAATCTCCACTTGATCCTGTTCATTCCATAAAATCACCTTCTGATGTACCGTTGATGGAACTGCCCCTACAGCATGGATCCAATCCCTGCCAAGCAAAATGTTGTAGCTTGACTTGGCTGGAATTATGACGAACAATGTCATTCCTTCGACAGTGCCAATTTGTATGTTTAATAAAGTGACACCATCTGACGGAGATGTTTTGCCACTGAAATCAGTGACAACCATATCTGTTGGGATTAGATCTGACTGATACTTTCCTAAGTTTTTAAACATCGCCCTAGGCATCAAGTTTACAGCAGCACCTCCATCAATTAAGACTCTATTGGTGGGTCTTCCATCGATGATGGCCTTCACATGCAAAGGCCTTAGATGATTTTTCTGTTCGTCGGTAGGTTTCTCCAACTGAGCCACGTCGAATACAGTAACTAAATTCTCTTGAACACACATCCAGTGGTCACTTGGGTCTCCTGCATTGTTGACGACATCACTGTCGTCATTAGAGGGATCAAACTCAAAATATCCCTCGTATTCTGCTGGGATGAAAGAAATCAAACCTATGTTCATTCTCATTCCAGGCTCCAGTATGACTTCATTGTCTGGATCCTCATCCAGAAAAGCACCTCCGACTGTTACTTAGTGATTTCTCTTTAAGTCACTCTCGTCATCCGACCACGACCTATCCGACAAAGGCGGGCAATTCCGGCGCCACGATTATCTAACGCTTCCATGATGTCTGCCCACTCCTCATTCTGGCCGTCAAAGTCCTTGGCTCCTCTGCTGTTTATGTAATCATTCTGATCATTCAATGCTTCAATGATGACATCAAATGACAACTCCTCTTTTGTTAAATCGCATTCGAGGCTTGAATGTAGTCGGTTGTTGCTCTTCTATTCTAGCCTCAACTTTCTTTTCGAGCCCCGCAACTCTCTCTACTTCAGTCGATCCGACTGGCCATTTGCCTTTGGGTTTTACTGGTGAGGATGCTTGTCCTGAAGTCTTCTTCTCTATGAAAACCTGAGATATAGGTTTACTTTGCTTGGTCTGATTTCTGAGTTTCTTCACATCAGCTTCCGTGGGGTGACTTTCTATTACGCTCTTCATCTTGGTATCTGTTGTCTTATCAACTTTGTTGTCAGTTGTCGCAACCAAGCAACCAGCATCATGGGAAGGCATCTCTTTTATAATGACGCCTCCCTGTTTGGCAAGTTTCTTTTTTCTGAGCTTGTCGGAGTCTCTGTAGTCTCCTCTTTTGGCTCTTGGAAATGGCCAATTAAGTTGAGGGTCCTGAAAGACCAGGCCCTTCCATCTGAGCATTTTTAGCCAGTTGACCCTTTCGGTAATGTTCATTCCAAAAGGGTGGCCCTCGTTCATTGCCCTTGTTTCTCCGAGCCCACGTCTGTTTTTGCAATTCTGGGTACTATGTCATGGCTGAATTCCTCACCCATTTATCCACCATTACGTTGGATGGGGGTGTTCTGGTCTTGACAGGATTCAATCTGCCACTGACAGAGTTACCTACTGTCGATCCTCTAATTGGTTCTTCAAACCACCCGCCGATGCTGTGCTGTCTAAATTTTGACTGGTGGATATGTTGCCGACAACTATCTATCATGCCGTCTTCTTTCGCTGATCCTCTGGTTGAATCAAGCCAGCCTCCGGTATTGTCTTTGTCCGGATTTTGGTGGTGTATGTGTTCTTTGATGGCTGTTTGTCTGTCTATTTACAGCAGATGCAGCACTCCTCTGTACACTGTTGGATCCGGCATGGCTATTTGAGTGTGAAAACCTGCTCTGGTCATCTTGTGGACGATGCGATGGTAGTTTCTGCCCCCTAGCTTTTTTGGCGGCTACTTCATCATAAAACGCTTCGCATCTAGGGCAAACTTTAATTATGCCCTCATCTTTCTTTCGTGTCATATATTCAATAAGTGGTTCCCCTGGCTTCGGATAAACATCAAATGGATCTGACAAATCCATTTGGATATTTCTGTCCGTAGTGATGTTGACCATGCCTACTCCCATATGGACTTGGCGGTCTGCTTTGTTAGCTTCAGGACCGAAGGGTTCTGTATCAATCTTCATTTCCGGTCTCTTGTCTGAAAACTTAAACCTTCCGTCTGTCAAACCTTTCTGAATGATATCCCTGAAATACATACAGTCATTCGTCACATGACCAAAAGTATTATGATACTTACAATATTTCCGATCTTTAATTTCATGGGCTTTCAAGAGCCTATGATCATCTGACAATTTTAATTGCTTATCTTTAAGTAATATGTCAAATATTTGATCGGCCTTGGTCACGTCAAATGTGTATACTTTCTTATTAATGAAAGGGATTCTTTCTTTGGCCCTTGCGGGCTTCAAAGCTTGACATATATAAGGTGGACCATTTTTTAGTTCGACATAATCTACCTCATACTCTTCATAATCATTACTCTCTTCGTCGGATTCATTACATCCGACAAAATTAACCCTTTCCCTCTTAAGGAATCTCTTTTGCTTAAAAATCTTTTCAGTTCTTAATTGTTCAATCTGTCGAACCTTGTCCCCTAACTGGGCAAGATCTATCAAATGTTGGTTAACCAGTTTCTTCCGATATAGTAATCCGGACCACCGCAGCAATTTTCACTATTTATGTCTCCGGAATAGGGGTGAAACACCGACTCCTCATCTGACGGAATCGAGCTAGGTAGTCGTCAACAGATTCGTTATTCATTCTTTTAATTCCAAACAAATCTGTCAATCCTATTTTCAAGTCTCCTCTAAAGAATTGGTCATGGAAACCTCTTTCCAATTGATTCCAAGAATGGATTGAATTAGGCCTTAGGGTTGAAAACCAAGAAAAAGCATTCTTAGTTAACGAGCTAGGGAAGAACTTCATTTTTAATCCTTCCTCCAAGGCCAAGTCTCCTAACTCGATGGTATATCGGGCAATATGCTCGATTGTCGACTCTCCACTTTCTCCTGAGAATTTTGACAACTTGGGTATTTTATATCCTCGAGGCATTTCCACTGTTGGACCCAATCGAGAAATGCTTGATGCAAAAAATGGTTGGTTAGCATAACCAATGTTAAAACCAAACCTATTTAATGCTTGTTCGACCACTTGGTTGACATTTTGATTTAAAACATTCTCGACGAACGCTCCAACAGCACCCTGGTTTAGGATCAAATCCTCATCTTCCTCTGGTCGCAGAATATGTACATTTCCACGTCTCAAAGGAATCTGACGATGAAGCTGTTGTCATTCATCATCTTGTTCAAATCCGTCAATTTGTGGTTCAACCTGTGGTTGATTAATCCTATTGAGATTTGCATTGAAATTTCTACCAGTATTTTGGTTTTCGCCTGGGGTTACAACACCCAAGGCTCTGTTTAACCGACGTATTTCATTTGTCAATGCTAAACATGCATTGTTTGTGTTTTCCATCAATGGCGTAATTATTGTACTCATTTGTTGAGTAAATGTATTCACCATGTCATGGTTACTAGAATCAATCTGTTGTCGGACATTGGCTAAAGTAGCCTCCGACAGACCAACAATGCTTTGTGGGAGTTGCCTCAATGGAGAAATATATGGCCTCTCTACCGGTTGATCTTGTCGAGAATGGGTAACTATCATGGACCCCGTTATTCCATTCGCATGACTGGGAATTTGCCCCCCAGTCGATGGCCCTGCCTGTCCAGATGTATGGGCAGCCATCGTCATTCCATTTGGATATGGTATGTAAGCAAATGGAGTATTTGGGTTGACGGTTGTTGACCCATAAGGCATCCCATATAAAGGTTGTGAGAGAGGTTGTGTAGTCCCTCTTGGATTTGAACTCACAACACTTCGTGATGACAATCCAGTAGTTGATGTATTTATTTGTTGTAAGACAGGTGAAGTTGGTGACGGAAGTGTTCCTTGACCAACTTCGTCAAATCTATTGACTACTTGGGCGTAAGAAACGCCTCTTCTTATTCCTAGACCATTAGTACTATTTACCTCTGCATTAGTTCCATTTGCAGGAATATTGTCAACTGGTGCGATAGCATCCACTGTTGACACAGCGGCATTAGTGTCTACTACGCCTGCATCACTTGCATTACTCATATTTACAGAGTTCTGGGAAATAGATGTTTGAACCACCTTTCCGCTCCGTAAACGCATACAAATAAAGTTGTATGTTAAATTCCCCGACACTATACGAGTTACTCTAAACTCGTCCCACCGGGCGTGCCAATTTGTTGACGCTGGTTTTTGGTTGGTGTCCAAAATCCTTTTGTCACAAATAATTTAAGATCAGACGAGTGTAGGGACGGACGAGTTATGCGGTAATCTCGTAAGGATGAGTATATTGCATGTCTGCTCAAACAAGAATGGCTTCTTACTTTTACAGAAATACAAGGATTTGACGGGGGAAAAACGTGATTTGCAGTGAAATTAGAGGAAAGTAAAGAACGTGAAATTTAAAGGAAAGCAATAAACAACGAGGAATTTAAAGGAAAGCATGTAAGTTGCAGGAAATTAATTGAAAGCTTGTAAATGACAAGTAAAGATAAATGGTAGTAAATTAAAGGAAAGAAACAAGTTATTGAAAAGTATTTAAATGAGTGAAGAGTAAAAGAAAGCGTTTAAAGTGCAGGAAATTAAAAGAAAGCGAGTAAAAGGCTTGAAAAATAAATGGGGAGGAATAAAGAACTGAATAACGAACTTAAATGAAGAACATGAAAGGAAATGCTGAAGGTAAAGATGAACATGTAAAATTAAATGAGCAGTACTGTATTATAAATTGAACTGGAAATGAAAAGGGGTGGAGGAAATACTTGAGTCCAATCCTTTAATCTGCTGTGTGGTCGAGATATGTAGGATATCGCTTCAAGTACAACCTCCTTGATTACATCGGGATTAATAGTATTTATAAGCATACAAAATAACTGCCTAAAGAAACTTCCTATCTTAAAAATTGACACCTGTATGGCAGTTTTGCTATGTTTCAGATTCAAACTATTTGACAAGTAAACTTCTCTAACTGCTCATTCCTTCGAATGGTTTTATGTCCACTTACTTGTCGTCCACAGTTTGGTTATTTGACAACTTATCTTGCTGATGCTGTCAACCTTGGAAACTTAGTCATTTCTATACTTTGTTCGTCTGACAATTCTTATTACCAACTTTGTCGAAAGTTGGGTTGTTACTTCTATTCCTCCGTCGATCAATTGGATATATTCGTCGGGAATTTGGTGATGACAAATGTGTTTTCCTTTCTTGACGGCTTTATCTGTCTGACATACTAATTTCTATCAACTTTTCAATCTGTCAATTTTGCTGAATTCGACTCTTCATGGTGGTTATCTGACGACTCTTCAATTTTTTCCGTCATCCTGTCGGATCCGTTTCCGTCAAGAATTTTAAATTCCTATTAACACTTGTATATATTAAACATGAGTACATCAAATTACAACATTAAAAATATAGTTAAAGTGAAAGCTTAATTATTATATAGGGTGGTACACTATCAATTGTACATAAGTGTAAATTTAACATAAACAAGTGGTCTTGTTGATCGTTTTGGTCAAGTTAATAGGCTAAGGTTATGTTGTTTATTTTCAATTTGGATTTGTCGTCTTTTGTAATATTTATGAGTTAGATACCCTTATACCCATTTAATAATATGTTGCTTATAAAAAATTAAAAAAATAAACTCATGCATGATTATTAAAAGTACTTGACTCTCACCACAACTATTTCAAAATTATTATTTATTGATAATATGCAACGATATAGGATTAGGTGATAGTTTTAGAAACTTCAAGCTCTACATTACATTTGTAATGTATTACAATTGAATTGTACAAATAACTAGAATTTTTTATTTTTATTTTTTTGCTATAAAGTAACTAGATTTTCAATTTTATATAATCATTAGTTATAGGTTATATTTATTTTGAGTTTAAATCTAATATATAGCAATTGAAATTTTTATATGCGTTGGTGATATAATTTCATATTATTTGAAAACATATTAGATGATTAAGTTAAATGTGAAATTAATAAAAGAAGTATAAACCTTGTAAAAAAAATGTATAAGTGATACGCATTTTTTGGAAATTCGTTTTTTCTATCTTAAAAATAGTAGGATTATAAAATAGTATCGATAAATATATATTAAGGTAACACGAACACAATCTTTATAATTAAAGTAACACGAATATAATATACTTGTGTATCACACATATACATGTGTGATGCACATGTAAAGTATTTGTTGGAATAATTTATTTTGTAAATTAAAAATTATAAGATAAGCAAAAGTTATTGACAAATTAATATTAACATGATATAATGAGATCTAAAAGTTTTATACATAAAATAATACTGGATATATGTGCATGCAAGAAAACAAAAATTATTATACTTCAACATTATTTTGCTCTACTTTCTTCAACATTCAGTTCAATAAATGCTTATAGTATAGGTCAGAAACACAATATATGAAGAATTAAATTTCAAACCAAAACACAACTTTTAATTAAAGGAGTTCTAAGAAATTTTACAAATATTATGACTTGTATTAGATTAAATTGGTTGCAGTTATGTTATCTCCCTGTCGAGGCCAATATATGAAGCAACTTATTAGAATCCAAACGTAGAATCAAATTGGTCTTCCCTACACAAAATTTCACACAAAAAATAAATCATAAAATCACAATTTTTAAAAAAGGAGTTCTAAGAAATTTTAAAAATATAATGATATGTATTAATTAGATTTAACTCATTGCAGCTATGTTATCTTCTCGTCAGAACAAATATAGTAAGTAATTCATCAAACCCAAATAGAGAGTCAAATTGGTCTCACTTGAACAAAAAATGTATAGCAAATTTAAAGTTGCGTAAATAAATGAAAATCTTGACAAATAAATATATTTATGTTAAAATTATTATAACAATGATTTAAAAAAATCCTTAAATTATGAAAAAATTATAAATTTTCCCTAGCAATTTATTTATTAATGTGATTTTAAGTAAAATTTTCAACCTTTGTAAAAAAAAATGAAAAATGTTCGACTTAGTGAAGTATAACACTATAACCATAACTTTTTCTTAAGTGTAAGTTTTCCTTATTGTTTTCATGTAAATTGTTTATTTTATGAATTACATTTCATATACAATATCTAAATCCATAAATTTACATATAAATATTAATAAGGTAGAAGGAGAATTGAATTTGATCATCAGACAAAATAACTATTGAATAATTTACTTATTTGCAAATAAAATAAAAGAGAAATAAATAATGAGTTATCTCAATTAATAAGAAATTAGTGTGAATAAATTGAAAGACTTACATAACAAATAATCGTGAATAATAATTGAATAAATTTCTTGAGAAGATAATAAACAAAAAGTTTTCATAATCTTTAAATCTTAAGATTATTAAAATAATGAATTACAAATAGGTTTTTAAATTATATTAAAATCTAATTTCTTCTAGTAATTCATCTATAAAAATGTTAAAGATGTTTACGTATAAAATATCCATTTTCATATTTTATGTGTAATTTTTTCTACATCAGAACAACAAAAGCTAAATAAATTGTTTTCCTATTTCAATGATCGATATCCAACTAATACATGAAATTAGAAAATTGAAAAAACATTGGGAAGTTGAAAGATGTTATTTAAGATGAGGCATTAACTTATTTATTAACAAATATATTAAATTAACATCTTAAATAAAATTACCAAAATAGGCTGTTTTTTGGAGGGAAAAAATGCCTCAGTAAATACTACTTTATATATAAAGATAAATTGCTTAAGAAGATAACAAATAAAAAGTTTTCTTAATCTTAAAATCTTAAGATTATTAAAATAATGAATTACAAATAGGTTTTTAAATTATATTAAAATATATATTTTCTTCTAGTAATTCATCCATAAAAATGTTTTCATATAAATATTCATTTTCATATTTTATGTGTAATTTTTTCTACATCAGAACAATAAAAGCCAAATAATTGTTTCCTTATTTCAATGATCTCCAATTAATACATGAAATTTGAAATTTGAAAAAGCATTAGGAATTTGAAAGATGCTATTTAAGATGAGGCATTAATTTATTTATTAAAAAATATATTAAATTAAAATATTAAATGAAATTACAAAAATGGACTGCTTTTTGGAGCGGAAAAATATACCAGCGAATACTACTTTATATATAAAATATTAAGTCACTAATAATAATTAAAGACATATTTAAAGAAAAATATTATATCTTTCTACTAATCATGTATTCTTATAGATCTTCCTACTCGCTTGGACAAAGATAAAAGTGTTAAAAAATCAACATTGATTAATGTTTATAAATATATATTATATATATATATATATATATATATATATATATATATATATATAACATGCAATATATTTCAAGTTTAAATAAGTAGGAAATTTTGTAAGAAGATTTATAGGAGGGTATCCAACTTAATGTAATGATTTTATTTCTCATAGAGTCAGTTTAGATTCTGTATAGTGGGATGAAAAGGGAAACATGATAAGATTGAAGCGTTTTCCATATCGATATCGTGCTCCTAGTCATGTTTGCTATCCACCCCTGTCACTGAAGAATATATTGAAAACTAAAACTAAAAGCAACTTGAAGAGGCAATGGTTGTATTCAATTTTCCACTTGACGTATAGAACCAGAGTAGTATCACCAAAACTTGTAAAAAGAACCCAGTGGACATGTTAAATATATCCAGTTGTAGTGTGCACACATCATTTTATATATGCCATATTTTACGTGACTGTTTGTGATTGTGTATGATATAATTTATGCATGAAAATGGTGCAGATATAGTAATTGTTTTCATGATGATAAGGGTAGGTAATGCTGGCAACTTAATAATGAGGTAAAAGTACGTAGGTACAAGCCTTCACCACTTATATTCGTGCAAAACTTCATTACCCAACTTCTAGATATTAAAACTTAAAAAATACGTACTAGAGAGGTAAGCATTCATAAAAAAATTATAGATATAAATCTGTGCTCATAAATATTATGGGGTAGAAAAATGAATCAAATGGAAAAAAAAAATGATACGTATTAGACTTTACTATTTAAATTAATTGTTTTTAAAAAGGTTTAATGGACCTTTTAATCATTACAAATTGGGCGAGTTTTGATTTTGATCTCTACGTTTTTTATCGTTAGTCTTTATTGCTGCAAGTTCAAAATATTTAGTTTAATTTAGTCCATGTCATTTGTTCTCGTCCACCAAGTGCTATCTACATTAGTGCATGAAGTACTTTTTACAGTGGTTAAAATTGACTTGTAACATCGGTTTTGAAGGCAACATTACTTTATTCGATGTTACAAGTTTAACTTGTAATGTCGGTTTTCCCAACCGTTGTTACAAGTTAACATTTAACATCGGTTCTATGGAAAATCGCCTTTAAAAGAAGCAGGTTGTCTGATCAAAGCATGTTACAATTTAACTTGTAACAACGGTTTTGTATAAAACCGTTATTATGAGTTAACTTGTAACAACAGTTTTTGGTAGAACCGTTGTTACAAGAGTTTTTAAAAAAAAAAAAAATTTGGTTTGCTTTTAGTTACTACACCTGCAATAATTCATAGATACATACATAGAAGCATCCAGATGCACCTGCTAAAATTTAAAGATACACACGGAGAAGCTAACTAAGATCATCTACAATTCAGACCATCAGATGGCAAAATCAATATATACAAAACAAGAAATCATATATGCAACCAAAATTGATCGAGCTAACTAAGTTATGATCTATTACATACACATACTAATAATATATGTTCTAAGTACCTAAAACATAAATCTGTGCATCGGGCTCAAAGTCTATATCCGCGCTTCATCAAGTCTGTTCCGCCAAAGCCTGCACAAGTTCAAATAGATTCAACATTAATTAAATTAAGTCACCAACAAAAACAAAAAATAATTAATTAATATGGATACCTAAAAATCATAAATTACACTATGGTGCAAAATAAATAAAAAAACACATGCATACATCTGAATGCAGCCAAAGAATCTGATTATAGCCAGTGTGTCTCTATCAGGGAATCTAAGCAAAGGTTTCATGTCTGCTGATATTAAAGAATCCAGTATTTTAAAACTCTTTCTCATAAATGGTCATCCGGGGAAAGCTCTTAGAGTTATAGAAGTCAATTGGTTTCCTCCATCTTGCAACTGGACTAAATGTAATACATATGGGGTTGCTTTGAGGTCTCCGGGATTAGCAGCTTGTGGGGGTATCTTTGTAATACCCCGACTTTTCGTTGTTTTCTAATATCGGAAATTTTTATAAATACATTTATATTTTTATCCAAGGCTTAGAAAATGATTTTGGGTAAACCAAAGTCATTTCCATGTTATATTATTTTCATAGGGTTACCGGAAAGTTTTTAGTTGAAAATTCAGACGGAAACCGGTCTACCGTTTTTTGCATTTTCACTGACAATAAAAGTTTACTGCTCAGAAAACCAAATTTTAATTCGTGAACGAGATGAATAATGTTTTTATCGTATTTGCTACAATATTGGAAGTTTTGAAAATTTTAGCGTAAAAATATAATATTATATTTGCTGCGGGTGAAAGCTTCTTATCTTGAGGAAAAACCCGAGTCAGATGAACAACGGGGTCATCAACGGAGCCGAGATGACTGATGTGACTGATGTGACGAACATTTATGACGATCCTCCGAGTCATAATGGCCATAATGGCACATTGATGACATTAGATATTTTTGCAATGTAAAGGACCGTTTTGCCCCTGGTTTCACATGGAAGCTACAAGTATGCCATCATGCATTTTTACCCTCTTCCCCCCAAACCCCACGGCTCCACCATCAATAATACCACACTAGCTTAGACAATTTTTCAACTCACTTATGTATCATCTTCATGAACCAAAACTCATTTCTCTCAAAAACCCTAATCGGGTGAAAAACCGAATTGGGTACATTTGTGCAGAGATATATTGGGAAACAGATCGACAAGTCATCTATGATAACTCAAGAGGAATGAATCATTATGGTAATTCATGGTGATAATTTATTCTAGTCATCATGACAATAAAGAAAATACCTAGATATTTTAAACGTTAACCTAACCTACGTCTGGTTAAATCTAACCAAGGTTAACTAACCATGTTTTGAAACACAAAATATCTCCTTCCTTTTGTGGTCCAAAACTCAGCCACATCTCATTCAACCATGATCACTCAATTTCAATGATTACTTTGGGTGTGAAATGACCATTTTACCATTGGATTTCCATGATTATTACAAGTGGTGCCATTATGATTTTGGACCAAAACACCCTTTCCCCCACACGGCTCCCCCTCTTTAGCACCACACTTAGGCAACTTTGATTCATTTTCAAGTCAACTTCTTTAAACATAAAGTCTTTTCTCTTAAGAACTCTAAGAACACCCATAGATGTTCATACTCGCCGAAATTACACAAATTATGACCCTTTTCTGTTATGAATCTCGAAAAACTTTCTACATAAAAGTTGTTCCCCTTTCTCGTTTCTTTCCAACAAGCTAAAGATCATCAAAAACGGATAAGTAGTTTTGGAGATATGCCCAAATTACTGAAACTACACAAAATCTTTCTCTTCCTCACTTTTCTCTCATTTTCTCTCAAGAACACTTAGTGATTTTTGTGAAGAACTTGATCATCTTCATCACTTGTTCATCAACAAGAGGTAGAATATTTCTCTCCATAATCAATCATAAACTCTTCTTCATTCATTTTGTAAGATCTAGCCATGAATCATCATGTTCTTCATCATATTCAAAGTTCATGATACAATCTTCAAAAATTCATAGAAAAGTGTATAAAAATCCATTTGACATGAAACCAATTTCTGTGAACTCACTATGATCTCTATATTCATGATCAAAGAGCATGAATCAAGAGAAAATTTCTTTCCTATTCTTCCATAGTGGGCCGAATGTAGGTCTTAGAGAGACTAGATGAATTTCTTTCAATTCCTATGATTTAATACTTGTTTTCATCTCTCTAATACATATGATTATTGAATCCAAGAGATTAGAAACCAAATCAAATTCCTAGCCTAATTTGTTGATGAAGGCCGAAACCTAGCTTTTGATGAGTTAGAAGATTTTGTTTCAATTTTTGAGTTATAACCATTTATCTTGTTTTTCTAATGCTCAAGGATCATTGATCCAAAAAGCTTGTAAAATTTTAACATCTCTAGCCTAGAAAACCTATGGAGGCCGAATCATAGTCTTAGGATCTAGAGTGTTTTGATTGTTTTATTTTTTATTAATTGTGTAATGTTTGTTATGAAGGATAAACCTTGTTTGTTTGTTCTGAGTTTTACGGAGGAAAGCCGGAATCGGATCGGAAAGCACACTGAGAAAGAATTTAGTAACTTCAGGAGGTAATGGGGGATTGCTCGAGGGATTTTTCCGATGGCTATGTGCTATCTGTTTGTGGTCTGTATGTTTATTAGGGGTTGTTAGAGATGGTATTTTATCTATGTTTATCTTCTGCTTTTAATTGATTATCTGTTGTTAATTAATTATCTGCATTAATATATTATAGTGTTGTAATGCATGATCTGCATAGGTTAATGATTATAATGATGTTGTTGGATGTTGTTTGAGAAGCCTGACAATGGTCAGTGCTTAATTAATTAAGCGAGGTAAAAGCTTTAAGAACCTATACAAAGAATATTCAATGTTTAACTGAAAGATATTGGAGTATATTTTGTCTAAATAATTATTTGAAAAAAATAGGAATTTTTCGAAAATATTATTATTTTAATGATTTATCAGTATAAAATTAAACTACGAGTCACAGTGAGGGCGTAACCGTGAAATTATTTTTGTACTGCTAATTTTTACGTAAGAAATTCCGTAATATTAAAAAAAGTTATTTTATGAACATAATTATTGAAAATAATTTAATTATGATTTTATAAAAATATTCAAGTGGAAAAAACTAAGTTTTGGCTTAAATGACTTTAAAAATAATAATTGACAGCAACTTGGAAAAGTGTTGACGGCAAGTGTTTTGAAAATGACAATACGTATTTTAAGCAAGTTTAAACCTCAAGTTACTCTCTTTTCTGAAAACCAAGATTTGGTAACCAATGATTTTATAAAAGAATTTCCCATTTAAAACGATTTTCCGAAATCAAGTTTAACTCAACTGTGTTAAAAGTGGTGTTGGACTTAGTAACCGAAACATTGGGGTACTAAGGTTTGTTGTTGTGTTATGGACTTGGGGTCCTTTGGACTTTGAGGTCCTGTAGACTAGGTGTCTACTGTATACGTGATGTATACTGTTTAAACATTTAAGATGTTTTCTATTACCACGAACCTATGATTGGTGCATCGGTCTAGGGTTTCGTGACTCAACACTCAGACCGCGTGTCCTGTGTTGATAATAAAAGATTTTAAGACATTGAAAACTATGTTGGTTGTAAGCTTTTGAGCTTTGGCAAAGGAAAGATTATACACGAAGAAAATGACGAGAACCAAATGTTTTATATGCATGCATTGGAAGACGTGCCCACGTCCTGTGTCTGATACCTTAATGATAGGGTATTCGGGCTACGAAGTTATGTATGGTGCCTTGGTGAATAAGGTATTCCATGCTACGAAGTTATGTACGGTGCCTTGATAAACAGGTATTTCGTGCTACGAAGTATGTATGGTGCTTTGATGAATAAAGTATTCCATGCCACGAAGTGCCTAATATACCTGGCTATCGAGTTTGATCAGCTCATTTATGCGGTGTTGTGATCTCCGAAGATTAGGTATTAAATTAGAGCCTGAATATTGAAGTGTTCATGCATTTTTTTTCAAAAGACTGTGATCGGGTATGAAACTCAGTGGTAGATTACTAGTTTATTTATGGAAATGTATATGTATATATGTTTTATTTTGTGTCGTGCATGCGGTTATTGTGTTAAGTCCATATATTGGCCTCTCAACCTTACAAATATATCAGGTTCTTCTGGTAATTGCTGTTGTATCTTGAGGTACTAGTATAGATGAAGCGGAGGGGTTCTCTAAGTCACTTGTGGACTTAGATTCTAGATGCTTAAAGAAATATATGTTCGTGGGAAAGACCATGGGGGTCTCTCCAATAATGTCTTGTAGAGCGACCAGCTTAGGAGTCTTGTTTTGGATTTTATGTTGAAAAGGTCGGTACCTGTGATGCTGTAATATTATCCTTGTTTTAAGTTTCTCTTTTTGGAAATTGAGACCTTTTGAAAATAAAAACGGTATGCTGTGGTGATTTTTTTTTAAGAATATGACTTTACTATTTATTGTATGTGTTAAGGTGTTCAAGAGTTATTCACGGAAGAAAATTTTTACACCCGAGTTTTCTGCCCTATAATAAATTAATTTTCCTAAAACAACCAGCAAATTCCTTTTAATTTTATTTCTGCACGTGTTTTCAAAGTAATGCCCAAGGGGGGTGTTACAATCTTCAGGGATTATAGAGCTTCCTCGCTTGGTTGCTTTTCAGTTAACCTAGGCATTTCGGTTGCATATCATGCTGAACTATCTGGAGCCATGTATGCATTAGAGATTGCTTATAAGATAGGTTGGTGGAACTTATGGTTAGAATGTGATTCGATGTTGGTGGTTCAAGCTTTTCAAGGGTCCTCTAGTATTCCTTGGAAGCTAAGAAATAGATGGGAAAATTGCATGGCTCTAAAGAAGGATATGAACTTTTATTGCACTCACATTTTAGGGAAGACAACAATTGTGCTGAAATATTGGCTTCTCAAGGCTTATTGACTAATAGTTTTACTTGGTGGAATACAATCCCACATTTTATTAGTATTGATTTTCACCATAATAGATATAGTATGCCTAGTTATAGGTTTCTTTAATTTGTTCTTTTGGGTCAGGTTCATGCCCCCCATTTTTTGTATTCTTTTCTCTATTATTAATAAATTGTTGATATGGTGTAAATGATTGGCTTTACTTGTGGTGCCAACCTAGTTGGAATGCCTTGTAAGGTAGTGATGCCTTTGCATATCTTCTTTGCGTAAAAAAAATGCATAACTTACACTATGGTGAAGTTTAGATCAATATCCCTTCATTATGATCATCACGAGTGGCAAGTACATCGTGCACTATATTTTCCTCAATGAAAGTAGGCATCCATGATGAGAAAGAATGAGTCTCAAGTATATCAAGAGTTGAATCTTAATTTTCATCACTACCATTATGCATGTTTTTTTCTTGGAGAACCACTGACCACCTTTTGTTAGAAGGATCATTGATATAAAACACTTGTTTTGCCTGGGAAGCCATGATGAAAGGCTCTTCCATATGACCAACCTTGTTAAGGTCTACCAATGTAAATCCTAATTCATCGGTTTGTACACAATTTTTACTATCAACCCACTTACATTTTAAAAACTGGCACTGTAAAATTAGTGTAAACGACCTCCCAAATTTCTTCAATGACTCTAAAGTAAGAGTCGGGTGCCATAATAGGGTTTGTATCTTTTGAACTAGAGAAGTGCATGGACTCAATCACGATCATAACCCCACTATTTTGCATGGTACTCTTGTCATCCTGGGACTTTGTATAAAAGGAAAACTTATTGATGTCATAACTGCTCCAACATATGACATTAAAGTTAGGCCCACGTGCTAGGCATTTTAATGTATCAGAAACAGTACTACCATCCTTCAGAATTTCTTCTTTAAACCATTGTAAGAAAGTCTTGTTATGCTTGTTCAACAACCACTTTTCGTTTATTCTAGGGTTTTCTTCCTTGACTTTCCTTTTGTGCTCACATAAGTAAGGTTGAACTTCATCATTGTCATTCAATATATACAAATGTGCTTAAAGCACTTCCTCCCGACCCTTGCCCATATCAGTTTCACCTCGTGTACCCTTACCTTCGCATCTTCCCTCATGACGAGACTTAGGAATCCCTATAGGTTCTGTTTCAAAAAGGTAATCTAAACAAAACTCAATAGTTTCTTCTGCAACGTACCTTTGAACAATAAATGCTTCTGGAAATTGTGGATTCTTCACATACCCTTTCAAGATCTTCATGTATCGCTCAACTGGGTACATTCGCCTTAAATAAACAGGGCCACACAATCTAATCTCCCTAACTAGATGAACAATCAAGTGAACCATGAAGGAGGAAAATACATCTCCAATTGGCACAAGATAATGGTAGCCTCTTTTTCCAACTCATCCAACTTCACGGGATCAATGACTTTGCTACATATAGCATTGAAGAATAAGCACAACCTAGTTATGGCATGTCTAACATTTCTAGGCGCACAATCACGAATAGCCACGGGTAGTAGTTACTGTATCAAGATGTGGCAATCATGAGACTTTAAGCCAACTAATTTTAGATTGCTCATTGAGACATGCCTCTTGACATTTGAACAGTACCTTCTTCGCCTCATAGTTACGATCTGACAATGTATTGCCTTCTGGAAGCATGTTCTTCAACAACTCAAGCAATTCAGTGAAGCTTTTATCACTCCACCCATTTCTTGCCTTCACACTGAACAATTTTAACATTGGCGACATCGTGTATAAGTAGTGGAGCCCAGATACAAAGACTTCTCCGTATCACTGCACAAAGTATCATATACTTGTACTCGCTGAAAAGACTCTTGTCCAATATCACGGGTCAAGTCCTCTAGTCGATTGTCTTCCATATCTATGTTAACTTCCTCACTTTGGGACACACTTGGCTGGTCTAACAAGACATCACCATGCCATATCCATCTTGTATAATTCTTGCAAATACCTTCACAAATAAGATGAGTACGTATTTCCTTAACTTCACATTTCCTCATATTCACACATTTGACACAAGGACAACAAAACTTTCCATTACTATCAGAAGATTTCTTTGAGTAAATTCTAGAAACTCTTCCACTCCCTTTTGATACTCATCACTTGTGCGCCTGCTAACCATCCAACTACGATCCATATCAACATTCTGTAAATACACACACAACTACAATTAAGTTAAGGGGCTAAAATAAGATGGACTCTAATGATATTTCCTTGCATCAATGATCAATACATTTCACAGGGCAACATCTAAACCCTAACAAACTATATTATCATCACCTTTGCAAATAAACAACCATGAGCATGAGCATGACCCATAAGCAAAACATTAGCCATAACAATAGTTTACAATTCATTTTATCAAGTAATCCAAAATCATAATGAAACAGAAACGCACAGAACAAACCACAAAAAACAATGAAACCCAAAATGAAACAAAAAATAAAAAGATAGAAACACAAAATCAAAGTGGGTAATGAAAAAGGAAAAGAAAAGAGGGAAAGGGAGAGAGAGCTTATGAATGATGAAGAAGCAGTAACGATGGTCCTTCACGATGGCGTGAGTGAGGGAGGACGAAGTGGCGTGAGTGAGGGAGGACGAAGGAACAATGGTGGTCCTTCACGGTGCGTGAGGGAGGGAGGGCGAAGTGACGTGAGTGAGGGAGGATGAAGGAACAATGGTGGTCCTTCATGTAACAACCCGATTTTCGGATACACTGTATTAACCGTAAAGATATATTTATTTATATTTTTATATGAGACTTAGGAAATAATTTTGGAGAAAAAAAAATCATATATAGAACCTACTCTATGGTAGGAAGATCTGGTTAAAATTTGGGTTTAAAACTCAGACGGAAACCGGTATGCGTTTTTACTGACAGTATAATTTTATACCGGCAGAAAACTCTAATTTGACCCGAAAATGACAATTTGTAGATTTTTTTTATTTTTTCCGTGAGGAATTCTACTTTCCAAATTTATGAGCAGAATTAAAATATTATGTTTATTAGGATGAATTTTGGTAAAAGTTCGGACAGAAAACGGTCAGTGTTTTCACTGACAGTAGGATTTTAATGATCAGAAAACCTAATTTTGACTCGTGAATGAAATGGTTTATATTTAAGTCATATTTTCAATGAGTTTGGTTATTTTGAAAATTTTCAACCGAAGGCGAAATATTATGCTTTTACTTGGGCGTAATTTTTAAGAAAACGCGTAAAACCTAAGTCGGGTGAACGACGGAGTTGAGTATGGAGTTGAGGTATTAGAAACAATTAATGTAGCCGAGGGGACAAGGGAACAAGCATTAAATGCTAGTAATCTTGAATTTTCAAGTGAAATGACCAAAATACCCCTAAGCTTAACCTAACTGATGTTTAGTTAAATTTTAACCATGGTTAAGGAACCAAGGTTAATTCTTGTGGACAAGAATCAGCCACACCATTCACTTAATATGATCCACATAAATGTTAACCATGGTTAGCAAAGTAATCCTAGGTAAGTTAATTATTAACCATAGTTAACTATTATATTAATTAAATAATCACAAAACTCATTAATTTAAAATCTAAGAACCAAACATGGCCTAGGATCTAGCTTATTTATACCCACAAGGTCGTATCCCCCCCCCCCAACTCTTCATCTATTTCATTTTCTTCACAAAAACATATAAACTCCATTTTGTCTCCAAGAGCTCAAGTACACGCCTTAAGAGAAACTTGCTAAGATCATCATCTTTTCTTCATTTCCTCCACTCACTTGAGGTAATATGATCATCCATGATCATCTCTTCCATTCCTAAGATCTTGTTCTTCCTATTTCATGACTTTTTCATTTCTAGATCTAGAACTTTAAATAATTCGAGAAAATTATAGAAAAATCATTTTAATGTGAAACCAATTGCCATGATCTCTAAATGATCCTACTATCATCATCTAAGATCTTGTGATCAAAATCATTTTCCTTACCTATTTGCTTTAGTTGGCCGAAACCCCCAAGAGAAATGGGTTTGATGTTTTTGTTTCATTTTTGAAATTTAATGCTTGATTTAAGCTCTCTAGTATGTATATAATCTAAATCCAAGAGCTTGAATCCAACTAAAATTCCTAACCTATTTTTCTAGTTAGGGTCGAAACCCTAGAGTAAAGAAGTTAAAATGTTTTTGTTCAATTTGTGAAATCAAACACTTGATTCATGCTCTTTAATGCCTACACTAGTTAAATCCAATAGCTTGAATCAAATAGAATTTTCTAACCTATTTTGTCATAAGAGGCCGAAACCTAGGGGAAGAATATTGAATGAATTTTTGTTCAATCTTGAACTTATGACAATTTATTGTTTCTATGATTCCTTAGTATCCTTAATCCAAGAGATTGAGAAGTTTAAAAATCTCTAGCCCAATAATCTATTTATGGCCGAAACTCAACCAAAAAGAGGTTGGATTGTTTTGATCATATTTTTAAATTGTAACAATTTATCTAAGCTATCTAAGACTATAGGAACTAATATCCAAAAGCTTGGAATGAGAAAAGAACCTTAACCCTATTTTGAATTAGGAGGCCAAACCTAGCTATTTAGGACTAAGGGTGAGTTTGTTGATTAATTTATGGTTATGTTGTTTGATTGAAGGTGAAATTGGTAACGTGTGGTGTGATAACGAGGAGCGTCGAATTCGGGATCCCGATGTTAACTCAGGTGGGGGAAAGGATCACTTTGTCATCGGAATCGATAAGTAGTATATTATATAATAATTATGTAGGGTGACCTAAACCCTACTAGTAGTCAAGTAATCGACAAGACCAAAATCGCATTGGAAACCTTTTCTGTAAAACCAATGGTGATTCAGGGATTGTAGGTTTATCGACATTAGGTTGATTTTAAGTATTTGATAATGTCCGACTTTATGTTATTGAATTTATTGTGATACGCTGGTTGAGGTATTCCATTTCATGTGACGTATTATTTTTAGTGTTTGAATCTTTCCTGATATTGTGTTATGCATGATCTGCCTGGTTTTTAGTATGGTGCTTAGTTGATTCTTAAGTGAAAATACGTATAGTTCATGTGTTGTTGGTTTGTGTGTGAGAATAATGGTGACTTTGAGGTGCCTAACCTAAATGATTTATTTTAAAGAGGAGGTGTGACATAGAACAAGTGTTGAGGCTTGATGGAAGGTTAAGGCACTAGGATGTTGTTAATGTGGGTCGGTGAGATTCATGTGTTTGCATTGTTGTTCACAGCCGTGTGAGTGGAACACACGAGGTCAGGATATCCTATTTTGGATATCAGATATTGCGGGTGAGTAACCTACGGATATTGGCACCGAGGTAGACTACCGTAATACTCTTTTAGTCCTTAACGTGTTGTTCTGATTATCCTATCGAGGATAGAGACACTATGTATTTTGTGCTTACGCGTTATTTCCAATGGAGGAAATAGTGGCGCGCCGTGCTTTAAGAACTATTTCCTAGTAGAGATTAGGGAATAGGGGTGCACTGAGTTAATAGGTATTTTGTCCTTAAGCGCTATTTCCAATGGAGGAAATAGTGGCGCACCATGCTTAAAGCACTATTTCCTAGTAGAGATTAAGGAATAGGGGCACACTGAGTTAATAAGTATTTTGTGCTTAGGTGCTATTTCCAATGGGGGATTGGTGACGCACACTGTGCTTAATGCTTTATTCCCTACGAGTGATAAGAGAATAGGGGCGCACCGAGTTCTTGACCTCTGACCTTTCTGGACTACTGACTAACGTGATAGGAGTAGAGATGGCCACGTCAGCATAAAGTGTTAGATTGCATGAGTTGAGGGTAGAGGATGACATATATTGAATTGTGGATGATGGTTGATTTAGAGTGATGTTTGTCTGTGACTTTTGTTACATTATATACTATGATTCTTTTCCGCTTTTGATGATAGAATTGTTTCTTATCCCCTATATTTTTGTACGTTGTATTTTATTTATTATGGAATCGTACGAGAAGATCCTGCGGATTAGCTAAATGAGGAGGAGTTGGAAGGAACTCCCTATGAACCGGAAGCTGGAGGCCGAGCTGTGACCCATGGTGATTAGAGTATAGATAGTATGGCCAGTGTGTCTAAGAAGTATTTTTATATGTTTCCGCTAAGTATGAATTTTATTTAAGTATATGCCTATGGGGGATCCTACTAAGAGGATACCCTCAACAATGTTTTGTATAATTATGTGTAAAAACACATGTGTGTATTCGCATTATAAATATGGTGTGTTTTTTTAATTATCCAAAGTTATATGCTTATTAACTTAAGTTTTAATTTTTACGTATTTCCACGTTAAGCACACGATTAAGAAATTAATTAATAATGTTTTAATCTAATAACACAACGGGGTGTCTCACTTCACGGTGGCGTGAGTGAGGGAGGACGAAGAATGGTGGCGTGAGTGAGTGTTAGGGCACGGGAGGACGAAGGAATAGAGCGACTTGAGTATTAGGGCGCGGGAGTGAATTAGCTAGACTTGAGTTTTCATTTGGTAAAATACAAGACATGTAACGTCGGTCGCTATGTCAACTGATGTTAAGTGACTTGTAACAGCGGTTGTTTCACAATCACTGTTACAAGTCAACCGCTGTTATAAGTTTTTCCCTGCACCATGTTTTTAAGATTTTCTCACTTGTAACAGCAGTAGTTACACAACTGCTGTTACAAGTCACTTGTAACATCGGTTTTTGAACAACCGCTTAAGTACTTTAAATGATCCATTTATTTACGAAACTGCCATCACCTCTTTTGTAACATCGGTTTTAAACTAAGCAATTTTACATCCGGTCGTTACAAGCATATTTTTCACCGGTGGTAGCTAATAACATATCACATCAACACTATCATATGTATTAAATTATTACATTTTAATGCCATGTAGGCAGCCAAGTACGAATAATCTATTTTTTTATTTTTTTTTGAATACTTATATTTATAATTTATAATTTATAATTATTAATCTTATTATTTATTATATTTATTCATTATAATATATATATATATATATAATTTTTATTATAATATATTATGTGTGTTCAACAATTAGCTTTTATTATCTGACTAAAAAATATTATTGGCTATATTAGCTTTTGTAATTTCACTTTATAATGCTTTTTCATGTGAATTAGAAAAAAACGAATAATGTATTACAATGAAAATTTAATATTATTATGATTAAATATAAAAATAATAATATTAATAATTATAAATTAAAAAATATAATAATTAATTGATTATTTCTACGTGGCATTAAAACATAGTAATTTAGTATACGTAATAGTGTTGACGTGACACGTCATTACCCACTCAATGCTAGCTTAACAGATGAAAATTAATAGCAGAGAATAAAAACAAATATTTTGACGGGTCAAGCTCAACAAAAAAAAATATAGGGATCAAAATCAAAACTCTCTCAATTTGTATAGACTAAAAATTAGTTCATTAAACCCGCAATAATATATAATGAAATGTAACATAATGGAATGGATTCCTGTCCATTATGTCTAATGCCTATATTTTTTCCCTCCAAATTTAGGAGGTATGATATGAAATAAGATGTAACCAATTTATTATTCATTTATATTCAATTTCATTTTATTATAAAATATTCAAATTATAATAATTTGACATCATGTCATTCTGTTCAACTCATGAATAATTATCCAAATATAGCCAAACAATAGAATATTTTTGTTATAGAAACTACTATTGTACTTGATTGTGTAACCTAGCCAAGTGAATGAATTTATTAAAATTTTGGCGCATGAAGCCTTAAGTTAATTAAGTTTATTTTTCGTTGGGTGATCGAGTAGTCTTGTACTCTCTTCTGATCTACTACCTTTCTTTCTTCTTGTCCTTGAAAGGTATCATTTCTTCCTTGGAATCTCTTTTCAAAAAAAATTTATTGGGGGGTTGTGAGGGTAAGAAAAGGATCCATTGGGTATCCTGAAATAATGTGTGTAAGGAAAAAGAGGAGGGTGGCTTAGGATTGAAGAACCTAAGGGCTTTTAACTTATCTATACTTGGTAGATGGCTGTGGAGAATTAGAACAGAAAAGAATGCTCTTTGGTGTAAGGTCCCGTCTCATAAGTATGGGGGTGTGAGTGGGAATTTGAGGTTGAGGGGGGCTAGGTGTTCTAGATGGTGGTTAGATCTAAAGTCGGTGGAGGAAGGGTCATTAGGTTATAACCCAATTTGGTTCTCTGATGCAGTCACAAAAGTAGTGGGGTGTGGGTCAGATACTTTATTTTGGCATGACCCGTGGTGGAGGGTGGAATCCTGAGTAGAAGATTTCCTAGGTTGTTCTCCTTAGTTGAAAATAACCAAGTGTTGGTGGCAGACTTGGGGTTCTGGAGGGATGGGCAGTGGGTTTGGGACTAGAGGTGACGAATGGGTCTCTTCCAGTGGGAGGAGTACTTGCTTGGTGAGCTTCAAACAATTGTGGTTCTATCAAGTTTAAAGGAGGGTGTGGAGGATCGGTGGGAGTGGAAGATGGTCCCAACAGGTACATTCTCAGTAAAATCAGCATACAACTCTATCACGGCTTCAAACAGAACAGCTGCAGATGATTTCTTCAAAAGCATTTGGCGTTTACGTTGTGTCCCTCTAAAAGTGGCAGCTTTTGTGTGGAAGTTAGCACAAAATCGGATCCCTACTCTTGACAATTTGGCAAATAGAAACATTATTCAAAGATCGGAAATCACTTGCAAAGGATGTGGATTGGAGGCGGAAACAGTGACACATCTTTTTTTTGAATGTAAATTCTACTCTCAGGTTTGGAATGAATGCTTGAAGTGGTGTGGCCTCTCAACAAGTCTGCATCATGAATGCAAACCTCATTTTCTGCATTTCTCAAGTTTATTAAACTGTACCAGAGCACAAAAATCCTTATGGAAGACAGTTTGGTGTGCTATAATATATTTGGACAATTTGGCTATCAGGGAATGGGTACACGTAGGGTTTTAAATTGCGGTTGCGTCATCGCTGCGGTTTGCGGTCATTGCCACGCTGCGATGCGCAGAATGCGGCCAGCGGCGTGAAACGATTTGAAAAATTCACAAATGAAAATAAATCAATTTTTTTTTGTAATTCTTTATATATCTTTTATTAATGATGTTGCACAAATTTCTATTCATTTTTAATACATTGTATTATGTTTATGAATAATTTAAACTTAATTTAGTGAAAATAAATTATAATTAAAACTTTTAAGCATATATAAGTACAAAATTACAAAGAAGTAAGAAGGTCGTGAAACTTAATAGTGCATAAATATATATGAATCACAAATAAAAAGATATTAGTGTCACATATAGGAATACATACACCCAAATTGCAATTGTGATTCTAAAATAACGTCACATTGTCACCACTTAGAGATCGTCTTCACTACAAAAAAAGAAGAAGAAGATAAAAAGTAAATAAATTAATAAATTTAAAATAATAACAATAATAATAATTAACAAATATATGAATCAAAGATAATAAAAATTGAACTTACATGATAATTGCTACCACATGGTGGAATGACGTGGTGGTTCATAACATCTATTCTCACTTTGGCTATCATCTTGTGTAGCTCCTTGTCCAAAGACATAATCAAAAAATCCACCACTTGATTGTTGATGATAAGGATCTTGATAATTCATTGATGGTTGGTAGTATGAGGAGGGAGCTTGATCACTTGCGTATGTGTTATATGTGTTGAAATAAGGATATTGATAATAAGGTGGATGAGGTTGTTGACTACTCTGAGAAGAATCATCAATACCAAAGTCACTAAAACTTTGTGCAATACTAGAAGAGGAAGAATCTTCAAGTGGAAAATTCTGTTTTCTTTTTCCTCTCCTCGAATGTGACCCACCTCTGCTTCTCTCGGGTAATGAACTACCAGAAGGATCCATATCAGTCAAGCTCCTATAACGCCTATTATATGGTGAATCTTGAGATGGATCATTTTGAAATTGCCCATCATCATCACCATCACCATCACCATCACCATCACCATCATCATCACCGCCACCTTCTTCAACTTCTACATCACCACCCCCATCACCACTATTATTACTTGGTGGACTTAAACCACCACCATCTTCATTAGAATCATCATTATCATCAACAACTTCCACATCTTCATCATCTGTATCCACTAGAGGCAACCATTCTGCATTTTGTACTCCATCTAATAGTGGATCTTCTCTCTCTTCAATCCATGGAGATAATGCATCTTCTTGAAATATATAATCAAGATTGATAGGATTAAAACTTGCTTCAATTTCATCTTGACTTTTTCTCATTTGATGCCTCATTTTCAATTTCATATTATAGTGCGTGAAGACAAGCTTTTGCAGCTTTTTATACTTCAATCTATTCCTTGTCTTTGTGTGGATATAACTAAATGTGCTCCAATTTCTCTCACAATTTGTGGCTGAAGTTGTTTGGCTAAGAACTTTTATAGCCACACGTTTAAGCTCGAGAGCACATACACCAAAAAAGGACCACCATTCAGCTTTTTAAAGGAGCAACAAAAGGTAAACAAATTATTAGTTATTATATTAAAAAATAAAGTTAAAGTTCATTGATTTATAAAAAAAATATTATTTTACCTGGATTCATCTTAGACCAAGCTGCTTGAGCTTGAGGAGTACCAAATGTTTCAACCTTATCTCTAAAAAGTATTAACTGTGAAATATAACATAATATATCAATATGTAAATATCTTCATTTGATAAATAATGAATTATAAGTTTAAAAATTTAAATATTCATTACTAACCTGGTTCAGAGCTTTAATCTGATCATCAATGTTTCTTTCTATTCTGAAGATGACTCTATTTGTTCCTTCAAATGTTTATTTATAGACATCATCCCCATGTTCAACTCCGTATTGAAATTGCGGATTAAGAAAATAACCTAAAAAAGGATAACATATTATTATGGATGAAAGTATAAATATAAAATTATATGATAAAAATAAATTTATAAATTATATCAACATACCGGTAGAATGAAGATCGGAATGCATGTAACTCCATCGCTTGTCTATTAAATCATTATATCTGGAATGATAACGAGAATTTTGTCTAATTGCTTGTTTAGCTCTATCAACGGCTTCATATATGAAACCCATGGTTGGTTTCTCGTCACCATCAACAAGTCTCAAAACTTTTACTAAAGGCTCAAACACCTTCAATATGTCTTGGGACTTACTCCGAATTCACCTGTCATTAACAATTGTTCTTGCTTCATATGACGGTCCATTTTTCGCTTTACCAAATTTAGATAGCCTAAACTCTTCGGAGTTGAACATGTTTCTCAGACCTTGCTTTTGCTGTACAATTGGTTGAAGTTGTAGGAACTGCGTTGCAAATCGGGTAACACCGAGACGGACAATTTCTCTACCTCCAAAGATATATTTTTCATGAGATCGATTGTCCATATATGGTTATAGAGAAAATTTGTCACGATCTTTGCATCGCTTAATAACTTCTGTACATTTTTCTTTTTTCCTATATCCTCCAAGCAAAGATCTAAACAATGAGCCGCACAAGCAGACCAATACAAATGAGGCCGCTTCTCCATCAGTTTCTGACCAGATGCTTTCAGTGCTACTTCATTATCTGTAACAACTTGAACAACAAACTCTTCCCCCACTTCTTCAACAACTTTATCTAATAACTGAAAGTAGTAATCTATGTTTCTACTAATAACATCAGAAGCATCAATAGATTTCAAGAAAATTGTCCCCTTACTACTATACACCAAAAAATTCATAATATGAGTATGGTTGATACCGTCCGTCCAACCATCACACATTATTGTCACCCCTTTTTCTTTCCATGTACCTCTCAATACGTTCAACCACTTCTTCATTTCCCTGTATTCATTCTCTAAATATACATCTGAGATTTCATAAGGGGTTGGACATTTAACCCCTTTACCTACCTCAGCAGCTGTAACAATCAAATTATGCAACCAAGGAGAGTTAGCTAAATTCATAGGTAAGCGTTCATAAATAAAAAACTTGCTTACTGCCTCTCCTAGCTTCCTCCTCAATGTCTTCATGATACCCTTACTGATTTTTGGTTGCTTCATGCTTTTGCTCCTCATAAGATCAATATTTGTAGATCTCAACTCTAGAGTGATATCTTCAGGCCTTTCACCCCCACCAACACTCGCATGAGAGCTTCCACCTTGTTTATATATATTTCCATGCCCTCCTGTTTGTTGTCTAAATTGTTGCCTGTCTTCCCATTCACGATGTGATCTAAGGCTTTCCTGTGTAGCAAACCTCATTCGTTCATCAATAAGGTGATCCACATCTTCAGCTTCATCTTCATCTTCTCCTCTCAGGCGTGCTTCAAATTCTTCTTTTCTTTTTTTCGAGTCATTTTTCTTTGCTTTTCCTTCAAGAAGAAGCTTCATCATACCTTCTCTAGCCAATTTGCTCACTCTAGCACAGCCAGACACTTGTCCTTTCATATGTGCTATGTTGTTTCAATCTTGTAATGCCACCTCTTACTATCTTGTGACAAAGTTTGCATTCGATATTGTTACGACTTACGCTCTCGGGTTTCCAAAATGCCATCCAATGTCATCACTCGGAGCACCATCTAATCTCTGTGTAGGAAATTCTTCTCTTTGAGGCATTGTGTAAATTTTATACAACTTGTTCAATATTTATAAATAAACATCAATCAATAATTCAACCAAACTTACAACTTTAATCTAAACTAGCCTTCAAAAAGAAAACTTTTATATAAACTAGTAATTAGCAAAACACAGATAATCTAATTAATAATTACAGTAAATGATTTAATACAACAAATCAATTATTAGCATATAATTTGAACAATAAATACTAGCTAAACATATACTAAATCAGTAATTACATTAATATATCAATAAATATTTTATTTCTCTCTCAAATTTTTCCTATATTATTCACAAATCTTAATTAATTTCCCACCTAAAATTTTTAATTAAAAAAAAATCCCTCCCAAAAAATTCCCCCCACCCAATTCAGTCCTCCCACCCCACCCAACCCAACCCACACACACAGCACACACAGTGGATAAGATTGGTTCACTGAATTCTTCTTATCCTCTCTCTCTGAGTCTAGTCGGTCACTCAGTCATCCACTCGTCCCTCACCTCACGCGGTCACGCCTCACGGTTCCTCAATCCTCACCATTTCTTCCTCCTCACCATTTCTTCCCCACCATTTCTTCCCCTGTCCCTCACCTCACGCCTCACGGTCCTCAGTTCCTCACCATTTCTTCCCCTGTCCCTCACCTCACGCCTCACGGAGTCACGGTCCTCACCATTTCTTCCCCTGTCCCCCTTCGGTCTTCCTCGGTTCCTCCCCTGTCCCTCTGACTCTCTGAGTCTCTGATGAGTGATGACCCACTCTCGTCCCTCACGGTCTCAGTCTCTCAGACTCTCACTCACTCTCACAGTCTCTCACGTCTCACCTCTTCTTCTTCCCCTCCTCTGTTTCTTTTTTTTCTTCTTTTTCTGCAACCCTAGCTGCAAGGATCTGCAACCCTCCTCTGTTTCTCGTCCCTCACCACGGCACTCACCAGTCACCACTCACCACTCACCCCTCTTCGGTTACCCTCCCTCCTCCTCCGTCACTCGTCCGGCGCCGCGGCTACCCACCGGCCAAAACCCAGATCGCGGCCACCCTCGGCCCCTCCCCCCTCTCTCAGGCTCAGGCGCTTAGCCTCCCCTCTCTCTCTCAGTCTCAGGCTCCGCCTCACGACCCACGGTTTCGGGCCTCCACCTCACGGCCCTCCTCAGTCACGGACTCACGGTCACGGTCTCAAGGACTCACCCACTGAACCCCACACCCGGAGGACGACGGCAGAGCAAAGGAGGAAATGAAGATCTTACCTGAGCAGATGAGTAGATGCAGATCCACTGGAGGAGTGTGAGACTGAGGAATGATCGAAGAGGTTATACGAGTGAAGTGAAGCAGATGAAAGAATGAGACAGTCTGAGTGAAGTGAAGTGAACAGAAGCATAAAGCAAAAGGAGATAAAGGCAAAAGCATTTGATCTGAAAAGAAGCAGGTTAGGAGAATATAATCTGTACAAATATATTTTGAATTGATTTTGTCTGATTCTGATTCTGAGAATTTGGTTCCATTGAACGAACTGTTTTGGCCTTTTTCGTTTTGGCTCTGTTTGCTTTTGGCTCTGTTTTTCCTTTTGGCTCTGCTCTGTTTGCTTTTGGCTCTGTTTTTCTTTTGGCTCCGTTTGCTTTTGGCTCTGTTTGGAACCCCGTTGCGGCTGATGCGGCCGTTGCGGCCGTTACGACGCTACGTTGCGGCGTTCTGCTACGCCGTTACGTTGCGGCCGTAACGGGTGATTTGGATTCCCACCGCAATTGCGGCTCGATGCCGTTGCGGTGCGGTCCGCAACCGCAATATTGCGGCCGCATTAGCGGTTGCGGACTGCATTTTGAAACCCTGGGTACACGTTCCAATAAAAAAAAGTTAATTAAGTTTAAGATTTTTAATATCATGTTTTTAACTAATTATTTAAGTAACATTGTCATTATAGTTAAGAATCAAGGAAAAGCCAGTCTTCTGAATGGTTTTTTTTCCCTACTTCATACTAGGCATATATCAAGTTTTTGGGTGCTAGAAGGAAATATATTATTAGGGGTGTCACATGGAGTGAAATGAGGGTGTTTTATAGCATCTTTGAATTCTACTAATAAAATACGCCCCGAGTCCCATGCTTAAGTCCTATGCTCAACTCAATGTAGTTGTATTAGTATTTTGTATAAAGTAGTTGTTTTAGGTGGTTGTATAGTTGAGCAATCGGGCTGAACACTTGGGCCTATCTAGTTCAGGGTTATCAGTTAAGTAGTTGTTAGCATAACTACTTTAGGAATAGTTTGTTATCTTTCTGTTTTTCTGTTTTTGGCTTTCAATTCATCATAGCTGGTTATCACCATGCTATATATGGCTTGTAGACTCTTGAAGTTTTAATTCAATTCATCTATTCAGTTGAATATCATTCAATCAACCTATTGTTAAATTTCTAATATGGCATCAAAGAGCGACGATTCTGGGGATGAGAAGAAGCCATCGGAGAAGAAACCCAATACCTCTAGTGACGGCAGCGGCCTCAACAATCCAAACCCAAACCCTGCGTTTTTCTTGAACTCCTCTGATAATCCAGGAATCCCTCTTGTAGCAGCAATGCTCAATGGAGAGAATTATCGAACTTGGGCAAGATCCATGAAGATATCCTTGCACGCAAAGACCAAATTAGAGTTCATAAATAGGAGCATCGAGAAACCCGATCCAGAATCGGTCGATTATCACAGCTGGGACAAAGCCGATTCCATGGTGTTTGCTTGGATTCTCAATTCTGTAGATCCCAAACTCCACACTACCATTTCCCATGCCACCACCGTGAAAGAAATATGGGATGATCTTGAAGAAAGATTCACCCAAACTAGCGCACCTAGAGTTCACCAATTATGGCGCACTCTTTGTTTGATTCAACAAGAATCAGGTACAACCATAAAGGACTTCTACACGCAATTTAAGGGGTACTTGGATGAGCTCGGTGAGCTGTAACCTTTGCCTGAGTGCACGTGTGGTGCATCTCGGGCTTTGATGAAAGCGTGAGGAAGAAAATCGAGTTCACCTTTTCTTGGGAAGCCTCGATAGTGAACAATTTGCTCACATCAAGGCAACTATACTAAATACAGAATCTCTTCCATCCCTACGAACCACATTCAACCGTGTCTTGAGTGAGGAATCCAGGTTCTTAGCGTAAAAGGAAAGGGTCTTGAAGAATGATCCGCCAACAACATTCTATATAAACCACAACAAGCAAAAGGGGCGTGATGCCCCAAGGTCCAAGTGTGAGCATTGTGGTAAAATTGGGCATGTCAAAGCAAAGTGTTTTGAGATCATGGGGTATCCACCAAATTGTGACACACAAAGAACACAAAGAGGCTTTGGTAGAGGAGTAGGACTGACATCGCACATCTTGCCTGTGCTGATGAGGGGCAAAAGGAAGAATTGAGCCATAAGATTATAGGACATGCTCTGCATTGAACTTGTGTGCCTCATGAGGATATGGCTGGTAATGTAGGCACTTTTAAAAGGCATTTTTGAGTTCTAGATAGTGGTGCATCACACCACATGACCCATTTACTTTCTCTTTTAGAAGAAGTAAAGAAAATTGAAAAGCCTTTTAGTATAATAGTGCTTACTGGAGAGTCAATTTCAGTAGAAAAAATGGGAACTATACAATTGAATGGAAATATGAAATTGAAAAATGTTCTTTACGTGTCAAGTTTTAATTGTAATTTGATCTTTATTCATAAATTGACTCAAGATTTGAATTGCCAAGTAATTTACAGTGTGAACTCTTGTCATATACATGACCAGAACTCGAAGAAGAGGATTGGATCAGGTGAATTGCTCAATGGAGTATATATGATCAAGATTCAAGCAAAAGGGACATCCTTGGCAGCAATAACAAAGGATCATACCACCTTATGGCATGCAAGTATGGGACATCCTTCAAACCAGTCTTTATAGTACCTTTCTCCTTTCATTAAGTGTAGTTTCAATTTCAATAATATGTCTTGCTGTGATATTTGTCACAGATCAAAACAATGTAGACTTGGTTTCAATTCAAGTATTAATAAAACCGAGGAACCTTTTGGTCTAATACACAGTGATCTATGGGGCAAATATCACACACCTTCACAAAATGAATCACATTTCTTTCTTACTATAGTTGATGACTATAGTATAGGGACTTAGGTTTATTTGATGAAAGACAAAGCTGAAACTAGCATTATCCTAATGAATTTTCATAAGATGGTAAAAATACAATTCAATAGAAGTATCAAGAGGGTTATGAGTGACAACGGCACTGAGTTTGTTAACTTATTCATTAGAGGATTTTTTCAAAAGGAAGGAATTGCCTATGAGACCTCTTGTGTGGCTACACCTCAACAAAATGGAAGGGTAGAGAGAAAGCACAGGCATATTTTAAATGTGGCTAGGGCCCTTAGGTTTCAAGGGAACCTACCCTTGAAATTTTGGGGTGAATGTGTCCTTGCAGCAGCACATGTCATTAACAGAACCCCCACTGTGGCAAATAAAGGTGTTACACCCTATGAAATGCTATATAATAAACCCCCAACATATGAGCACTTGAAAGTTTTTGGTTGCTTGTGTTATGTTAGAAATTCCTCTAAAAGTAGGGATACATTTGATTCAAGAGATGAGAGGTGTGTATTCATTGGCTACCCTTTAGGACAAAAGGCTTCGAAAGTCTATAACTTGAAAACCAAAGAATTTATGGTCTCTAGGGATGTTATCTTCTATCAGGATATTTTTCCTTTTATTACAAACACTGATCCAGGAAGATATGATGATAGCACACCTGACTATATAGACTCATCTCAACCTTTACTGTATTTTCCTGATGAGACCGAGTCTAACAGTGAGGAGGATCATGAGGATTTAAGGGTGAACTCCCTAGATCAAACTAGTGATGAGCATGGCATTGTGACTGCTAACATAGATGGCAATGCTCACAGTTAGGGGGAAGATGCTAACCTTCCCCAACAAGACATTCTCACATGCACTAGGGCTAGGCAGCCACCTGCATATCTCAAAGACTACTATCTTCATTCTATAGTTGCAAGCCCCACTAGCAAATGTAACAGCCTGATTTTAATTACATTAACGGTAAAGATATATTTATTTATATTTTTATCTTAAACTTAAAGAAATGATTTTGAAGGAAACAAAATCATATCTAGAACCTACTCTACGGTAGGAAGCTATGGTTAAAATTTGGGTTTAAAACTCAGTCAGAAACCGGTCTGCGTTTTTAACTGACAGTATAATTTTATACTGACAGAAAACCCTAATTTGACCCAAAAACTGACATGTATGTTGGTGAGTATACATCACGTTTTGAGGCTTTGATCAAGTTTTCAGAATTCTATCGAAGATTTCCAAGTGAGGACTAGCAATGTAGAATATTTGAGGAAGGAGTCAGAGATGAGCTACAGAGGGCTGTAGTGTCTCTTGACATACAGTATTTCCCAGAACTAGTCGAGAGATGCAGTGCCATTGAAAGTATAGACCTAAGTATTGCCAATGAATAGAAACAACTGAGGAGTGGAGGTCCTAACCGATCAAGTTTCCAGAGGCGCGGAGGAAGTGGTTCTTAGTGGAGGCAGAGACCATATGCTAGACCAGTGCAAACGCCGCACTAGCACCAGTGGCTAGAGAACGAGTCAAGAACCGCAAGGCTTAGTTTGCTTCAAATGTGAAGGATCGTATTATGATAGAGACTGTACAAATAGGCCCATCTATTTCAACCGTGGGAAACCAGGTCATGTGGCACGAGATTGCGGATAAAGGGTTATGTAACAAATGACAAGCGTTCGGAAGAGGAACCGGAGATAATAGAGGTGGAGCCGGGAAGAGGAGTCCCAGCACACGACCACAAGTGGTCGACCTCAAGCCATTGGACAAGTGTTTACCGTGAGGGGAGCTGAACCCTCTCAATCTACTGATCTTATACAAGGTATGGGTTTGATAGCTAGTAGACTCTCGAATGTATTGTTTGACTCAGGCGCTACGCATTATTTTATCTCGCATGAGTGTGTGGATCATTTGAACTTAATTGTTTCCAAATTACCGTATACCCTTACAGTATCTACTCCAACCAGTAATCCTTTGACTACTATGTCTGTTTGTTTACGGTGTCTTATCGTTGTTAAGAATAGGACATTTATTGTAGACCTTATCTGTTTGTCTATGAAACAGATAGATGTTATTCTTGGTATGGATTGGCTTTCGGCTAACCATGTAGTGCTAGATTGTTCTAGCAAGACTTTATCATTTCTTGAGCAGTATAGTATAGCATCTGCCAATGAAGGAGTTTCTATGAGGAGTGACAACTCTCAACACTTTGTGATGCTTTTCGTAGTGGAGGCTAATGAGACTCCCAAAGATAGATTCTATACCTATTGTGAGAGAGTTTCGAAGTTTTCCCACCGGACATTCCAGGTTTGCCACACGGAAGAGAAGTGAAATTCACTATAGATCTCGTACCAGGGGCAAGGCCTATATCTATAGCACCTTATCGGTTGTCACCAGTTGAGTTGGCAGAGTTGAAGGAACAATTGGATGACATGTTAGGAAAAGAGTTTATCAGACCGAGTGTTTCACCGTGGGGAGCACCGTTGTTATTTGTTAAGAAGAAGGATGGAAGTGCGATGTTGTGCACGGATTACAGGCAGTTGAATAAGGTGACGATTAAGAATAAGTATATGTTGCCTAGGATAGATGATTTGATGGATCAGTTGAAAGGAGCAGCAATGTTCTCTAAGATTGATTTAAGATATGGGTATCATCAGATCAAAGTAAAAAAGGATGATATACCCAAGACGGCTTTTAGGACGAGGTACATGCACTATGAGTATTTAGTTATGCCTTTCTGTGTAACTAATGCGCCAGCCATGTTCATGGATTATATGAACATAATTTTCATACCGTTCCTCGATAAGTTTATTGTTGTGTTCATCGACGATATTATTATCTATTCGCGTACACGGGAAGAGCATGAGGAACATTTGAGATTGGGATTGCGAGTTTTGAAGGATAGGCAGCTTTATGCCAAACTTTCCAAGTGTGGGTTTTGGCTGGAAGAAGTACAATTCCTATGTCATGTGATCAATAAAGAAGGAATAGCCGGAGATCCAGCTAAGGTTGAGTCTGCGTTCTTAAGTGGGAACGGCCTAAGTCATAAGTGAAGTACGGAGTTTCCTAGGACTAGCTGGATATTATCGGAGGTTCATAGAGGGATTCTCAAGATTGCGTTGCCTATGACGCAGTTAACGAGGAAAAATATAGCTTTTGTATGGACGGACTGTTGGGACGAATCTAGGCAAGTATACCTAGTCGTGCAAGTAATACGGTGGTGAGGCCGTTTATCGTTCCCACGAGGACTGTGACAATTAATAACACGTACCGAATCGATTACTATCCAAGCAGATATTTGGATTGAAGGGAGCTCGATAGTAAATACCAAGCCCAAGTAAGATTTAAACCTAAAACAAACAAAATAAAGCGAAAAGTTCTTTGTGGGTTTTTGTCGAACACTCGGAAGGCAGTTAAAGGAATTCTTCAAATATAAGAACAACGCTGGGGTTAGGTTCACTAAACTTTACCCCCATGCAATGACATGACTCATAAACAGTTTCTACTTCAATTATGACAATCAATCCACTAAATTACTCGAGCCCCGATTCCTCGGATGACAAAAGCCTAAATCCACTAATAGACCCTAATTCCTTAGGTGGCCTCCATTAACATGTCACGGCCGTGATGGGGATCACGGCTAGGCCGTGACAGCTTCTGACTTTTGCCTTCTTTTCTCTCAATTATTGCTCGAACACGGTCGTGAGGGTCATCACGGCTAGGCCGTGATGGGCTCTGCCTGAGTCATTTTCTTCACTTTTTAAGCTCTGTCTTCCTCCAAACTCCATTATGGCAAATCTTGAGCATTTTTCCTTGAATTCCTACAAAAGAACACCAAGAAACCGCCTCACCCGATCCAAGGTAAAAACTAATAAAATCAAATCAAATATGCCAAAACTCTATGAAAAATGCATGCAAAAATGTACAGGGATTATGATGTGAAATCACACTATCAAATCACCCCAAGCTTATTCAATTGATTATCCTCAAGCAATCACTAAGGCCAGCATATATAGACAGTCATATTACGGATAGTGAACCAAGAACCTGAGTAGCAAGTAATCCAAGTAACAAGCATCTCAAATAATTCAGCAAGAGACAATCAGTTCAAGTCCAATTAGAGGCTTAGGTTTCTTAGACTCATATTCTCACCGATTAGGGCACTCTTTCTCACCTGAAGATCACCCCAAGCTTGTTCATTTGCTTGGCTCTCTTTCTCACCTCACTCAAGTGTTAGGGAAATAAGACAATTCGCTCCACTTTCCTCAAAGAATGAATTCTACCATAGGCTTGACTATCAACCAAATCTCTACTTTATTAATGAAAACAATTAAGAATCAAGAGGTCTTTTGCTTTGGTTGTAACGGGGCCATGGGATTTATCGTTAGGTGGGGAAGTCAAGAAAAGGAAATTTCAAAAGGGCTAAACACAATCAAGCATTGCAAAGCATGACCTTCTAAAATACCTTTTTGAGTTTTGATTCCTTTTTCCACCTTTCTTTCTTTCTTTTTATTTCATTTCTCACTTTCTTTTGTCATCCCCTTCTCCATAGATTTTTTTTCTTTTATTTTTCTTTTATTTGGAGAATGGGAGATTTTCAGCTCAAGAGAAACATTTTCCTGATTTTTTTCATCCCAAACTTTTTCAACTACCTTTTTACCCTTTTGTAATACTTTAGAAGGTCCCTTATCAAGCATCATTCATCCACATATTCCAAGGTACCAAGAAAAGTATTTTATCCATGTAGGCTCAAAATTGGGCCACTAAGGGGTAGTGTTTAGTCATTCAAAGCTCGGAAGGCCGGAAAAATACCTAGTGCCTCAATCATTTTCAAAAATGTTTTCAAAAATTTTTAAGCTTCAAAATGGTTTCAAGTCAAGTTCTAGAGAAATACAATCCAAGAGGAATAACACTCTAACACAAGGAATGGGGTAAATTTAGTGAGTACCCCTTTTGGATCAAAATCTCACATTTTGTAGTTCAAAAATCAATGAGAAACACAGATCTATGAA
Source organism: Sophora flavescens (assembly GCA_030762895.1). Taxonomy (NCBI): domain Eukaryota; kingdom Viridiplantae; phylum Streptophyta; class Magnoliopsida; order Fabales; family Fabaceae; genus Sophora; species Sophora flavescens. Next base: position 130,766,358 of record CM061064.1, read on the forward strand.
ACCATATGCTAATTATCAACTATCATAGATCATCTCAAACATTTTCATTTGCAGCCTTATCACAAGAATAAAAAAATTGGGTTCAAAAATTCACTATCTCAATTTATTTGGCACTTAGTTCTCACAATTGGATGCAAAATCTAGGCAAGGGGCAATCTAATCATATGAACATGCAAAGCTATCATGCAAAACTATATGAATGCAACATGAACAATGCAAAAATACCCCTACTCCAAGCTTAAGAACTTACATTGTCCCCAATGTAAATAATCAAGTTGGAGAAAGGAAAGAAAAACTGGAACGACTTACCGAGGCTGCAGCGGGTTCACATGCCTAGTCAGAAGGAATTTCATGAAAATTGGGTCATGCCCGTGATGCTTATCACGGGCAGGCCGTGATGCATTCTGGTTCATAGGAGTAGCCTGTCACGGTCGTGACCTCCATCACGGCTAGGCCGTGATGCTCTCTGATCTTTAGGGTCCTTCCATCACGCCCTCCTTCCATCACGCCCGTGATAGGGATCACGGCTGAGCCGTGATCCTTTCTGGTCTTCAACTCTGGCTCATCACGGCCGTGACCAGTGTCATGGCCTGGGCGTGATGGTTACTGACTTTGTTGTCTCTGCCCTTTTTGCTTCTCCTTCCTCCTTTCCCTGAAAACACTTAACAAACCTATTAATCTATGATATTTTCCTCTTGATCTTCTCAAATTATTCAAGAGGGCAAAATCAAAAACAAAAGGAAAAATGAAAAGAAAACTTGGGTTGCCTCCCAATAAGAGCTTCTTTAATGTCACTAGCTTGACGGGTAGGTGACCTCAAGGATCATGAAGGCGCACATATGAGATCAATCTCTCGATGTCACCACCCAAGTAGGCCTTAAGTCTTTGGCCATTGACCTTGAAGGTCCTTTTTGAAGTAGGATCCTCCACTTCCACAGCTCCATGAGGTGAGACTTCCTTGACAACGAACGGTCCCGACCACTTAGACTTCAACTTGCCCGGAAACAATCTCAGCCGGGAATTGAACAAAGTAAAACTTGCTGTCCCGGCTGAAATGTTTTCATCACGATCTTCTTGTCGTGGTAGGTCTTGACTCGCTTCTTGTAAATGGCTGCATTCTCATATGCATTAAGGCGCATCTCCTCTAATTCATGCAGTTGATTCACTCTTTTCTCACCCGCCAGAGTGGCATCAAAATTCAAGAACTTCAATGCCCAAAAGGCTCGATGCTCCAACTCTACGGGAAGATGACATGCCCTCCCATAAACCATCTGGAACGGGGATAACCCCACAGAAGTTTTCAGTGCAGTACGGTAGGCCCACAAGGCATCGTCCAGCTTCTTTGCCCAGTCTCTTCTTGAAGCAGCCACAATCTTTTCCAAAATTCTCTTAATCTCTCGGTTAGAGACTTCCGTTTGCCCATTTGTTTGCGGATGATAGGGAGATGCCACCTTGTGCCTCACATCATACTTGGCCAACACATTTCTCAGTTGTGAGTTTCAAAAGTGAGATCCCCCATCACTTATAAGAACCCTTGGAACACCGAACCGGGCAAAGATGTTCTTCTTGATGAATCTAACCACTGTCTGGGCATCATTCTGCGATGTTACAATGGCCTCCACCCATTTGGAGACGTAGTCCACCGCCACCAAGATATATTGATTGGAGAATGAAGGTGGAAGTGGACCCATAAAGTCTATGCCCCAGCAGTCAAATACCTCAACCTCCAATATATTCTGCAGTGGCATCTCATCCCTCTTTGAAATGTTCCCGGTCCTTTGGCACTTGTCACAACTCTTCACATGGTTGTAAGAGTCCTTGAAGATTAAGGGCCAAAAGAACCCAGATTGGAGGACCTTTGCAGCTGTCCGATCCCCATTGTAATGTCCACCATAGGGAGAGTTATGACAATGCCACAAAACTTTCCTTGCCTCCTCTTGACTAATGCACCTCCTCCACAAGCCATCCGGTCCAACCTTGAACAGAAATGGGTTATCCCACATGAAATGGTTGGCATCCCAGAAGAACTTCTTCTTTTGTTGCCAAGTGAGGTGCTTTGGAATAATGCTGGCTGCTTTGAAATTTGCCATGTCGACAAACCATGGTCTCTCATGTACCAGCAATAAAGCCTCATCCGGGAACTCATCCCGAATGTCTTTTTCTTTAGCAGCCACCTCCTCATTCACTAACCGAGACAAGTGGGCAGCCACTCAATTCTCGTTGCCCTTTTTGTCCTTGATGACTAAATCAAACTCCTGCAACAATAGAATCCACCTTATGAGTCGGTTTAGAATCTAACTTAGCCAACAAATATTTAATCGCAGCATGATCAAAAAAAGCAGTGACTTGTGACCCAATTAAGTAGGAACGAAATTTTTCCAACGCAAACACTATGGCCAGCAACTCTTTTTTCAGTTGTTGCATAATTCACTTGGTTCTCATTGAGAACCTTGCTAGCATAGTAAATGGCATGGAAAAACTTGTCCCTTCGCTGCCCCAAAATTGCCCCAACTGCGTAGTCACTGGCATCACACATTAATTCAAATGGTAACTCCCAGTTGGGTGCAACAAGGATGGGGGCAGTAATCAACTTGTCTTTCAAAATTTGAAAAGAGTTAAGACAAGCAGTGTCAAACAGAAATGGAGTGTCCTTGTTCAAAAGGCTACACAGTGGCTTGGCTATCTTTGAAAAGTCCTTGATGAACCGCCGGTAAAAGCCTGCATGCCCAAGGAAACTCCTCACACCCTTGACATTCATTGGCGGAGGTAGTTTCTCAATCACATCAATCTTGGACTTGTCCACTTCGATCCCCTTAGCTGAAATTTTGTGCCCAAGCACAATGCCTTCCTGCACCATAAAATGACACTTCTCCCAATTTAAGACTAAATTGGTGTCCATGCACCTCTTTAACAAAGCAGCAAGGTTAGACAAACAGTTATCATAAGAGGAACCGAAAACAGAAAAGTCATCCATGAAAACCTCAATGTATTTTTCTACCATATCAGAAAAGATGGAAAGCATGCACCTTTGAAATGTCGCAGGAGCATTACAAAGACCGAAAGGGATCTTCCGATAGGCAAAAACTCCAAACGGGCATGTGAAAGCAGTTTTCTCTTGGTCTTCCGGGTGAACCGCAATTTGGTTATAACCCGAATAACCATCCAAGAAACAGTAGTAAGCTTGCCCGGCCAACCTCTCCAACATCTGGTCCATGAATGGAAGTGGGAAGTGATCCTTCCTAGTAGCTTGATTAAGCTTCCGGTAATCTATACACATCCGGCAACCAGTGATCGTTCTAGTTGGGATCAACTCATTCTTCTCGTTGTGCACGACGGTTATGCCACCTTTCTTTGGAACCACTTGTACCGGACTCACCCAAGCACTATCGGAAATAGGATAGATCATTCCAGCTTCAAGGAGTTTCAGCACCTCCTTCTTCACCACTTATTTCATTGTAGGATTGATCCTCCTCTGCGGTTGGACCACCGGTTTAAATTCAACCTCCATCATGATCTTGTGCATGCAAAACGTGGGGCTAATACCTTTCAAATCTGAGATGGACCATCCAATAGTTGTCTTATGCTCTCGAATTCCAATTTGGACAGTACATTACTCATTATGACAGGGTCTTCATCATTCTCACCAAGAAAGACATACTTCAAGTGGGGAGGTAGAGGTTTAAGCTCCAACTCGAGCTTCTCTTGGACTTCATCCTTCTTGAGCTCTTCTTTCTGAGTGTTCACAGCAAGCTGCTTGGGTTGAGCTTCCAAATCATACAAACAGTCTTCTAACTCCTCCTCTTCTTCATCAAGATTTTCAATAGAGTTCATAATTACCCTCTCAAGAGTAGAGGAAGTGTGCTGCTGTGCAAGGACCTCATTGGCCACTACATCCACAATATCCATACGGAAGCAATTCTCTTCATCACTCGGGCGATGCATGGCTTCAAACACATTGAAAGTAACCTCTTCATCTTGCACTCTGAGTGGAAGCTGGCCCTTTTGTACGTCTATCAACGCACGACCGGTTGCAAGGAAGGGTCTCCCCAATATAAGTGGAACTTCTGCATCCTCCTCCATGTCTAATATCACAAAATCCGTTGGGAAGATAAAATTGTCCACTTTAACCAAGACGTCTTCCAGAATACCATAAGGACACTTGATTGATCTATCAGCTAGTTGCAATGCCATCCTTGTTGGTTTCACCTCACCACCTCCAAGCTTGTTCAAAATTGAAAGCGGCATCAAGTTGATACTCACTCCCAAGTCACATAAGGCCTTCTCAATAGCAACACTCCCAATAGTGCAAGGGATTGTAAAACTACCAGGATTTTTAAAAGTGTTTGATGAGTTAAGATTATGGTTTTTATTCCTTTAGGTACTTAAACTTTTATGATCCAAGGGTTTGAATCCAAATAAATTTTCTAACCTATTTTTATGTTCAAGGCCGAAACCCTAACCTTAGAGGTTAGAGGATTTTGTTTCACATTTTCAACTTCTAACAATTTATTCTAGTTATCTAAGACCTAAGCACCTAGAATCCAAAAGATTAGAGTGAGAAAATAATCCTAGCTTCATTTTGAATTAGAGGCCGAACCTAGTATTAAAGTGAACCTAATGGGAATTGTTTGATTAATCGTTGTTATGTGATGTTAGTTGAAGGATGTCGGATATTGGTGACGTAGTTACGAAGATCGGGAAGTTCGTGAATCCGGTGTTAGCTCAGGTGGGGGAAAGAACCAACCTATCGTCGGAATGGATAAGTAGTAGATTATATAATAATTGTATGGGACGACCTAAACCCAACTAGTAGTCGAGTCATCAACAAGACCAAAATCACATTGGAAACCTTTTCTGAAAAACCAATGGCGATTCGAGGGTTGTAGGTTTATCGACATTAGGTTGATTTTATATTGTTGATGTTGATTTGAGCTTATTACCTTTATTGAATTGATTTTGTTCTATGTTGGTGATATTGGAATATTTTGATTGCTATTGTGTTATGCATGATCTGCCTGATTTTTATTATTATGCTTAGTGGATTTTAAACAAAGATATATATGTTGTCTAAGAGATGATTGTTGTGGGTGTGAGGACAATGATGATTTGAAGTGCTTAACTTAGATGAGGAATGTTAAAGAGGTGTTATGGCATAGAATATGTGTCAAGTTCTAATGGAAGGTTAAGGCACTAAGATGTTGTTAAAATGTGTTGGTGAGATTCAAGTATAGGTGTTGTTGTCCACAACCGTGTATTGGTAATATAATACACAAGGACAAAAATGTATTGGTAATATAATACACAAAGACAAAAGTGTATTGGTAATATAATACACAAGGACATCTGTGTATTGGTAATATAATACACCGCGTATTGACAATATAATACACGTAAAACACATCTGTGTATTGGTAATATAATACACCACGTATTGATAATATAATACACGTAAAATTAAGAGTTATCGTGAGACCGCTTTCACCTTAGAAATAGGTGTGCAGCTATGGTGTCCTTGAGTAGCAGGAGATTGAGGGTAGAGGATGATATATATTAATTTGAGGATGATTTGTTAGTTAGGTGTATTGATTGTCTCGTGACACCATTCGTATAATGTACTATGACTTTTTTCCGCTTTTGATGATAGAACTGTTTCTTATCCCCTATATATTTCTGTATGTTGTATTTTATCTCCTTGTGGAATCATACGAGAAGACCCCGTGGATGAGCGTAACCAGGAGGAGTTGGATGAAACTCCCTACGAACTAGAGGCTGGAGGATGAGTTGTGACCCATGGTGATTAGGGTCTAGTTAGTTATGGCCAGTGCGTCCTCATCGAGCGTATTTTTATATGTTTCCGCTTTGTTTAACTTTTTGTTTAAGTTTATGCTTGTGAGAGATCTTACTGAAAGGACACCCTCAACAGTGTTTTGTAATATGTTTAATATACTTATATTGTGAGGTGTATTTTATATGAAGCTGTATACATCATAAGTTTTTTTTTTATTTCTACGTATTTTCATATTAAACGCACAAGTAAGAAATTAATTAATGATGTTTTAGTCTAATAAAACATCGGGGCACAACAGGGTGTCTCACTAAGAGATTTTGTGGAAAATCCTTCACGTAGAAGGAATGGACGCTACTCTTAGTTAGAAGAGTGTCCTAGGATAATATCTTTGTGTGAATCTCTATATCCCTTCTATACTTAATTGTTTTTCAACTAACCTTTGAGGATTGTTATTGAAGTTCTTAACATTGTTGTTTTTAAACTTGTTTTCCTGCATGATTTACTTTGTTCCTTTGTATGTGTGCAAAATTGTATTTTCGAACGGATTTTCGGGTAGAAAAAAAAAACACAATTCAATCAAAATCACTAAAAGAACCTAATTCAGCTTATCGTAAACAAATACAAATAACTCATTATAAACAAATACAAAATAACTTCTGTTTTTAATATTAAATCTCTAAAAGATAATCTCTAAATTATTAGATGTCAAAATCATTTTTATTTAATCCGTAACACATGGGCATTCAATCCCTTTGTTATGTTTCCTGTATACATTTCAATCTTTTAATTGCCTATTATTATACTTGTCTTTCCCGTACAAGTCTTCTCTGTCTGATTGAAAATTCTCCCCCAACACCCCAACCCTTAGAACAAGCCTAAAAATAATATGTGTCGCTAACGAATGTTCTAAGGACATTCGTTAACATAGGAGTGGAGCAAGGAATTTAACATGAGAGTGACCAAAATCAAATATATATAATATTGAATAACAATAGAAAAAATAACTAACATATAGAGACAAACTATATTAAACAAAATTAATGTATGATTATCAACTTAATATAATATAAAGAGTAAATTATACTCAACTACTTCTAAATTTATTAAACTAATATCAAACCCCAATTTTGGCTATAAATTACACTCATCCTATTTTTTAGTTATGTCAAGCTATTAACTTAACATTTTTAAGTTACTAAAAATAAAAAAATATTTATAATAAGTTATTTGATAAAGAAACACTCATCAGAAACTTGAATAACTTCGATGTTATAGCTCAAATAGAGTTTTTTGGATACAATCTATTAACTTCTGAACCAACAATTTTGTATTAGATACCAAATACAATTCAAAATAAAATAAAAAGTTATCTTAAAATTTTTATTGCAAAGCTTGATAATGATTCCCATGAAACCAAATGAAAATAAAATCAAATAACAATAATGATTTAAAAGCATAAGCATTACTTTATGGAGATATGTAAACACTTTAATAGCAAATGACATCAATCTTATTATTTAATAGTAAGTAATTTTATGGAGTTAGTAAATATATATATATATATATATATATATATATATATATATATATATATATATATATATATATATATATATATATATATATATATAATCACTCACTTGGAGTGAGGGGGCCATGGCACCCAAATGCCCCCTTTTCCCTCCGCCTCTGGTTAAGGAACACAAAAATGAAAAACGTGTTGGAAAATTAAGAAAAACACTTTTCAAAATACTAAATACATTATTTTCCATTTAAATTTTCCTTTCTTAATTCCTTAAATAATATCCTAATGACACTTGTTAGTATTCTCCTCATAAAATAAAATAAAGCTACACAATTTTATTTGACCATTTTGATTTGTATAGCCACCTGACTTATATGCGACAAAACATTAGTGGGAAAGTACGTAGCCGCATCGATCTCTAAAGTAGGGAACTTCTTAGAGATTCCATATATACCACGCGGTGGCTGAATGGATTTTCTAGTGGTTGACAGGGACAAATGTCTGATTCAGCATTGTCCACTTTTTCAATTATTCAAAAGCTAAACGGATCATGTAGCCAAAAGATAGAACCACAAACCACCATCATGCTCGTTGATTATTTTTAAGCACTTTGAGATAGCGATATTAGGCATTGAACTACTTGCCGGTGCAGAAAGCCACTTTTTCAGCGTGATTCCAATAAGGTGAAAGTAGGAATTAGTCGATCCTTGTACTAACATGGTTTTATTTTAATCCTGTTCCTATATAACTAATTGAAAAAGTTGCGCACATATCTGCCTGACATTAATTATTACATTAAGAATCTTATATAATTTTAACTTCTTGTTCGTTATAAATTGAGACTTGTGTTATTTAATGTTGAAGATGTAATTGTAAATATACATGTGGCATTTATTTTATCAAAAAAAAGATACCTAAGATCAGTTTCCGAAGTGAAATGTTATTTGGACACATTTTAGGGATACCTTAGTATAGGACATCGTATGGATGTGTTGATTTTGAAGCCTTGAAATGTACCAAGAGAGAGGAAAAATTATAAATAAATATGTTAGAGTATAAAAATTTTGGCGTGGGACACCGAAAATGTGTCAAGTATCAGCACGATCGTTTCCGAAGGGAGTCTATCAAGGTCTATCACTACATGCATATATTATTCATTCGTGTTCCAACTTGTGGCATCTGACGTACTTGATATATATCATCATTATCAATAGCCACTACTCTTAATTACTTCAACATGGGTGATTCTACAATGCTCCCTGTTGAGTTATGGTGTTTCTGTTTCATACACCTTGTTATTTATTTCCTTCCAAATCTATGGTCACCATTTGAGGTGCATTGAGTGCACCCTATTTTCTATGGTGCATTCTAGAACGAGCCCTTAAACATGACTAGCAAATTCTAAACAGATTAGTTTATAGTTATAGTCATGTGAAAATTATCGAATAAAAAATTTAAAATCTAGACATATAATTCTATTGTAATAGATCTAGTTGAGCATTTCTTCTGCAATTATATGAAGAAGGCATGGGTAAGGGTCTGGGTATAGATAATATTTTTTTTTTAATAAAAAATGATATGCAAATGTATCACTATAAAATTTAACATCCCAATTAGATTGACAACTTCGATTTTATCAATCATTTGCAACATACAATCCAAATTTATTAAAAAAGAAGAAAACAAAATACAAAAAAAGCCATGAGGTTTCCGAAGGGAGTCTATCAAGGTCTATCACTACATGCATATATTATTCATTCGTGTTCCAACTTGTGGCATCTGACGTGTCGCGACCGTCCCGTCCGGGAGCCGCGAAAAAGGAATAAAAAGATAGAGGAGTCGCCACTAAAATTTTTATTGGGAAAATCTTAGAAAACCCAATTATTTAAAGGTGAACTGGCCTTTTTAAAAAAGAGAGATATGAGTCCGGGAGTCGGTTACGAGTAGGGAAGGTGTTAGCACCCCACATCGCCCGTTTAAAAAACGGTACCTTAAGTTAGTTGTGCAAAAACATTTTAATAGCCTTTTAAATATTTATTTTACCCCAAAATTATTTACAAGAAAGAATTATTTTTTAATTTTTAATATTTTAAATATTTATTAATTTTTACATTTTTTAAATTTATTGTTTATAAAATTTAAATGAGGTTGAACATGACACATAAGTCCACAGGGCAACCTCAAATCTAAGGGACTGAACATGGCACCGTGTCCATAGAGCATCCCTAAAAATAGAAAAGTTTAATTTTTTGATTAATTATTTTAACATAAAAAGGAGATAAAAAAGGAAAATTTAGTTTTGGCCCGACAAGATGATTTATCTTGCTCCTACGTATTCCCGGGTGCGATGGGAAACTCAAAGCCACGTAGTTCTTTAGAAAAGATTTGATTGGTTGGTTGATTTTAATTTTTGATAAAAGATTTGATTTTGTTTTGATTTTATTCTTTTTTAAAGGATTTTATTTCAGAATAAATTCATTTTTGCATAGAGTCCAAGAGAGCAGTGCTATACGATAAACCCTTACAATTCACACGACACTTGAGGATGAATAAGCCCATACATCAACGTCGTAGATTGTTTTATGAATTCAAAAAGATAATTTTTTATAAAGAATAAATTAGGTAAGACTGACTAAAAGTATAAATTAAAAACATTTAATATATTTTTTTAAAAGGGAATTCACCCTTACAGAGGGTTAAAGATAGCAAAGCTATACGATGAACCCTTACAATTCATACAACACTTGAGGATGAAAAATCATACATCAACGTTATAGATTGTTGCGTGAATTCAAAAAGATATTTTTTTATAAAGAATAAATTAGGTAAGACTGACTAAAAGTATAAATTAAAAACATTTAATATATTTTTTTAAAAGGGAATTCACCCTTACAGAGGGTTAAAGATAGCGAAGCTATACGATGAACCCTTACAATTCATACAACACTTGAGGATGAAAAATCATACATCAACGTTATAAATTGTTGCGTGAATTCAAAGATTCTATATTTTTTTTATATAACTTGTTTTTTTCTTTTTTTCTTTCTTTTTTTTTAAAAAATAAAAATAAAAATGCTTCCTCACTTGTCACCTTTCAAAATAAAGGTGTGCCATTTGAAACAAGTACACGGTATCAGTAAAAGGCAAAAGAATAGTTAATTGCTAACAACATAAAACAAAAATAGAGTGATAAAACCCACATATAGAAATGAGGTGAGGTTACAGTGAGAGTGTGACAAACCCAAAAGAGGAACCTTGACCCTCCACCCTTGTGCGAACGCCGGAGAGCAGCGGCTGGCCGGAACGGCTGCGAGCAGCGGTCTCGGACACGGACCCAGGCGGACGTGGGGGCATCGCTGCAGTGAACGACTGGAGCATTCGACGCAGTGGTTGAGCGGCGCGGTGGAGCAGATCTGCGACTCCCATGGCGGTTCGAGCAGGGTGAACCAGACGCGGTGGTCGCGCGACTCCCGGCGGCGGTGCAGGGGTGGCGCCGATGACACCGCAGCAGAGCAGAAACAGACCAGAAAGTGAGGCTCACGTGGTCTTCTTCCTTCCGTATCGAGCGGCGACTCCAAGAAGTGCAGGAGGTGCAGTGGTCGCGACTGTGGGTTCAGAGAGCAAAGGAGAGAAATTTTTTGAAAGTGGGGAGAAGAGGAAGATGATCAAATGGTGTGTGTGTGTGTTTCTGTTGTGAAGAGAAGAATCAGAAAAGGGGCATCGTGTATGAAGAGAAAAAGAGGAGAGTATGGAGTATATTTTTCTGCTGCTGGTTCCTTCTTTTCAGATTTTGCTCTCTGTGCTCTCTCCTCCTCTTTGTTGCTGTTGTCCTCTATTTGTAGAAGGAGATGAACTCTGCTCATTGTCATTGGGACCTTGCAAGCTTGAGTGTTGCAGAGGTTACCATGCTCTAGTCCCTTCAATTCCCATTTTTGTGCCTCTTTTCTCTGATCTAGGCATAACCCTTTTCCCCAAGTTCTGAACAATACCCATAATGGTGTTTACTTGCTTGAGCCTTGTGCTGTGGTGGAGTGAACTAGTGGAAAAGAAAGATTTCAGAAGCAGATTGATTTTTTGATTGATTTATTTTATTTATTTATGTATTCATTTATTTTATTTTTTTTCAAAACTTTAATTAAAAAGGCATCCGGACAAAATTAGGTGTTCACAGCTGCCCCTCTTTACTTGTTTCTTATTAGATAATAGGTGTAACCGTAGTTAACCAATTATCGTTATAAGAAATTAGTAAAGACACGAACTCCAATTTTGTCCGGGTTATTCTTATAAGCAAAGGACTTGTGTTTACAAACCAATTTCCTTTAAAGAATCCGCGGGTTGGATCGCCTACTGAGGTTTACACATGAAAACTTGCAGGGTGGATTGCCTGCCGAGCTTAAACAGAAAGATAAAAGGGCTTACGGGGTGGATTGTCCGTCAGAAACTCGAGCATAAAGATAAAAGAGCTTACGAGTTGGATTGCCCGTCAGACTCGAATAGAAAGATAAATGAGCTCACGGGGTAGATTTCCCGTCTGAAGCTCGAACTGAAAGATAAAAGAGCTTACGGGGTGGATTGCCCGTCAGAAGCTCGAACTGAAAGGTAAAAGAGCTTACGAGGTGGATTGCCCGACGGGGTGGATTGCCCGTGAGAAGCTCGAACTGAAAGATAAAAGAGCCTACGGGGTGGATTGCCCGTCAGAAGCTCGAAGTGAAAGATAAAAGAGCCTACGGGGTGGATTGCCCGTTAGAAGCTCGAACTGAAGATAAAAGAGCCTACGGGGTGGATTGCCCGTGAGAAGCTCGAACTGAAAGATAAAAGAGCTTACGGGGTGGATTGCCCGTGAGAAGCTCGAACTGAAAGATAAAAGAGCCTACGGGGTGGATTGCCCGTCAGAAGCTCGAACTGAAAGATAAAAGAGCTCACGGGGTGGATTGCCCGTTAGAAGCTCGAACTGAAAGATAAAAGAGCTTACGGGGTGGATTGCCCGTGAGAAGCTCGAACTGAAAGATAAAAGAGCCTACGGGGTGGATTGCCCGTTAGAAGCTCGAAGTGAAAGATAAAAGAGCTTACGGGGTGGATTGCCCGTCAGAAGCTCGAACTGAAGATAAAAGAGCCTACGGGGTGGATTGCCCGTTAGAAGCTCGAACTGAAAGGTAAAAGAGCTTACGGGGTGGATTGCCCGTGAGAACCTCGAAGTGAAAGATAAAAGAGCTTACGGGGTGGATTTCCCGTCAGAAGCTTGAACTGAAGATAAAAGAGCCTACGGGGTGGATTGCCCGTTAGAAGCTCGAACTGAAAGGTAAAAGAGCTTACGGGGTGGATTACCCGTGAGAAGCTCGAAGTGAAAGATAAAAGAGCTTACGGGGTGGATTGCCCGTCAGAAGCTCGAATTGAAAGATAAAAGAGCCTACGGGGTGGATTGCCCGTTAGAAGCTCGAACTGAAGATAAAAGAGCTCACAGGGTGGATTGCCCGTCAGAAGCTCGAACTGAAAGATAAAAGAGCCTACGGGGTGGATTGCCCGTGAGAAGCTCGAACTGAAAGATAAAAGAGCTTGCGAGACCCTATGCCTACAAAAGCCAACAAAGGTAAAGCTTATGGGCCCTATGCCCGTCAAAGCTGAACAAAAATGAAGCTTACGAGGCCCTATGCCTGCGAAAGTTAAACTACAACAAAACAAAGCTTAAAAGGCCCTGATGCCTGCTAAAGCTAATAAGACATGACTTTTGGGGCCCTGTGCCCGGTAAAGTCGAACAAAACAAAGCTTATGAGGCCCTATGCCTACTAAAGCTAACCATAACATGACTTTTGGGGCCTTGTGCCCGCTAAAGCCAAACAAAACAAAGCTTATGAGGCCCTATGCCTACTAAAGCTAACCATAACATGACTTTTGGGGCCTTGTGCCCGCTAAAGCCAAACAAAACAAAGCTTATGAGGCCCTATGCCTGCTAAAGCTAACAATAACATGACTTTTGGGGCCCTGTGCCCTCTAAAGTCGAACAAAACAAAGCTTATGAGGCCCTATGCCTACTAAAGCTAACAGTAACATGACTTTTGGGGCCCTGCGCCCGCTAAAGTCGAACAAAACAAAGCTTATGAGGCCCTATGCCTACTAAAGCTAACAAGTCATGACTTTTGGGGCCCTGTGCCCGCTAAAGTCGAACAAAACAAAGCTTATGAGGCCCTATGCCTACTAAAGCTAACAAGTCATGACTTTTGGGGCCCTGTGCCCGCTAAAGTCGAACAAAACAAAGCTTATGAGGCCTTATGCCTGCTAAAGCTAACAATAACATGACTTTTGGGCCCTGTGCCCGCGAAAGTCGAACAAAACAAAGCTTATGAGGCCCTATGCCTTCTAAAGCTAACCAAGACATGACTTTTGGGGCCCTGTGCCCGCTAAAGTCGAACAAAACAAAGCTTATGAGGCCCTATGCCTACTAAAGCTAACAGTAACATGACTTTTGGGGCCCTGTGCCCGCTAAAGTCGAACAAATGCAAAGCTTATGAGGCCCTATGCCTACTAAAGCTAACAATAACATGACTTTTGGGGCCCTGTGCCCGCTAAAGTCGAACAAATGCAAGAAGTGATGTTGACTTTGTTGATGCATGAAATGATGGGACAATGTATGATATGAGAGACGATTTTTTATGATTGGTGAAAACTGTGATATTTTTTTAATGATGCATGAGATGCTTTTTATGATCCTGATTATTTTTCATGCATGAGATCATTGATGGGAACTCTGATTTTATTTTATTTTTTATTTTTATTTTTTTGCGAAAAACTCTTTGATCATTGGCTCCTTAGAGTCTTGATTGCAGCCGAGATTGGTGATGAGCTAGAGGAAGACACCTTGATCACTATCTTGCTCAATCGATGCTTAGTTTCTTGGCTGAGATATGCTTCTTCGTAATGATTATCCCAATTGGATGAGATTGCCCCGATCAATCTTTCAAGGATGTGACTTGCCCTGACCTTCATGTATTGGGAGCTTTTTATGGCTTGTCCTCTTAAACTGCCCAGTTTATCGGTTTGAGGAGACTTCTTGTACTTTGTTTGTATTTGACCCTAATTTTTGCGTAGGTCGCTCTTTGCGAGTTTTCAACCTACCGGGTCGCTCTAACTTTTGCCCAGCTGCCTTTTCGGGTTTTCGATCTGGCGAGCATTTTTGTTTACTTTTTATTTTCCTTTTTGATTTTGATTTTTCCTTCTTTTTTTGACGTGGACAGTTTTGTCAGCTTTATTTGTGAAGATCAAAGCTCTTGCTTGAATTGCCAACCGAGGATGCCACTTTCTTCCTCGTATTCAGAATTCTTCCGACCGAGTTGTTCATCAAAGATTTACCATTAGACGGTTGAATTGTATCATTGAACTCATGTTTACCTTACGAAGCATCATGTAACAAACATGCATGGATTCAAAGGTACGACGGGGAAAAACAATACGGCCTGAACAACTTCTCGATTTGTTGGAAGTTTGATAACTCAAATGGTATTCAAAAGGACAGGAGTGAAGTAAAACCCGCAAGAGGTGATGTGGGGGTCAAAAGAGTATTGTCCTATTTTGGTTTGATTTGATTTTGGATAGAAGGGATTACGCTACCAGAATTATGCCTTAGTATCAGTCATGTGAAAATGAAATGGGCTTGTATGCCACTTAAGAACAAAATTTCCCAGATAAAGACCTTTGAGAATGAATTTACCCCAGTGTAGGGTTCCCAGAATGAAACTGTCCCAATGTAGGGCACTTGATATGGAAAACTTGAGAATGATGTTGCCCCAGTGTAGGGCATCCAATAATGGAGATGCTCTAGAATAAGGCCCTTGAAAGCAAAGTTTTGCCCCACGTAGATCTTGCCCAAACTTTTGCCTAGACTGCCTATGAGGGTTTTTAGCCTAACAGGCTTTCTTTTTTCTTTTTTCTTCTTTTCATTCTTTTTTTTTTGGATTTTTTTTTTAGAGAGGAGCAATCAATTAAAACTAGAAGAGCACAAACTTTTTGTCTCAAAATGAAATTGATGAAAAAGTAGCAATCATTCATTGATCAGAGTGGACTTTTTGAGGCTTGTAACGTGGCTAATGGTTGGGGGTCATGAAAAAAGATATAAGGCTCAAACAAATGTTTTAAGGTTGAATAGGATCAAAGATCCATGTTCTTTTTTCGGATTATTGAGAACATTTACTTTCTTCTAACTTTCCCCTTTTTTTGTTTTACATGAGGTTTTTTTTTATCCTCTTTCTTTCTCTTCTTTTTATTCTTCTTCTTCTTCTTCCTTTTTTTTTTAATTCTCTTTTTTTTTTGTTACGCTTCATGATCACCATTTCCTTCTTGCTTGCCCCTTGTTTAGTGGTGATCCTTGTCCAAGGTTCTTTGAAGAAAATTTTCAGGCTCAAAAGGGGTAACAAGGGATAATGATGATATTTTGCTAAGGGTAGAGAAAAAATGGCCAATCTTCATTTCAAATCATGATTGTTTATTTTTTTAAACTTTATTTTAGAGACAAAGAGATGGTGCTCACCAAGTGTTTATTTATTTGCTCCTCTTTTATTTGTATTATTTTCTTTCTTTCTTTCTTTCTTTCTTTCCTTTATTTTTTTTTGAAAAGGTATGGGCACATGTGGGTTTCATTGTTGTCCACAAAGAACTTTCAAGAAAGTGGGCCTTATTAACCAAACCAAAAAAGGTACTTGGGGAAGAAAAAAAAAGGGAATATGATATATGAGTATGACGAGAGAAACATTATGGTGGAGATGAAGATATAAAGAAAGGATGAGACAAGGTACGCATGCAAATCCATTAAATTAATGCTTCAAGAAAGTGAACACGGTTCAAGTATCTCATGATAGAATACAACATAACCATTGTTTCATGGTAAACCACTGATGAACCAATCTAGCTTGGGTTGCTTAGAAATTCCTAAGATGGGGACCGCAAAGTGTTGGCACTTCTCACAACCATCAGAATGCGAATCTCTGGGGATGTCGTTGTAGCTTTCTTCTTGAAGTCTGAGTAGTCCACTAGAAGATAACCTTTTCAGAGAGGTATCAAAATTGACATGCCCTACTTGACTTCTGATAAATGACTGTGAAAGCGTGCCCCTCAGCTTCATTGGCATCCGAACCTGCATGATCGGGTACGATGTTGTGATCCGTATTTTCAGAGCACTTGAGCAAGTATTATTTCCAACTTCACCTCATGATCCATGGTTTAATTGGCATTCTTTTCATTGAAAGCACGGTGGTTCCATTTTCTCCAAGGAGCACAATGCATGGAATGATTTTTTTATTTATTTTTTTTTTAAATAAACTTTTAACTTAAAAAGGAATGAGTATATGAAATGTATGAATTTTTTTTTATCCAAAAGATATTAATGCATGATATGTATGAAAAAGGAATATTTATATTGACTCAAAATTTTCATTCATGTGATGCATGAAGGCACTTTTTATTCACCAAAACGACAATGCATGAGATGAGCTTCTTATTTTTTAGATGAATCAATTTTTTTTATGAATGCTTGAGATAAATGATTTTTTTTAATGAATGACTGATATGACTTTTTTTTAATGATGAGATTGACATAAAAAGTAATTGATGCATGAAATGTATGAATTTTTATTTTATTGGTCTGAAAAGTTTTTAGTGATGCATGCATAAAATGAAGGAGATGCACGACTTCTTATTTTTTCTTTTTTCTTCTTATGAATGCTTGAGATAAATGATTTTTTTTGTAATGAACGCATGAGAGGGATGCATGAAAATGTTTTTTTTTATGAACCTAACAAAATATTTAATGCATAAGATACAAAATATACAAAGAATATGAATGAGTTACAGAAAGATGATTTACACAAATCCCTTTTTTACCATTTATGGAAATGCATGAGATATAAACGTGATTATTCATGTTGCAGAAAAAGGTGGAATGTGCTCCCTTTTGTCCTACATGGGTCATATCCTAAAGTTTGAATTTCTGAGGTCGAGACCCTATTTTGGTAGGCTACTACTGGCATTTTATGTGCATGACTTTCGGGACGGATCTAGACCCCTAAACATATGGTCCCCGGATTACCCTCATCTAAAAGATAAGGATCCGAATCCATGAACCTCACCACAGGGACTGAAAAGTCACAATATGGCGGTCCATGTTTCAGTAGCAATCCAGGCGGGAGAATCAATGTCTGTCAGGGCCGCAAAAGCGTCACAATAACATCACTGAAGCCCCTTCTAATTCGATGGCATTCCAAGACTCGGGTATAGAGCCCAAAAGTGTGTGAGTATGAGATGGTGATGTGTGTGCTGGGAGCAAGCAAACCTGCACAAAACCCAAAAAACTAACCTCAAGCCTGCAAAAGAACAACCAACATTTACAAGAGTTTTCTACCCTAAGGTTGCAAGAATGTACAAAGACATATATTAAAGCACATAACAATTTACAAAACAAATAAAACAAAGAGGGGTAAAACTAATATTTTCAAAGTTATTAAAAGAAGTTGCACAACCAACTATGATAGGCCTGACTCTCTAAGTCCCTAGTGGAGTCGCCAGCTGTCGCGACCGTCCCGTCCGGGAGCCGCGAAAAAGGGATAAAAAGACAGAGGAGTCGCCACTAAAATTTTTATTGGGAAAATCTTAGAAAACCCAATTATTTAAAGGTGAACTGGTCTTTTTAAAAAAGAGAGATATGAGTCCGGGAGTCGGTTACGAGTAGGGAAGGTGTTAGCACCCCACATCGCCCGTTTAAAAAACGGTACCTTAAGTTAGTTGTGCAAAAACATTTTAATAGCCTTTTAAATATTTATTTTACCCCAAAATTATTTACAAGAAAGAATTATTTTTTAATTTTTAATATTTTAAATTTTTATTAATTTTTACATTTTTTAAATTTATTGTTTATAAAAATTAAATGAGGTTGAACATGACACATAAGTCCACAGGGCAACCTCAAATCTAAGGGACTGAACATGGCACCGTGTCCATAGAGCATCCCTAAAAATAGAAAAGTTTAATTTTTTGTTAATTATTTTAACATAAAAAGGAGATAAAAAAGGAAAATTTAGTTTTGGCCCGACAAGATGATTTATCTTGCTCCTACGTATTCCCGGGTGCGATGGGAAACTCAAAGCCACGTAGTTCTTTAGAAAAGATTTGATTGGTTGGTTGATTTTAATTTTTGATAAAAGATTTGATTTTGTTTTGATTTTATTCTTTTTTAAAAGGATTTTATTTCAGAATAAATTCATTTTTGCATAGAGTCCAAGATAGCAGTGCTATACGATAAACCCTTACAATTCACACGACACTTGAGGATGAATAAGCCCATACATCAACGTCGTAGATTGCTTTATGAATTCAAAAAGATAATTTTTTATAAAGAATAAATTAGGTAAGACTGACTAAAAGTATAAATTAAAAACATTTAATATATTTTTTTAAAAGGGAATTCACCCTTACAGAGGGTTAAAGATAGCAAAGCTATACGATGAACCCTTACAATTCATACAACACTTGAGGATGAAAAATCATACATCAACGTTATAGATTGTTGCGTGAATTCAAAAAGATATTTTTTTATAAAGAATAAATTAGGTAAGACTGACTAAAAGTATAAATTAAAAACATTTAATATATTTTTTTAAAAGGGAATTCACCCTTACAGAGGGTTAAAGATAGCGAAGCTATACGATGAACCCTTACAATTCATACAACACTTGAGGATGAAAAATCATACATCAACGTTATAAATTGTTGCGTGAATTCAAAGATTCTATATTTTTTTTATATAACTTGATTTTTTCTTTTTTTCTTTCTTTTTTTTTAAAAAATAAAAATAAAAATGCTTCCTCACTTGTCACCTTTCAAAATAAAGGTGTGCCATTTGAAACAAGTACACGGTATCAGTAAAAGGCAAAAGAATAGTTAATTGCTAACAACATAAAACAAAAATAGAGTGATAAAACCCACATATAGAAATGAGGTGAGGTTACAGTGAGAGTGTGACAAACCCAAAAGAGGAACCTTGACCCTCCACCCTTGTGCGAACGCCGGAGAGCAGGCGGCTGGTCGAAGCAGGCTGCGAGCAAGGTCTCGGACACGGACCCAGGCGGACGTGGGGGCATCGCTGCAGTGAACGACCGGAGCATTCGACGCAGTGGTTGAGCGGCGCGGTGGAGCAGATCTGCGACTCCCATGGCCGGTTCGGCGGAGGTGAACCGAGACGCGGTGGTCGCGCGACTCCGGCGGCGGTGCGGGGGTGGCGCCGATGACACCGCAGAGAGAGAAGCAAATGCACTGAAAGTGAGGCTCACGTGGTCTTCTTCCTTCCGTATCGAGCGGCGACTCCAAGAAGTGCGGGAGGTGCAGGTGGTCGCGATCGTGGGTTCGAGAGAGCAAAGGAGAGAAATTTTTGAAAGTGGGGGAGAAGAGGAAGATGATCAAATGGTGTGTGTGTGTGTTTTCATTGTGAAGAGAAGAATCAGAAAAGGGGCATCGTGTATGAAGAGAAAAAGAGGAGAGTATGGAGTATATTTTTCTGCTGCTGGTTCCTTCTTTTCAGATTTTGCTCTCTGTGCTCTCTCCTCCTCTTTGTTGCTGTTGTCCTCTATTTGTAGAAGGAGATGAACTCTGCTCATTGTCATTGGGACCTTGCAAGCTTGAGTGTTGCAGAGGTTACCATGCTCTAGTCCCTTCAATTCCCATTTTTGTGCCTCTTTTCTCTGATCTAGGCATAACCCTTTTCCCCAAGTTCTGAACAATACCCATAATGGTGTTTACTTGCTTGAGCCTTGTGCTGTGGTGGAGTGAACTAGTGGAAAAGAAAGATTTCAGAAGCAGATTGATTTTTTGATTGATTTATTTTATTTATTTATGTATTCATTTATTTTATTTTTTTTCAAAACTTTAATTAAAAAGGCATCCGGACAAAATTAGGTGTTCACATGACGTACTTGATATATATCATCATTATCAATAGCCACTACTCTTAATTACTTCAACATGGGTGATTCTACAATGCTCCCTGTTGAGTTATGGTGTTTCTGTTTCATACACCTTGTTATTTATTTCCTTCCAAATCTATGGTCACCATTTGAGGTGCATTGAGTGCACCCTATTTTCTATGGTGCATTCTAGAACGAGCCCTTAAACATGACTAGCAAATTCTAAACAGATTAGTTTATAGTTATAGTCATGTGAAAATTATCGAATAAAAAATTTAAAATCTAGACATATAATTCTATTGTAATAGATCTAGTTGAGCATTTCTTCTGCAATTATATGAAGAAGGCATGGGTAAGGGTCTGGGTATAGATAATATTTTTTTTTAATAAAAAATGATATGCAAATGTATCACTATAAAATTTAACATCCCAATTAGATTGACACCTTCGATTTTATCAATCATTTGCAACATACAATCCAAATTTATTAAAAAAGAAGAAAACAAAATACAAAAAAAGCCATGAGGTTTCCGAAGGGAGTCTATCAAGGTCTATCACTACATGCATATATTATTCATTCGTGTTCCAACTTGTGGCATCTGACGTACTTGATATATATCATCATTATCAATAGCCACTACTCTTAATTACTTCAACATGGGTGATTCTACAATGCTCCCTGTTGAGTTATGGTGTTTCTGTTTCATACACCTTGTTATTTATTTCCTTCCAAATCTATGGTCACCATTTGAGGTGCATTGAGTGCACCCTATTTTCTATGGTGCA
The DNA here is from genome assembly GCA_030762895.1 of Sophora flavescens. Taxonomy (NCBI): domain Eukaryota; kingdom Viridiplantae; phylum Streptophyta; class Magnoliopsida; order Fabales; family Fabaceae; genus Sophora; species Sophora flavescens. The sequence continues at coordinate 130,787,395 of CM061064.1, forward strand.
TTCTAGAACGAGCCCTTAAACATGACTAGCAAATTCTAAACAGATTAGTTTATAGTTATAGTCATGTGAAAATTATCGAATAAAAAATTTAAAATCTAGACATATAATTCTATTGTAATAGATCTAGTTGAGCATTTCTTCTGCAATTATATGAAGAAGGCATGAGTAAGGTGCAGGTATAGATAATATTTTTTTTAATAAAAAATGATATGCAAATGTATCACTATAAAATCTAACATCCCAATTAGATTGACACCTTCGATTTTATCAATCATTTGCAACATACAATCCAAATTTATTAAAAAAGAAGAAAACAAAATACAAAAAAAGCCATGAGGTTTCCGAAGGGAGTCTATCAAGGTCTATCACTACATGCATATATTATTCATTCGTGTTCCAACTTGTGGCGTCTGACGTACTTGATATATATCATCATTATCAATAGCCACTACTCTTAATTACTTCAACATGGGTGATTCTACAATGCTCCCTGTTGAGTTATGGTGTTTCTGTTTCATACACCTTGTTATTTATTTCCTTCCAAATCTATGGTCACCATTTGAGGTGCATTGAGTGCACCCTATTTTCTATGGTGCATTCTAGAACGAGCCCTTAAACATGACCAGCAAATTCTAAACAGATTAGTTTATAGTTATAGTCATGTGAAAATTATCGAATAAAAAATTTAAAATCTAGACATATAATTCTATTGTAATAGATCTAGTTGAGCATTTCTTATGCAATTATATGAAGAAGGCATGGATAAGGATCTGGGTATAGATAATATTTTTTTTTAATAAAAAATGATATGCAAATGTATCACTATAAAATCTAACATCCTAATTAGATTGACACCTTCGATTTTATCAATCATTTGCAACATACAATCCAAATTTATTAAAAAAGAAGAAAACAAAATACAAAAAAAGCCATGAGGGGAGATAGAGCCAAAAATCATGACCAAAACAGAAAAATACAAAGTTATTTGAACCTATAGTTTGGCCAACCGAACCTATTTCTAAAAAAACCATCTCTAATAAAATTTGGATATTGTCCCACCAAGTGACACTCGGATGTGAAAGACCATAACCCGCAAGCTTGTCAGCACACGAGTTTCCTTCCCTATGAATGTGTGATAAAATAAACTGCATATTCTTAGAAACAGTTAGACAGTTGCCCCATCGATTTCTCAACATCCAAGGAACCAAAGACTTGTTTTCAAATGCTGAAACAAGAAGAGTGGAATCACATTCCAACCATAAACGTTTCCATCCTTTAGCCTTTGCATATTCTATACCCATCATTGCTCCATTTAATTCTGCAAAGAAAGAAGTAGCAATTCCTAGATTTGCTGCAAAACAGCCAGCTACAGATGCTCTATAATCTCGGAAGATTCCCCCACATGAAGCATAACCTGGAGAACCCTTTGCGGCCCCGTCCGAATTACATTTTATCCAATTACACATTGGAGGTTTCCAATCAATTTGCTTAATTGAAATAGCTGGACAAGCATGACAGCAGATTCCAAATGCTTTTAAAACAGAAAATTCATCAATTGAAGAGTGCATTGATCCAGTTGACAGATTTTCTGATCTTAAAACAGCTGCTTTGATCATACAGATTGAAGCCTTGACTGTTCTGAACTGATTATCAAACCTGCATAGATTTCTGGTATTCCAAACTGTCCACAGAACATTCACTGCAGCAGCTAAGACTACATCCTTTAATTGTGAGCTCCAGTCTTTTTGATTACAGCAATGACCCCAGCAAATGAAGAGTGATCAATGTGAACATTTAGAGTTGAACTTAGCCATCTCCAAATGCTAGTCGAATAAGAACAGTGCAGGAAAAGATGATCCGAAGTCTCTGAATCCTTCATACATAAGCTGCAAACAGAAACCAGCATAAAACCTTTCGATTGGAGGTGATCATCCAATGGCAATTTGTTGTGTAAAATTCTCCATAGAAGGAAAGATCTGGATGGAGGAACCGAACTGCTCCAAATAGCCTTTCCCCAAGAACATGATTTGTTTACTGGATTGAGAAAAAGAAACGCTTCTTTGAAAGAGAGAGTTCCTGTTTCTGAGCTTGACCAAACTAATTTATCATTGTTAGCATTAACAGGTAAAACTAATTGATTAATTTCCTCAACTATATCAGGAGTGACATTTATCTAAAAGTAATTGAGGAATTCTCCATTGACCATTTACAATGAAATCACATACATTAGATTTCAAAGAAGAATGCAAAGATTCTGGGAAGTTTAAAGAGCTAGCAATTGGATTGGAAATCCATCTGTCAATCCAGAAATTAACCCTTTTGCCATCTCCAATATGCCAAGTTGAATTTTCCCTAACCAAAGGATAAAAAGACTTTATAGCTGGCAAGATTGAAGATTGCATGTAAAGAGAGATATTATGTGATTTTTTGAAAAATCTAGCCCTTAAGAAACAAGCATACTGTTTGTCAGATGAAAAAACTTCCCAACATAACTTCAACATGGCTGCTGAGTTGACAGATTTTATAGACCTAACTGCTAAGCCACCATCTTCTACAGGTTTGCAAACAGAATGCCATGCCACAGTTACTAATTTCCTATTTTCGATATTCCCACAGACCAAACAAAATTCCCTGTCCATGAATCTATAGTTTTTAACAAAGAAGAAGGCCAAACATATATATGAAAGCTATAAGCTAGCATTCCATGAATAATGGACTTCACTAATTGAATCCTACCCATATGAGAAAGAAGTAAACCTTTCCAACTAGCTAATTTCATCTTTATTCTATCCATAATAGGGTAGAAATGTACCTTCCTTGGTTTACCTTTGAAAATAGGAATGCCAAGATATGTAAATGGCAAGGCTCCTGATGAAAATCCAAGAAGCTGGCTTATGTTAGAGATTCTGTTTGCCTTCATTGCTCCAGCATAAAATCTGCATTTGCTTAAGCTTAACCTTTGACCTGAAATCTCAGCATAATCCTCAAACAAAGACATCAAAGAATTAAGCCCTTTCTTCATTCCATTACAGAAAATAAGAATATCATTTGGATATAAGACATGTGAAGGAGTTGGGAAATTCCTAGGACTAGCCATATGTTTTAAAGATCCAGAGAGAACAAGATAAGAAATGCCTCTACTTAAAACATCCTCAGCAATGCAAAAAAGAAGAGGAGATAAAGGGTCTCCTTGTCTCACCCCCCTTTTACATGCTAGAAATCCTACTGCATGACCATTAATTAAAAAAGACAACTTTGCTGATTCCAAAATGACCAAAATCCATTTGCAAAAAACTCCATTAAAGCCAAAAGTTTCTAGGACCTTTAAAAGAAAACACCAATCAATAGTGTCAAAAGCCTTCCTAATATCAAATTTTAAAGCTAAGTTTCCCCCAAAAACATTATGATCCAAAAGATTGTTTGCTTTGGATGCTATGCATATGCATTCTTGAATCTGTCTATCTTTTAAAATCCCCTTTGCTCTTGAGAAATGATCTTTGGTGCAATCACAGATGTTAAGAGCCTTGCAGTTGTAAGTTTAGGAAGAAAACAACTCTCTAACACTCTTATCTCTCAAAGGATGAGTTTGATGAAAAAGACTATGCAAGAAATGAAAGAAAGCAATCAAGAAGAATGCAAGTACACAAGGTGTTATCGTGGTTCGGAGCAATAAACTCTCCTACATCCACACCGAGGTCGATTCCATTCACTTTCTGATCACAGCAGTATCTACCACTCAGTACAAGACTTTACAGGTTTCAAAGCTATTATGTAACCTCACTTGCACTCAAAGTATTTGATCTTAAAAGACTTATCAATAGAGTTACCCTCTAAGATACATCAGCTATGCTTATATACAATCTAATCTCACTTTACATCGCCTATGACTATATACAAGTCAGTTATAAATCCTAACTAACTTTACTAACTAACTGATAATGAGAAAACAGATTTACAAAACTGATTCAGGCCTAACTAACATAACTACCATTTGATGATCCACCTGAACTTCACAATTCTCCACCTTGGATCTTCAAAACTTTAGATGTTAGTTGCCTGAATCTCTTGTAGAGACTTATACTTCACAACTTCCAATGTTTACCAATTGCAAGCAATGAGTAAACTTGGAACTTGGAACCACTTTGGTTAGCATGTCTGCAGGGTTGTGTTCTGTAGCAATCTTCTTCACCTTAATTGCTCCTTGAGCAATAATGTCTCGAATGAAATGCATTCTGATGTCTATGTGTTTTGTTCTCTCATGGAACACTTGGTTCTTTGAGAGGCAAATTGCACTTTGACTGTCACACCGCATCACACTGCAATTCCCTTCCCTCAAGTTCATTCACAATGCCTTTCAACCATATAGCTTCCTTAATTGCTTCGTAAGTGCTATATACTCGGATTGATAGTAGACAAAGCTACTATGGACTGAAGATTTGCTTTCCAGCTGATTATTTCCATAAAGAGTGAAGATGTAACCAGTTAGTGATCTCCTTTTATCCACATCCCCTGCAAAATCAGCATCAACATAACCTGCTAACTCACTGTTTTCAGCCTTAGATCTGCCATATATCAGTCCAACAGATTTAGTCCCTTTTAGGTATCTAAAAATCCATTTTACTGCATGCCAATGTTCCTTCCCAGGGTTGGCCATGAATCTACTAACCATGCTGGCTGAGTATGCTAAATCAGGTCTGGAACAAACCATAGCATACATGAGACTTCCTGTTGCATTTGAGTATGGAACATCTCTCATTGATTTCAAGTCATCATCTGTTTTGGGAGAGTGAGCAACTGATAATTTGAAATGACCAGCAATTGGAGTTGAGACAGACTTGGCTTCAAGCATGTTGAATTTCTTCAACAGCTTCTCAACATAGGATGCTTGACATAGAAACAGTAAGCCTTTAGATCTGTGCCTTGTAATCTCCATGCCAAGGATCCTTCTAGCAACACCTAGATCCTTCATTTCAAATTCTGAACTTAACAAATTCTTAAGAGAGTTAATTGCATTTAAATCAGCACTAGCAATTAACATATCATCAACATATAAGAGAAGATAAATGAAATAACCAGATTTTGTTCTTTTGAAATAAACACAACTATCAAAAGAACTTCTAGAATAGCCATTTGAATCAAACCTTTTATACCATTGTCTAGGTGATTGCTTGAGTCCATAAAGAGATCTTTTCAGCAAGCATACCATTTGTTCTTTTCCCTTTTGTTCAAATCCCTCAGGCTGTTTCATATAGATCTTCTCCTCAAGTTGACCATGTAAAAAAGCTGTTTTTACATCCATTTGTTCAAGTTCTAGGTTATGGACTGCAACTAGAGTAAGTATGATCCGAATACTAGTATGTTTTACTACAGGGGAAAAGATTTCATTGAAATCTACCCCTTCCCTTTGTGTAAATCGTTTAGCTACAAGTCTTGCTTTAAATCTCTCCTTTTCAACTCCTGGAAGATCTGGTTTCTTCTTAAAAATCCACTTGCATCCTACAATCCTTTGATTGTTAGGCTTTTCAACTAGTTCCCAAGTGTCATTTTTCATTAGAGATTCAATTTCCTCTGTCATGGCAGTTTTCCATTTGTCACAGTCTAATCCAGACACTGCTTCCTTATAGCTTATAGGATCTGTCCCTTGTGTGTCAATTTCCACAGTTAATGCATAAGCTATGAGGTCTGCATATCCAAATCTTTGAGGAGCTCTTATTTGTCTCCTCTCTCTGTCCCTAACCAGATTATATGATGTTTTTGCATTGCCAATTTGTGTTGCAGAATCATCATCATAATCGATTGCACAATCTGGTTTTTTAGGTCTTGAAACCTCCACCTCCAACTGAACATTCTCCTCAGTTTGAGTAGCCTGTTGTTCTTCCATCTATGTTTGAATTTCAGATTGAGCAGGCTGCTTATCAGGTGTATTATTACTACCAGAAAGATCCAACATATTCTCTTCTTGGAAGATTACATCTCTGCTTATGACAGTCTTTGGTCCATTGGTCCCTGTTAACCATACTTTGTACCCTTTAACACCTTTAGGATATCCCAAAAAAACTCCTTTCTTAGCCCTTGGTTCCAGTTTACCTTCACTAACATGAATATATGCAGTGCAGCCAAAAATCCTTAGATTATCATAGTTTGGAGGCTTTCCAGTCCATAATTCTTCAGGGGTTTTGAAACCAATAGTTGCTGAATGTAACACCTCGATTTTCGCTGTTTTGTAATATCGGTAATAAATATATAAATATATATTTTTATCCGAGACTTAGAAAATGATTTTGGATAAACCAAGGTCATTTCCTTGTTATACTTATTTTCATAAGGTTACGGGGAAGTTTTTGGTTGAAAACTCAGACGGAAGCTTAGTCTGCTCATTTTTCGTGTTTTCACCGTGAGAAAAAGTTCTTGCTCAGAAGACCTAATTTTGAGTCGTGAACGAGATGAAAAATATTTTTATCATATTTACTACGATACTGGAAGTTTTGAAAATTTTGGAAAAAAATTAAAATATTATGTTTGTTGCGGGCCTATACGTCGAGATGTCTCTAGGCAGAGCCTGAGTCAGATGAATCGGGAAGTCGGCGAAGTAGCAGAGACATTGGATTGACCGACTTGACAAGCATTTATGACGAATTTATCCTATCATAAATGGCCATAATGGCACATTTATGGCAACATTAAATTTTCCTATGAAATGACCAAAATACCCTTGTCTTTTTATGACAATTTCTACCAAATGCCATTGGACAAATTGACCAAGCTTTGCCCCATACTCACGGCTCCAATGCCTTCTTCATTAAGTTTGGGTTTTTTGTTCATTTAAATAGGTTATCTTCTTCCTTAAGGCATTTTTCCATTTTCATGTTCTTTGGAGCTCATAATTCGCCAGATTTTGATTGGCAATTCTGACCAGTTTCTATTTTGAATCTCGAAAAACTTTCAACATGAAAGTTGTTCATCTTTCTCTCTTCTTTCCAACGACATAAAGATCATCCAAAACTGATAAGTATGTTGAGAGATCCACCCAAAATACTGAAACTGTTCTAAAACCCTAACTATGTTCATCTTCTCCCTTAAGTTTCTTAAGAACACCATAAGAAAACCTTGAAGAACATCATCCAAATCATCATTTTCTTTGATCATCAAGAGGTAGTCTCTCTTAATCTTGCTATTCTAAGCTTTTCTCTTCATAAGATTCTTGAGTTTATGCCTTTGATCAACATGTTCTTCATTTGTTTAAAGTTCTTGAAGCTAGATTCAAAAATTCATAACTAATTCTAGAAAAATCCTTTTGACATGAAACCAATTTCTATGATCTTATAATCATCTCTATTTTCATCATCTAGAAGCACAAGATCATGAGAAATTTCTTTCCCTAATTTCTGGTCATGGCCGAATCTAGGTCAAAGTTGTGTTCGTAGGTTTTGTTTCAATTTCATGCCTTGATTCATGATTATAACTTGATAGTTCTTGTATTCAAGTATATAGAGGATCAAAAATCAAACTTGAGCCTATTTGATTCTTCAAAAACCGAAACCCTAGGTATGAGAACTTGTTGGTTTTATGATTCAAAAGTTGTTTGTAACACTTGAATCTAACTCTAGGTTTTGAATGTTGATTAAATCCAAGAGTTTAGAAATTTTAGAGATTTCTAACTCCAAACTCAGCCCTTGGCCGAAACCCTAGTTCTTGGAACTAGATGGGTTTAGGTTATGATTCTTAGTTCATAATCATGGTTAAAGTGATTAATCATGCTTAAGTAACTTATGGATCATTAATCCCTAAGTTAATCAAATTTTAAGTTTCCTAACCTAGAAAATTGGGTAAAGCCGAACCCTAACCCCCATTGATTTAAGTGTGTTGTTGTTTGATTTGATTTATTTTGGTTGCAATTCGTTTGAAGGAAACAACTGAGTTAACCGATTTACGCTGACGGAGAGGAAAAATCGGATCGGGATCAGGAGATTAACAGGAACGGTTAGTTCAATCTTCAAGAGGTAAGGGGGGCTTGCCATGATGGATTTTTCTCAATAACTCTTTGCTTGTAGTGTGGTTTATATAATTTATATGTGGTTGTGATTATTTGTTTATGTGGCTTACGTTGTGTTGTTTATCTGAGTATCGGTTATTTATCTGCTTTTAATTGATTTAATTATCTGCAGTAGTATATTATGTTGCTATGATGCATGATCTGCCTGGTGATATAATTATGATGATATTGTTGAATGATGAATGTTGAATGTTGTTTGAGAGGCCTGACAGTGGTCAGTGCACAACCGATTAATCAGATAAAAGATTTAATAAGCTGTGAAGATTATATTCAACGTTTTATGGGGAATGTTGGAATATAATAGTGGTGGAAAATATTATTTTGAAAAATAATGAGTTTTTGAGAAATACTATTATTTTAAGGATTCATTAGTGTAAAAGAAATTTATGAGTCACGGTGAGAGCGTAACCGTGAAATTTTTTTAGTACTGCTAATTTTTACGCAAGAAATTCCTAAATATTATAAAAAGTTATTTTGTGAAATTAATATTCAAAAATAATTTATAAAAATAAAAATAATAAAATAATAATATAAAATGAAAAGTCAAAGTTTGACTTTAAAAATATTTTCTTGGAAAATGATAAATGATGGCAAGTTTTGAAATTATTTACGGTGAAAGTTTAAAAATAGCAGTACTTGTCTTGAGAAGAAGTTTAATATGAATTGATTTAATTTTTTTTATAGTTGAAGTTTCAGTAATAAGTTTTGATGATTTGACGTTTTATAAACGAATTTCAAGTAGAAAAGATTTTCTGTAAATGAGTTTACTCAATGACGTATTTTCGGTAACTTGGATAAGTTGCGGAGATATTATTTTGGATATGTTTTCATAGACGAAAAACGACGTAAACGACGTAAAAGATGTGAACGACGTAAACGACGTAAAAGACGTGAACGACGTAAACGGCGATGTGGAACTTAGTAACCGAGATGTCGGGGTACTAATGTTCTTATGACGTTATCCTATTTTGGATTTGTTTTTCACAGACAAAAACGATGTAAAACGACGATATGGAACTTAGTAACCGAGACGTCGGGGTACTAGTGTTCTTATGATGTTATAGACTTGGTGTCTAGTAGGTAGACGGTGTGTCTACTTCACGACGTAATAAACGACGGTAAAAGATTTATGATGTTTTCTATTACCACGAACCCAAGACTGATTGCAAGGTTTAGGGTTTCGTGGATCGAGCACTCTTTTGCGTGTCTGTGTTGTTAATGAAAGACTTTAAGACATTGAAAATTACGTTGGTCGTAAGCTTTTGAGCTTTGGCAAAGGAAAGATTACACACGAAGAAAACGACGAGAACAAAATATTTTATATGCATGCATTGGCAGACGTGCCCACGATGTCCTATGTCGGATACCTTGGTGACAGGGTATTTTGGCTACGAAGTTATGTCGGATACCTTGGTGACAGGGTATTTTGGCTACGAAGTTATGTCGGATACCTTGGTGACAGGGTATTTTGGCTACGAAGTATGTATGGTGCTTTGATAAAGTATTCCATGCCACGAAGTGCCTAATATATTTGGCTATTGAGCTTGATCAACTCATTTACACGGTGTTGTGGGATCTCCGGAGATTAGGAAAAGTTAGATGATGTATTGAAGTGCTCATGCATAATTTTCCAACGTTGATGTTTGGGGTGTGAAACCCATTTATAAATTGTATGCTATAGTATGGATGCTTATGTTGTTATAACATGAAATTGTACATGTGCCTTCTTTTGTGCCAGCATTTAGTTATTTTGTTAAAATCCGTATATTGGTGTCTCACCCTTACAACACATCTCGAGAGACGTACAAGGGGTATGATCCCTACACGAAGAAGAAGAAGGCTGTCTAGTTGGAAGCGTCTTTGTCTTTGCTCCGGTTAGCGGTAGTGTTCATTGAAGTTACGACCGACTTAGGTCCTATTAACTTTTGAAGATAAAACTGATGTTGATTTAGGAATGAAAATATATGAGGCAGTATAGTTGTAAGATTTATATACTTTGTGTATCTAAATGTAATTTGATTACATTGTTGTTGTTGTGGTTGTGAAGTTAAAAGAAAAAAAATTTTATCACCATATTTTGAAAATATGAACGTTGAGAAAACATTATTTTCCGAAAGTAACCAGAAAATTAAATTTTATTTCCGCAAACGGGTAACCATGTGATGACCCGAGTTTAGGGTGTCACACTGAAGGGCATCTATTTATCAAATATCTAGCTGTATTTATAGCTTCACCCCAAAAATGTTTAGACAATTTTGCATTGGACAACATGCATCTTACCCTTTCTAAAATGGTCCTATTCATCCTTTCAGCTAGGCCATTTTGTTGAGGAGTCATTCTAACAGTTTTATGCCTTGCTATTCCATTTTCTTTACAAAATTCAGTGAACTCACCATCTAGATACTCTAAGCCATTATCAGTTCTTAGACACTTCACCTTTCTTCCTGTTTGATTTTCTACTAGTGTTTTCCACTGTTTGAAGGATTTGAATGCTTGATTCTTATGCTTCAAAAGATAAATCCACACCTTTCTAGACCAATCATCTATGAAGGTTATGAAGTATCTAGCCCCTCCTAAGGAAGATACTTTTGTAGGCCCCCAAATGTCTGAATGTACATAGTCTACAATTGCTTTTGTAGTGTGTGTGGCAGTGGAAAACTTTACTCTCTTTTGTTTTCCAAAAATACAATGTTCACAAAACTCCAGTTTTTCAAAGTTTCCATTACCAATTAATCCTTGTCTATGTAATTCTTCCAGCCCTCTTTCACTCACATGGCCTAGTTTATAATGCCAAAGTTTTGTACAATTCTCTTTGGATATAGAAACTAAGCTAGCTGAGTTAAGAATGGTGTTACCTTGAAGCCTGTACAGACCATTACTTCGGGTACCCTTCATGACAAGTAAAGATCCTTTGTATACCTTCAAGACTCCACCTTCTCCTCTAAAAGAGAATCCAACTTGGTCCAACATACCTAGAGAAATCAGATTTCTCTTTAGCTCGGGCACATGCCTTACATCTACCAGAGTTTTAATTGATCCATCAGCCAATTTGACCTTCACTGTTCCAATACCAACCACCTTGCAAGCCATGTTGTTTCCCATTAGAACCTTGCCACCATTGACTTATCTATATGAATCAAACCATCCCCGATTAGGTGTCATATGAAATGAACAGCCTGAATCAAGAATCCACTCTTCCTTGCGGTCTTCCGAGGCCACCGATAGAACATCCGCACTCACATAACCGTCTGCAACCACAGCTACATCATTATGTTCTTTATACTTGTTGTTGTTGTTCTTCTTTCTTTCTGGACATTCCTTTATGTAGTGACCATCTTTATGACAATAATAGCAGTTCTTCTTTTGTCTGGATTTTGATCTATTCTTGTTTTTACCTCCTTCCTGTTTTTCGAGATCTTCCCGAACAAATAGACTTTCTGCATCTCCACCATTTCCTTTGGTCTCAGTCATTTTCTTCTTCAATTCCCTTGAATTTAATGAGGCTTTTACTTCCTCCAGTGTAAGAGTCTCTTCCAAACATCATTGTGTCAACCAAATTATCAAAAGATGATGGGAGTGAACACAACAAGATCCATTGCACCGATCTTCATCATCAATCCTAACATCAACACTTTTAAGATCAAGAATTGCTTTATTGAACATATATATATGTTCTTTAATAGATGAACCTTCCTTCATCTTTAGTTGATGAAGCCTCTTCTTCAAATACAGTTTGTTGGTGAGGGAGTTTGTCATGTAAAGACTTTCAAGTTTCAGCCAAACTCCTGCAGCGGTGGTTTCATCAGCTACCTCTCTCAGCACCTCATCTCCTAGGGATAGAACAATCGTGTTGTGAGCTTTACTCAGGATATCCTTCTTCTCCTTTTCCGATAGAGTTGCAGGAAGCCTTGCAGCTCCTTTCAAGGCATCATAAAGCCCTTGATGAACAAGGAGGGCATGCATCTTGATCTTCCAAAGGCTGAAATCATTATCTCCAGTGAACTTCTCCACAACGAATTTGGTTGTCCCCATTGCGGAAGCCTTGAACCTGGCTCTTGATGCCACTTGTTAAGAGCCTTGCAGTTGTAAGTTTAGAAAGAAAACAACTCTCTAACACTCTTATCTCTCAATGACAGAGTTTGACAGAAAAAGACTATGCAAGAAATGAAAGAAAGCAATCAAGAAGAATGCAAGTACATGATAGTGTGATTTTATATGATGTTTTCTATACTCTTTTGCATGCATTTTGCATATAGATTAGGCATTCTTTATTTGGTTTTTATTAGATTTTCCCTTGGAACGGGTGAAGCGGTTTCTTGGTGTTGTTTTGCAGGAATTCAATGTAAAAATGATCAAAATCAGCCATGGTGGAGCTTGGATGAAATAGAGCTTGAAAAGTGAAGAATATGAGCCAAACAGAGCCCATCACGGCCGTGATCAAGCAGAGCAGAAGGCAAAAGTCAGAGGCTGTCACGGCCTGCCCGTAATAGACATCACGGCCGTGACTAACCAGAAATTTAAGGGTTCGCGTCGCGAACAATTCTCTCGCCTCGCGAGAGTCAAAAACCTAAAAGCGTGCCCACTCCAGAACGCGTCACGGCCTGGCCGTGATGGCCATCACGGCCGTGACGCGCAACAGCCCTATAAATAAGAACGCAGCAGACAGAACTGAGAGTTTTTGGGGTCCATTTGAAGGCATTTGGAGGCTGCAGCTGGGCTAGGGTTTCAACCCTAGAAGGGAGCCAAGAGGGGTTGCTTTGAAGAAGAAGGAAAGCTCCCATGGGGCCTCTTCTCTCCTCTTCCTTCCTATTTCTCTGGTTTGGTTTTCTTTGTTTTATGAGTAGTTAAATCCCTGTGTTGGGATTAGATGTAATCAAACTTATGTTTATGTATTTATCTTGACTGATTAATCTATGTTCATGTCTTCATATTAGTGGTTATTTTTCTGTGCTTAATGCTTGTTGTGGCTAGCACCCCCATGACTTGATTTGTGTTTTGGTATGCAATGGGAATGTTCGTATCATAACCGGAACTGAACTTAATCACCTAGTAAGCCTTGTATCTAGGAATGGAACTAGGTTTGCTAGTAATCGCGTAATCCCTAATCTTAATGCAAATGCATTAATCTAGGCCACCTAAGGAATTAGGGTCTATTAGTGGATTTAGGCTCTTGCCATCCGAGGAATCGGGGTTTGAGTAATTTAGTGGATTGATTTTAATATCTGAAGCATGGATGGGAGGTATCTAGTCCTGATAGTGCATGAGTTAGAGGTTTGGTGAAGTCTAGTCCCAACATATCCTTTCTGCACTCCAAGTGTTTGTCAAAAGTCCCCAAAGAACTTTTCCCTTTTCTTTTGTTGTTTTACTTTCTCTCTTGATTTTCTGTTTAGTCTAGATAGTTGCCGAGTTTGCGAATTGGTACTTGACATCCAATCCCCGTGGATACGATAAACCGGTCTTACCACCGTATTACTTGCACGACTGGGTATACTTACCCAGATTCGTCCAACAGTACACAAGGTGTTATCGTGGTTCGGAGCAATAAACTCTCCTACATCCACACTGAGGTCGATTCCATTCACTTTCTGATCACAACAGTAACTACCACTCAGTACAAGACTTTACAGGTTTCAAAGCTATTATGTAACCTCACTTGCACTCAAAGTATTTGATCTTAAAAGACTTATCAACAGAATTACCCTCTAAGATACATCAGCTATGCTTATATATAATCTAATCTCACTTTACATCAGCTAACAGCTATATACAAGTCAGTTATAAATCCTAACTAACTTTACTAACTAACTGATAATGAGAAAACAGATTTACAAAACTGATTCAGACCTAACTAACATAACTACCATTTGATGATCCACCTGAACTTCACAACAGATAACCTATCCGCAATGACCTTGGTAATGATTTTAAATTGAAAATTTGCTAGAGCTATAGGCCTGAAATTTTCAATTCTATCTGCACCAACAAATTTAGGAATTAAAATAACAAGATTGGAATTCAGGTTTGACAAAATCCATCCATGAATGAAAAACTGCAAAACTGAATTTTAAACATCTAAGCCAATTATGTCCCAAAATGCATGATAGAAGCCTCCACCAAACCCATATGGACCAGGTGCACTATCTTTATTTAAAGCAAAGACAGCAACTTTAACTTCCTCAAAGGATGGGATACTAGTTAAAAACCTGTTATCTGAAGCAGAAACTAAAGAGGGGATAAACTTTTCAATCAGACCATTATCTAAACAATTATTTGCAGAAGCATACAAGTTTGTAAAATAAGATAAAACATGTGTTTCTATTTCAGCAGGATCATACGAAACAGAGTCACCACAACTAATAGAAGACATATGTTTAGAAACCTTTTTAATCTTAACTAGTCTGTGAAAGAAAGCCGAGTTTCTGTCACTATAGGTTAGCCAATTGGCTCTAGCCTTATCTTTCCAAAAAGCCTCTTGAAAGGATAGAGCTTGGTCAAGAGAAGATTGAGCCTGAACTTCATTATTATGCAAATAATCAGAAAAACCTCTATCTAAAATCTCTTTTTGAATTTCAGCAACCTTTTCTAAAGCTTTATCCACTCTAACTTGCACATCACCAAAAACATCTCTATTCCAAACTTTTAATTCACATTTTAGGGCTGCAAGGTTTTTAGAAAGAACTTGCATGGGGCCAAACTGAATATCAGCCACAGGTCTGCTCCATACTTCCTTAACTAGTCTCCTACAATCCTCATGTTGAATCCACATATTAAAAAATTTAAAGGACGAGGGATAACTCTGATTTCCTCTATCAACAACCACTAATAATGGATGATGATCCGAATGACTTCTTGCTAAAGTGCAACAAGAAACACTATCCCATAGATAAATCCATTCATTGTTACAGATTGCTCTATCAAGCCTAAGTTCAATATGAAAAGAAGTACCCCTTCCATTAGCCCAAGTATAGGCTGCACCTCGTGTCTCAATATGAGTCAAATTACATACATCAGTCCAGGCCTTAAACTCATTACAGGATATTGCCAAAGGGGGATTTCCTCCTCTTTTTTCATGGGAACCTAAGATAGCATTAAAGTCTCCCAAAAAGCACCAAGGACCTAAGTTATTTTGTTGCAAACTAGCTAGATCAGACCACAAAACTCTTCTATTTAAATATGAAGTAGATGCATATATTGCAGCAACAAAAATAATATCACTTTCTATAAGCAAAGAAATAGAGATATATTGATCAGTCACAGATAAAACAGAAGGTGAAATTAAATCAGAGCATAATCCCCAAATATTTGGGGCTAGACTTATTCATTCATTAACAACAAAAACTTTTAAGCCTAGACTTTGCCAAAAGCCCCTAGGAATCTGATCTAAAACAATCCAAGGTTCAGAAAGAAAAACTAAATCAGGCTTATGAGATAAACAAAATTTTTTAAGAACCAATCTTGTTTCAGGATTTCCAAGACCACTAGCATTCTAGTAGAATATTTTTAACCTATTCATGAAAGATTTTTGGTTTAGAAATTCCTGCCTTAAACCTAGTATTATACGGATCAGATTTTTGCAAAAGAATGTTTTTATTCTTCTTGTGTTTTTTCTTTTGAGACTTGGACAACACTAAAGTAAAATCATCATTTACCTTTTCAGCAACAGGAGAAACTAACTCCTCTCCATCTTCATTACCTTTCCAGAACTTACCTACAAGATTGACATCATGATTGACATTTGGAGGCAGAGTTAAGTCAGGAGCTGACTGTTGTGAATCAGCAACCAGTATTTCATCTTCAAAACCAGTATCTGCTTCATCTGATGAATCCTCAGGTTGAATGTTAACAGTAAATCCTTCATGAATCCCTGCAGCAAGACCACCATCCTCTAACACTGCTCTACAATCTGATTGATCAAAAGATGCTGCCTGATGAACTGATTTTGTTGCATCAACAAATTGTTCCTGATTAATAACATTCTCAGCTTCAGGAGAATGAATACTCTCTAAATTATCTGGAAAAACCTGAACTGACTCATCAAAAATTGTTTCAACCGATTCAGAGTCATCCTCTAGATTCAATCTTGCATTCCTTTCTTTCAAAAGCTCATGCTTCTCTGGATCAGTAAGTTCTTGCAAAACATGTTCCACTGATTTAGAACCCGAATTCTGAAACTGGAATTTCTGCAGTCGTAGGAGATTTTTCACCATTTCCATCTCCCTCATCAATTAACTTTCCATCAGAACCTTGAACAGCTCTTTCCCCATCAAGATTAATGGATTTATGAACAATTCTCTCTTCTGTATCAACATTCTTAGCACTCAAATCCTGAACCATTCTCTCTTCTTCTACAGGTTTGGAAACTGATTTAGGAACATAAACCTTAGAAGGGATTGTCTTAGCTGCCAAAGTATGTGCTTTACCATCTAGAACTTGATCTGAATCTTTATTATTTTTATAACCAGGAGCCTTGTAATTGGTTCTTTATGATAAACTTCTCTTCTTACATTGCTCCGCATGATGACCAATCGATTTACAAAAATCGCAAAACGATGGAAGCTTTTCATAAACAATTGCAACATAAAATGAATAATTATTTCTTTCAACCATAATCTCATTTGGGAGATTACTACATAAATCAACATCCACCAAAATCCTTGCATAATGGCCAAAAACCTTGTTCTTTGTTGATTCATCAAGAGACAATGGGGTCCCTATTCCTCCAGCAATTTCAAAGAGAATCTTAGGCCTCCAATATTCCATTGGCAGGTCAAAAATCCTTATCCATGTCTGAACATGAGTTTGCTTTTGGTTGTTCGGGCTAAAATCCGGACTCTATTTCGAAAGTCTCAAAACACCAGGATTCAAATTGCAGGTTCCTACAGCCCAAGCACATCTCAGATCCTCAGCTGAAGAGAATTGAAACTCATAGTAACCTTTCCCAAGAGGGATCATATGCCTAGAGGCAAGAGGTTTCCACAACTTACATAGCTTATCTTTCAAATCTTGAAACTTAATGGGAATGCTACCCTTCGGCAATAGGAATCTGCCATGTAAGTTGAACTTACAGCTATCAAGACCTCTTTGATATTCATCCTCCAAGATCCTAATAGAGACAACATCCCCTATAATACAGGGTTTCAGAAGTTGACTTAAAGGAATGTCAAAGGTATTGCTCAAAGCTTGAGCAAAGGTGCGGGGCCGAGGAGGAGATGAAGAAGGGGAGGGAGGAGAGGAAGCAAGGAACTTCCATGGACATATTGGATGACTAGAGGCAGAAGCCATCAATGAAGAAAAAAGCTCCAAGAATCACATCTACAAATATGTTTTTCCTCCTCCGCACATCTGCTTCAAACTTATAGGGGTTTATGTAATACCCGCAAAAGAGGTTTATGTGTTTGTTTGTCACTTGAGTGCCTTCTACCCGCACAATGGGTAAGGGTCCGGGTATAGGCAATACCCGCAAATTTATGCATGCCCTATTTGTGAAGAAGGCACATGCTGCCATCAACTCCAAAGTGGAAAGAAGACAATTTACCTTAGGCATCAGAGATTTCTCAGACCTAATCACCCGTATCGTAGATTGAGAAAAGCTTTTAATGGATGCCAGGAGAATGAAATTGCTCCTACAGACTTAATTGGAGAACAAGTTTATCAACTAGTGAAGGACATCAATGTCATCTTTGGAAAGACCCAAAAGCAGGCTACTGAGAAAAACATATGGAAGAAGAGATCGATCTTCTTTGATCTTCCATACTGGTGCAAACTTGATGTAAGACATTGAATTGATGTGATGCATGTGGAGAAAAATGTGTGTGATAGTGTAATCGGAACGCTTCTCAACATTCAGGGCAAGACAATGGATGGAGTGAATGCTCGTCTAGATCTGATTGCGATGGGTATACGAGAGCAGTTAGCTCCATAGTCAGTAGGTAAGCGGGTATATTTGCCCATAGCATGTCATACTTTGTCAAAAAGAGAGAAAAAAGTTTTTGTGAGTGTCTACGGGGCGTCAAAGTGCCACAAGGTTATTCTTAAAATGTCAAGAGGCTTGTCTCAATGAAATATCTCAAATTAGTTGACTTAAAGTCTCATGATTGCCATGTCTTGATGCAACAACTATTACCGGTGGCTATTTGTGACATCTTGCCTAAAAACATCAGACATGCCATAACTAGGTTGTGGTTATTCTTCAATTCTATATGTAGCAAAGTCATTGACCCTCAGAAGTATGATGAGTTAGAAAATGAGGCTTCTATTATCTTGTACCAATTGGTGATGTATTTTCCTCCTTCATTTTTTGACATCATGGTTCATTTAATTGTTCATCTAGTAAGGGAGATTAGATTGTGTGGCCACATTTATTTAAGGTGGATGTACCTAGTTAAGTGATACATGAAGATCTTGGAAGGGTATGTGAAGAATCAACACCGTCCTGAAGCATCTATTGTTGAAAGGTACATTGTAGAAGAAGCTATTGAGTTTTGTGCAGACTACGTGTCAGAAGCGGAACCTGTAGGGCTTCATAAGTCTCATCATGAGGGAAGATGTGAAGGTAAGGGTACACGAGGTATAACTGTTAAGAGCATGGGTTGGGAGGAAGTGCTTTTAGCACATTTGTATATATTGAATAACACTGATGAGGTTGAACCGTACTTATGTGTTCACTAGAGCGTTGCCAAGAAAAATTACGATATGATATCAATATAAATATACCCGCACATGGGCTAACTTTGATGTCATATGTTGGAATGGATATGATATCAATAATTTTTCCTTCTATACAAAGCCCCAGAATGACAAGAGTACCATGCAAAACAGTGGGGTTATAATCGTGGCCGAGTCCATGCACTACTCTAGTTCGAAAGGTACAAACCCCGTTATGGCATCCATCTCCTACTTTGGAGTCATTGAAGAGTTTTGGGAGGTCGATTACATTAAATTTAGGGTGTCTGTTTTTAAATGTAAGTGGGTTGACAGTAACAATGGTGTACAAACCGATGAATTAGGATTTATACTGGTGGACCTTGACAAGGTAAGTTATAAGGAAGATCCTTTCATCATGGCCTTCGAAGCAAAACAAGTGTTTTATATCAATGATCCTTCTAAAAAAAGGTGGTCAGTGGTTCTCCAAGGTAAAAACATGCATAATGGTAGTGAGGAAAATAAAGATTCAACTCTTGATATTTCCGAGACTCTTTCTTTCTCAACATATATTCCTACTTTCTTTGAGGAAAATGAAGTGGATAATGTACATACTACTTGTGAGGATCATCATGAAGGGATATGGGATAACATTTGTACGGGACAATAGTGTAAGTTATGTTAAAAGTAGGCTTATTTTTATTTATCCATAATTTAAGTTATGTTTTTTTATTTATCCATTTTAAGTTATATTTATATTGATATTTATAAGTTAAGTATGTTTGTTATTTATCCATTCTTACTAACCTATTTTTTTTTGTCTAAACAGACATAAATGACTGATTAATCGGACCCCGTCCTTCACAAAGAGATTCAGATAGTCAGTCGACACGTAAAAAGGGTAGACGTGCCACACGATTAAAGAAGTTGATAGCCAGTCGTTGTGGTAATCAGAAAATTATGATTTAGTTTGATGAAAAAATTGGCAGACCTATGGGGCGCCCAAGAAAGTGCCAGTTCTCTAGTTATGTGGCCCTTCTTGGTCGGAGCAGGCCTAGCATTCTCTATATGAGGATTGGGATCATGTACCATAGATTGTGAAGAATCAAATTTGGAAAAATATCACGGTATTTTACTTTTATATGCTTTGTTTGTATCTATTGTATTTAACCATATTATTATCATACACTATTTCCTCCATTTTGTTTGTAATGTAGCTCACTTTTGAGGTACCAAATACTGATAAAATGAGGAAGCAATGGATTTCTTATGCGGGTAGGCGTTGGAGGGCATCCAAGACAACTCAGTTCCAAATTCATTTTTGGGAAGGAGGCAAGCAAATCTCCTCTTGAGACGTACAATTTCCTTGATAAGGAGACGCGATAGGCATTTATTAAGATCCGACGGGACTCTGCCCTTTCTGGATGGTTGGAGTTATAGTTTTTACTAAGCATTCCAAATTTATTTTATTTTTTTACTGAATTTAGTGGTGTGTTATTTATAACAGGAGAAAAAGAAAAAAGAGCAAGACATCCAATCAAAGAATCTGCACCCCCACATAATATCTTGTGGGGGATATGATAAGCCTATTGAGGATATGCAAAAAGCGATAAAGAACTTGAGGAAGAAGCAGCCATCTGATCCTACGGGTAATCCTCCAGAAGTTATTGATCCTCCTCCACCCCCACGCCATCAAGCGTGGAAGAAAGCCCGACAAAGACCATCGGGACCATATGTAAATGAGAACACATGCCTTGTTACTGAGAATATTGTAAGTAAATATTTAGTATCTAATTGTAATTGTAATAAGCTTACACACTATCTTACTTATGTTTGTCAATTACCTATTGCAGGATTCCCTAGTAGAACAAAGGTCGCAAGTAACCTTCGTTCCTTCTGGACGTCAGGATATGTCGGTGTTGCCGAATGGAATACATGAAAATTTGCCCAAGTATGGAAAATGGGTATTTCGACGGAGGCTTACTTGAGCATAATGTCGAAAACAAGGATGTCAGGATACAAGCAAGAGAAGCTACAAGGTTTTCATGGGAATGGTGAAACAACGTGAAGTACCCTATTCGAAAGGCATGCATTCTGAAGGAAGAGTGTCAAAACAGCAAAGGGAGATGTCGTCAAAATAGGGTGACAATTCGACAAGAGGCCATGAATATCGAAGGCACGACGTGTCAAACAGATGTCCCACTCCGGTCACTAACGTCAAGGTAGGCCAACCCATGCAAAAACATAGGAATATGGAGGAGTGGGGAGTTACACTTTGAAGCATCTCAAAGACCCTGATCCAGCTAGTGGAGTAGTGGACATTGGATCTTAGCCATAGATTTAATAAAAACATGTGTCAATAGGACAGATGGTAGTATATTAGAAGCCAGGCAGTTATTTTTTTCCCTATAAATAGTTCTTATTCTGATGTACAAATGGTCAGATACTTTGATAACATTCCAACAACATCCTCACACTTATAACGGATTAAAATGGAGTTACATCAAGTATACCCTCCCACATTTAATTTTCATGCAACTTTATTTTAATGCAAATTTGTTCTTCACCTTTGTCTTCCCTAAATTGTTTCTCTCTACTCTCATTATTCTAAACTCTTTGCGAAGGATTGGTTTTGGAATTCGATATCATTTATGAATTGGTGAACTCTTAGCGATTTTTAAATTCGTTTATGACTAGTGAAATTATTCATTTATTCGTGCTTTTAAGTTTCCTGCACTTATACATTTCCTGCACTTTTATTTCCTGTTCTTTTAACTTTAGCAGTGTTTGATCCGTTTTCTGTTGTTTTTACATTCTTAATCGTGTTTCTGTCGGAATTAACATTTTGCCTTTAGTCTGCTTGCTTGTCGAATTTAAGGCAGATTTTGACAAATTCCCTTATAGGATTACCATCAGAAAGGAGAGAGTCTACAACCACCAGATAAAATATATTTGTTGAGTGCCTTGTCGGAAAGTAGAGAAATCAAATTTCCACATCCATAATTGGCTACTGCGATAGGGAAACCTGACCATCCTGGCCGTGTCCTAGGTGTTGGATGGGGCGTGGGTATTCGTAAATAACACATACCACCTTCACAGCATGGCCCCACAACAGGAGGTGTCTCAAGGGAACATATGGAAGAGATCATCAAGGCAGATATTAGACAGGAGGTTATGCCTCATGTTATGGAGGAGGTTAGACGGCAGGTTGTTTTGCAGATTATGGAGTCGGTTCGAGCGCAAATGTCATCTATGGGTTATTCCCAACATAATCCAAATGTCCAACCTTATACCCATCTAAGCACAAAGGGGAGCTGTGATCAAGTTGGCATGTCAGCTGTGGTGCAAGAGGATGATATTATTGAGGACCAGGAGGATATGCTAGAGCTTTATGTTGATGACCATTGCAGCAAGTTAGTGGCATTGGGGAAGGTATAAACTTTGGGGAAAGTTATGCACCACAAAACATTAGAGCGTGATATGGTGAGGGTGGCGGTTGAACGAGTTTTAGATGCTTCTGTTCATGTCCTTTTGCCCAATGAGGATGTTGAAATAGTGGGCTAGGCCCACGACCACTTCATTCAATTGCCAAGAAGACTTGTGAAACCCCTTTCAAGAAAGGTATTCATAATCATTCAATTACTTATGTATTTCTCTGTTTAAAATGGAAATAACTTGACCGTGTTTACTAATGATTTGTCTTTATTGTTCAGGATATTGACAAAGTTGGTCCATCCGAAAGGTCGAAGCATAGAAAACATGGGAAGTCTGTTTCACCCAAGATATATTCATAATCAGTTAATTATATATATATATATATATATATATATATCTATATATATATATATATATATATTTCTCTATTTACAATTTAAATAATTTAACTGTGTTTAATAATGCTTCATCCTAGTTGTTTAGGACATTGACAAATATGATCAACCTCCTTCGTGGTTATTACGTTTGTTTCTATTGGTTTAACAAATTGGGACTAAAGACTTACCTATGCCACTGGAACACGATGACAGCAAAGAAGTAATAATATTTTTAGTAACTTCGAAGGAACTTAGGGCTCGTTTGGTGGTCATGATAGGATATGGGCGGATAGGATAAGAGAACATGATAGGAGTATGATATGATATGAGCAGGATAAGCTGTTATCCTATCTGACGTTTGATGTCCACCAGATAACCAACCAGACAACATTATAATTTAAGTATGAATTTTAAAATTTTCGTTTTTATTCTAAATGTTTTCATCTTTTATAAGATTTTAGTTTTTTTTTATAATTTTCATTATTTAAAATTATATCAAAAGACAAAATTATCCTTGTGATAAAATTACATATTACATATAATGTTTTAAATTTTTTAAATATTGTCTAACTAAAATTAATTTTTATATTTTTAAATATTCATTTTTTGTTTTTAATTTACATATAGTTAAATTATTGGAATATTTTTTCTATATTTTACAGTTTTTTAAAATAATATAAAATAACAAAATTAGCATTGTGATAAAATAAAAATAAAATTTAGAATTAATTATTAATATTTTTATTATTTTAAATATTTTATATTTTATTATACCTTTTTTTGGTAACCATGTTAAATTTTATTATACTTTAAATTATTATTTTATTATAATTTAATTATTTTATATATTATATATTTTTATATTTGATTATACTTTAAATCACTCTATCCTGCTTGTTAGCGGAAAAAAAACCACCTTATCCTATTAAGTTCTAACCTAGTCCTCCCGTGAGGATAGAATATTTAACTAGATGGACATGATATGATAAGTGACAGGATTGACCAATCATATCCTGCTGGCTCACCAAACAATAGTTTCAGACAGGATATGATAGCTTATCCTATTATGTCTCTCTTATCCTGACCACCAAACGGGCCCTTATGGATTTATGCACTCCTGGTCAAGAAGCATGGTTGTCACAACTACACTTATGGTGCATGTAAGTACATTTCAATTGTAATTCAGTTAACTGATTAATTAGTATCAAATTATTACAATTAACAGCCTTATATTTCAATATGTTAGGCATCTGCATCACCTAAGTATCCAAAAGGGCACCCTAGAATTGTATGGATACTTAGACCCCAGCTTCATAATGAAGAGCCTTTCTAATTCTGCTTCAGTCAAGGCATACATCCAGAAGACGCTTAATTCAAGCAAAAGAGTGTGTTATCTAGCACCGTACCTCAAAGATGGTCATTGGCAATTGCTGATCCTTTGTCCTCGCCGGTGTGTCATCGTCTTCTTGTGTTCGTTGCATAAGGTACCAGATGCATCATTCGAGGACATAATTGATACGTAAGTTTTTATTTAATTTGTAATACATTTGCTTAGTGATATCTATGTATTATTACACAGTTCAACATAATTTACATGAATATTTTTTTATGATAGAGCTATACAGGCACATAGTATCATGGAGGGTAAAGTAGGCCCAAGGCAAGTAAAAGAAAGCCACAATGGATTTGTTCCCGTGTAAGTAGTTTATTAGAATTCGAGATTCAATTGCAATTTATAATAGTTATTATTATTATTCTTATCACACACACACACACATATCTCTCTGTGTGTGTGTGTGTGTTTACTCATTATATTCAAATTTGTTTTCATTTGTAGTCTCATCGTCAAAGTGGCGGTTGGGAGTCTGGATTTTATGTAACGAAACATATGTTGACATTGTCTCCGTGAGTATTACCGATCATTGGGAGGAGGTAATTAATAAATAGAATTTTTAATTAGTTAGTTAAACTATGTTTTGTTTTATTACTTGATGAGCTAATGTTTCTGTTTCTCTTATGTTATTTGAACTTGCAGACTTTCGACAACCTGGCTCCACTTTCTACAAAGGACATTGAGGACATGAAGGAGAGTTGGGCAAACTTCTTTCTTGAGTATAGTAAGGATTATTTATATTAGATCTTTATTTCTTTTGAGTTTCAGTTGTAGTTTTTATGAAAAGAAGAAAATGATGATTATTTATGTTTCTGAAAAACCATAGTAGTTGTAGACCTTTATTCTTGATCAATGTTTCTTACTTATGATCTGCCATTGACTTGGAGATGGTAGATATTTCTTGTGCTACTTATGATCTTCATTTCTAGTCGTTTATTAGCGCAACTTCCTTTAGCCTGCTGATTTCATTTTTTCATGAGAAAATTGCTAAGACTTCTTCATATCATATGAGCAAACTATATGTGATCAATGTGTTATTTAAATTATTACGGGAAAGTATTTTCTTGAAGATAACTAAATCTGTTTATATCAAGTATTTGGGACTTAGTGATATTAATGGTGAAAGTTAAGAGGGCAAGGAATTCATTTTAGCCTAGAAATGATAATATATAGTTCTTTACTTGTTGTGTGGTGTATGGCACTTGTGTGTCAATGTAATTTCAAGGGCATTGCTATTGAATTGCTGGATTTTGTTGTAAAAATTGGCTAGTGAATGAAAACAAGGAAGGGAAAAATGAAAGAAACCAACATTTAAAAAAAATCACTTTTAACATTGGTTGTGACCATAATTGATTTTAAAAGTGAACATTAACATCGGTTATAAGCATAACCGATGTTAAATGTGCACTTTTAACATTGGTTGTGTTTATAACCGATGTGAAAAGTTCCCTTTGTACTTCAGTTGGACGTTCACTTTTAACTTCGGTTTCCTTTAGAACCGATGTTAAAATGACAGTTTTAACATTGGTTGGAGAACCGATTGTAAGACTAAGCCCTTTTGAGGTTTTGATGTATGACAAACAATGATGAATTTTATGAAAGCAATATCAATTTTAGTTTGGTTTATATCTTCTATATTTCTTTTTGATAATGACAAAGGGGGAGATATACCATACATTGTGAAAAGCAATATGAACATGACTAAAAGATTACACATACTGCATATTGCTTAATTCTAACAAATACTCTGATACATTGATAAATGCTTTGATATATTAATGCACTGATACATTGAGAAACACTGAATTTGAATCTCTATGGAAATGAAAAAGACTTTATATTATAATGATATGATAACACTTGATCTTTTGAAGTATGTCTATGAGATAGGGGGAGAATCAAATAGAATCAAGACCCATGCATAATGGAATGCTGCACTCTGATATATAAAATTAAAGGTTAAGTATGGTAAGGTTTGTCATAATCAGAAAGGGGGAGTTTGTAAGACTAAGCCCTTTTGAGGTTTTGATGTATGACAAACAATGTGAATTTTATATGAGCTTTTCAATTTGATTATACCCCAATAAAATTTTCAAGTGTTTGTAAGTTTACTCATGAAGGAAAGAAAGTCAAAGGATCAAAGGAACAAAGGAGAAAATTCAAAGGAGATTTTGGGATTCAAAGTTTTAAGGATGACATGGAACAAAGCATCAAAATCTAGTTGATTGAAGATTTTAATATCTTAGAGACAATAGCATACTTAATCTCTTAGTGAAGCTCTTGGAAAACTAAGGAAAAACTAAGTTTTCAAATGAATAATTAAATGAGTTTTTCAAGGAAAAGGATTTTCAAAATATGTTAATTGAAAAGGAAAATTAAGTGAAGTTATACACATGTGTGTTACACATGTGTATATTCAGTTAATTTGAAGTACAAGTGAAAATATTATAGTACACGCGAGTTGTACACATGTGTATTAAAGTTGGTTCTTGAGAAAACTGAAGTATACATCGATGTACATAATCATACACCTGTGTATAGCTTAAATAAAAAGCTTCAGGATTTGAGTTTGTTAACTCAATCGATGTACACAACTTGTGTATGACGTTCTGGGTTGAATGTTCTAATATACACCAATGTATAAAGATGGTAATATGTGTACTCAAGAGCAAAGAAAGAGATACACAAATGTACAAAGAACATAGTGTGTGTATACATGTACAAAAGTTCAAAAGCAGTTTAATACACAGATATACTACACAGATTATGTCGTGACAGTTTTTCAGAAACTGATTCTGTTTCACTTGTAACTATCTATAACTTGTCCAACAGGTCTATTTCTTCATATTACTATAAAAGGAAATTATAGAAACACTTTTCAACAACTATTCATTCAGAAATCATAATCACGAATTCTCAGTTTTCCTATTGAGCTTCATCTTTAAGAGAATAGTGTGATATTCCCTAAATGCTTCAATTTGTAATATCTGACTTCTAGAGTCATATTCTTTACATTCAAGCTTTATTTTTTTGATTAGAGACATGGTATCTCTCTGTTGATTTACAGGGATATAAGGGATCCCTGGGTTGCAAAGCAAGTGTGCTTTTGCTGAAGGTTTTCAAGGTAGTGAAGCCTTGATGATTTAAGAGAGGGTATCTCTAAGTTGTTTCACAGATTTAAGAAAGGTTATCTCTTAGGTTTTTGACAAGGATAGAAGGAATCCTTGAGTAGAAAAAGCTAGTGTGCTTTTTGGTGAGTTTTGTGCAAGGTAGTGAAGCCTTGTGATGATTGTAATTGGATATTGTAATTTCTGATTATAGTTGAGGAAACCACAGAGGAGTGGGACTAGATGTTGGTTATCAAAGGAGGTATCTTAACCAGGATAAATTGGTTTGCACATTCTTCTTACCCTTAAACTTCTTACAATTGTCATATGCATGCTTTCTTGGTTAAAGTTGTTTAAGTGCTTATGAAACTGAAACTTTATGTTATAATCTTCAGTTAGATATACATATCGTTGTGTGTGCATTACTATTATCATTCCTACTTTAATTGTAACCTGAATCTTGAGAAATAAAATTCTAAAATTTGTAAAAACCACTTTTTGCAAGAAAACTTTATTTCTGCACTAAGTACTAAAAAGTTTTAAATACTCAATTCACCCCCCTCTCTTGAGTTTGTAGCCACAACCAGCACCGATGTTAATAGTCATACTTTCAACATCGCCTGTTTCAAGATTGTCTGTAACATCCTTCCGAGTGTCACAAGGAACTTAACACATTACTGATACATATAATTGCAGTGGGAAAATTAAAAAATTTAAAACATGTATTTACATCAATAAAACATATATATATATATATATATATATAAGGACACCCCACTGGTCGTGTTATAACTATTAAAGGACCCAACATCATCTCTGAAGGTCTCTTAACTCGAGCAACAGGAGTGTCCTCCTCACCGTGGAAGATAAGTCTCACCTTGATCACTCCTACCTCCTCGGTATTTTTGCCAGCTGATAACTTACTTCAGCCTTTGAACCATGATCCGAGCTAACTCATAAAGAAATAGAGAAACATAGATATGCAGGAGTTAAGAAACTCTTCAGTTACCATAAAATAGGAAACATCATAGAATACCACATATTAACATGCACATCAACAATCACAACCGTCTCCAAGATCGTCAACATAGAAATCAACCTCGAAATGTCTTTAACTATGATCATAGCTTATTCTAAGTGCACAACTGGTCCTACGTGCATGATTGACCAATTCTACAACAACATAAGTCGGTAGTTGGGTTACTAGCTCCCGCGTTACCAAGAAAGTGCAACAGAGGTCCTCCAATGAGAAGGAAGCACTGCCTTCCCGAATCCCTCCAACTGTGAGAAACTCGAGAAGTTCTCCAACAATTGGAAAGCACCCGCATCGCTCCGACATTAGTTCCTCCATCTGGGTCACTCCGGATAGTCTACCTCAACCTCGTTCGGTAATTTCTCAAACAACTATTGTAACTGTTCACACAGCCCCTCTGTGACAACCACTCTAACGACCATTTCAGTTGTACACAGCACACCTGTTGTACAATAACCACTTAAATGGCTGTTGCAGCTATCCATAAGTATTTTTCCGACCTCGTATGATAACCACTCAAACGGCTATTGAAGCTATTCATATGACCCCTTGTGACAACTATCCAACTCCCGTTGTAGTAGTAAACGACTCTTGCAGCTATTCATACAACCCCTTGTGACAACTCCTGTTGCGGCTACCCATAAGGCTGACCAATGCGAATGACATGCACATGTATCCATCACAAACCGGTACATTACCACATCAGCATCTGACACCTCGGTAACAACAAGATCAAAGTCTTAGAGATCCACACCTTGCACTCTGAGAGTTTCCAACCAACTCAGATCAACTCAACTTAGTCTACGTGTCGAATTGTCATTAAATATCTTATTGGTCTAACACCACAACAATCATCTCCCAACTCAACCAAGACCAGATCAACCACAATAGCACCATATCAATAGTCGACATATAGTCATGTTAACAACAATAATCATAGCAAGCAACATAGAATCACAATAGGCATATTAGCATCAACTAAGCATGTTAGCAATCATCATGTCATCACATAAGCATGTCAGGCATATCAACAATACACAGACACATCAAACATATATCAACTACCAGTAAGCCTACACAAGTTAACAGTCCTACTCTATGCCTACTTTCCCGATAATTATGGTTTCTTTCACCTCACTTGATAGTGCACTTTTCCCCATAAAGCTCTTGAACACGTCCACTCTACCGACACAAACCTCGACACGCTTTCCAACAACATCAACAAATCTGCCACAATCCAAACCAACACATCCATCGTTCCGTTTTCCACCCCGATTACACGTACGGGTATCACAATTCACCGAAAACACAGAAATACCAACAGAATCAACAACAGGGTTCCAATCAATGAATCAGTTAAGAATCTAGGATGTCAGTTCTATGGTGACAAGTTAGGTTGTATACGAGATGAGTTTCTCACCCTCCAGGTCCACTGTTCGAGCTTAATATCTCACACGCAGGAAATGTTTCGAAAATCCGACCGTTGAAGATGAATAAACACAAGCTATGACCAAATTTTCAAATTGGAGCATGGTCCAACGGTTGATAAAGTTTTGGAAACGAGTTTACTGCGACTGCACAAACCAAGCTTCAAAGCTTTCAACAATGGTTGTCTTGTGCTTTGAGAATTTTCTTCTCCAACTCTTCTTTCTCTGCTGTGTGAAAGTGAGATAAAAATGAAGTTTGATCACCCTTGTTTCATTTAGTTAATGCCTTGATTTGGTGTATATGACTTAGATGGTCTTTTGGTAACTTAGTGGAATACATGTGTCATTAGGAGGTTATTTAGGTGGGTTTAGTGGGCTAGGTGTCATGGTTTTAGGTAGCTAGGTTGGGTTAGTGGAATTCTAGGTGTCAAGTTAGTGGACTTAGGATGAGTTAGTGGAGATTTTGAGGTGGCACCTTGGTATCGTGACACGTGTTACCGCTTGTTGCCCCGTCGACATGCCCGAGTGTTTTCTTCTGCATTTTCCCTAGTAACTTACTACTGGAATATATTTCAGTAATTATTTTAGGCTACACCTAAAAGCCTATTGTACTCACACCCGGATTAATTGTAACATTCTAACTCTAGATTAATTAATTAATAAATTAATTAATCAATAGCTTGGTTTGCGTCTCTTTGTATTCTGGACCCGTTTCAACTAGGATTCTCCTAAAACTTGAAACACAAGCTCATTAACACCTAAGGAACATGATTATGCCTTCAAACATGCTTAATCCTTCCCTCATACACTAATAAAGAAAACAAGGTGTTAATTACTATCCCCCTTAAAAGAAATTTCGTCCTAGAAATTTAACTGTGGTTACATATCATCCCATGGTCCTTCACATCCTTAACTTTATAACTTACATGATCGACGTTATAATCTTACCGATCATATGGTTTCTGTTCACTTCTCAAACCATATTCAAAACTTTTATAGATCCATTTTTTGTCTGGACATGCTTAATAGAACTTGGAGAATTTTAACAAGGAATCAAACCTTACAGCATATTCTCCCATAGACATACTTCTTGTTTCAAACATAGAAATTCCCGCTCCTTCTCATGTCTAATGGTTTCAGGAAAATACTTTTCCAAGAAGCATTCCAACATCTTTTGTCGATTCTTCCACCAAGATTTTGCACCTCCTAGTAGCATGAAAGATGCATATGCGACTTTCCTGTCTTCTCTGTACCGCATAGTTGTGAAAACTTTTCTATCTCTTGTATCCATACTCATTCTGGATCATACTCCCTATGAAACTAAGGTGGTTTGCCTTTGATAAATGCAACCAGCCCTGCATCCACAACTCCTTCTTCTTATCCTTGATTTTGTTGTTGTTGTAGTTGTTGCATAAACTGGGTATTCTACTGCGATTGCTGCAATATGGTTGTTGTCATATCTCTTATTGTCCTCATGACTTCAGACTCATTTTCTTTGCCAGTTCTAGGAGGCTCAACATTCCCCTTTGTTATTCCCCTGTGGCTCCACCACGTCTGCTACGACGATTTCCACGAGGCATAGGTTCCTGTAAAAGTAATCCTCAACTCATATTCATAAGAGGTATGTGTTGCATATCTTATGAATAATCGAATCAGTTATCATTGTTTCCAAAGTAGAAACAATAGAACTCGCAAAACGGACACTCTACCTAACTTCTAAACATTGTCGATACCTGATGAGGGTCCAACTAGACACGGCCCGATACGATGTCCTAAACTTCACAGTCCCGGTTAGAACCGAACTGCCCTGATACCACTAAATGCAACATCCTTCCGAGTGTCACATGGAACTTAACACATTCTCGATACATATAATTGCAGCTGGAAAATTAAAACATTGAAACATGTATTTACATCAATAAGACATATATATATATATATATATATATATATATATATATATATATATATATATATATATATATATATATAACATCAAAGTACCATGGAAGCTATGGCAAGTAGACAACAACAGATACCCCACTGGTCGTGGTATAACTACTAAAGGACTCAACATCATCTCTGAAGGTCTCTTTACTCGAGCAACAAAAGTGTCCCCGTCACCATGGAAGATAAGTCTCACCTCGATCGTTCCCACATCCTAGGTATCTTTGCCAGCTGATAACTTACTTCAGCCTTTGAACCACGATCCGAGCCAACACATAAAGAAACAGAGAAACATAGATATACAAGAGGTAAGAAACTCTACAATTACCATAAAACAGGAAACAACATAGAATACCACATATTAACATGCACATCAACAATCACAACTGTCTCCCAAGATCGACGTCATTGTAATTGTGACACCCGATGCTGACGAGGGCGGGGAGTGGTCAGCGGTGCAAGAAGATGTAATAGCCTGATTTTATGAATTGTTTTACGTATGATGTTTATGTTTAAGGCTTAGATTATATGTTTAAGATGTTGATTAAGGTCTAGGAACCTTTGCATGGAAAGTACGCAACCATCTGGAGTGAAATCGGACGTACGTATAAACTAGGGTTTCCGTATATGGAGTAAAAAGGCGTAAGTGTGTGAAACAAGAAAAATTCGACTTAAGAATGAGATTAGGAATTTTTGAGGGTTTGAGGTTATCTATTTGGTCTTGATGAGTCCAACGCTCAAGCGCTAGGGTTCCTACACTTTAGCGTTGGCACTTGAACTTGTAAAAATAAAAGGGACTTAAGTGAAACAAGTTCACTTAAGTCCTAAGAGCAAAAGAAATACAAAGAGCAGAAAAGAAAGATAGAGAGAGATAGAGTGAGGAAGTTAGAGAGAGAAAGGGTTTCGGCTTCGTTATCGACTCGATCGATCGTCCAGACGCAATTCCAAATACGTGGTTGTGTTCGTGGCAACGACGCCTTCACTACCTTAACTTTATTTTCTTCTCTAGTGAAGGTAATTCTTATCCTTTTTATGTCGAAATGATGTCAGTGTCGGTATTCGACTTATCTTTCATTTCAGTTATCATATTTCAATTCCAACTTCATATTAGGGTTCCTTGTAACGTACGCTTTGTAATATGGTGTTCTGGTGAATTCTCGGAGGCCTAGGGACCTTAGAATTGCGCTTGGCAGATTCGCGAGGAGTTGAGGATAACTCGTTGCGTAGCATTCAAGTTATCGTATGACCTATCAGGTCGGGGAAAAAAGCCATCTAACGTCGGAAATGGCGAAGTGGCATTTATTTCAATAACGGCGTAGGGCGACCTAAACCCTACTAGGGAACGAGTAACAGACAATATAAATATAATGTTGGGGACTACTTAGTGTTACCAATGATGATATTGGAATTTTAGGTTTATCGCCGTTAGGTTAAATACGTTATATTTGAGGTTGACTGGTTTGACTGTTTCTGGTATGTTGTTGAGATTTGATGAGTTGCTTGGAATTATTTATTATTATTTTATTCATGGTTATAATTATATATTATTTTAATATATATGTTGGAAATGGTTACATATGATGATATGATTGTGATGATTGTGCTTAGAGATTTTCTAAGACCGATACATGATGAATTATGGAGTTGTATGCGGGGATACATGATACATGTGTTTTGGATGTGCCTAACCGAGATAATTATTGTGATATTATGATGCGATTGATGAGATATGAGTATGGTTGAGGTTATCTATGAGATAATGATGAGAGGTTAAGGCACTAGGAGACGACCCGAGAGATGGTCGGTGATATTTTCATATGCATAAGGATTTATTCCCAAGAGGTGTATACCCATGTTTCAGAGGATTTGCAGGACTGTCCCAGACATTATTATTATTGAGTCACAGCTATAGTTCATGCATTGCATGAGCACCCTCGCGATGGTACCAGGGTGTGCACCGACGTGTATTGTGCAACTATAGTGCCATTGCTTTGCATGGGCATTATCACCGTGGATGAGGATATGCGCCAGGGACTATGGAGAAGTGTCGTTTGATTGATTGATATGTGGATTTCCGGATTGATGACCGTATCATTATCATATACATTGCATAGCACTGCATCATGGTGAAGGGTATAGGAAAATAATATGTTTTTGAGGATGGTTGTATATATATACAGAGATATGTGGAGATACATATTTTGTGTGTTGTATTGATTTAAATGTTGCCAAACCCTTTCCATGTTGATGTTAAATGGGTTCTTATCCCCGTTTTTCCTTCTTTTATGTTGTTTTCTGTATTGTTTTACTTAGACCCAGACATCATTGATGGCGCATTGGGATCATCCTTGGATGACGCAGCCGGCGGCGGGGTTTCCCCTAATGGGAACCTTTGAGTTTGAGTTTGTGGATGCACAGGGGTGGCTAGTGGACCCGGTCACCCGCTTTATTGTGTATACAAGTCCCCTTTTGGTGATTACCCGGTTGGGAGAAGGAGCTACATTCAGTTTGGTTGGGACCTTTAGGGCCGGCCAAACATTTCCTTTTCCTGTTGGAGTTCCGGCAGCGCCGTTACCGCCTGTGCCGCTGATTCCAGACTTGGTACCATTTACGTTCCTGGTACCTTTTGAGGCACCTGTACCAACACCAGCACCTGCACCTTGCGACACCCTAAAACCCGGCGTCACATGGTTACCCGTTGAGGAAAAGAACTTATTTAAAACGCTGGTCCCCTTCGGAAAAATAACCTCTTATATTAGGTTATCGAAAAAGGGTACTCATTTTGTTTTTGTTTTTAAAAGCAGTTAAGAAAAGGTGATGAACATTCAGAACATGAAAATCAACATCACACATATAATTATAACTATCCCACTTGGGATCTTAGGTTTGATTGCAAGACATGCCTTGTCGAACTGGCCAACATACACTGAAACGGCTACAGAAGAAATAGGTAAAAAGAAAACATCAAACCGAGAATAGGGAACTGGGTACAAGACTCAAAAGATGGCTCTAAAAGCCTAGGGACTATCGGGACAACTCCAAAAGCCGACGAACGATCTACCAATGCCTCCTGCATGCAGAGTGACCACAGACACTACCCTCAGACGAAATATCAGATGCCGGATCAATAACGTCAATGCCATCGTCGATAGGGACGTCGTCATCGCCGGGATCCTGCAGATGGTACTCTGGCTCCTCCTCGTCCTCGACCTCTATCAGCTCAAAAGGTTCCTCCTCAGGATCCTCTTTGGGATCCTCCTCCACTGGATCCTCCGCAAGAAGTTCAACTGGATCAAAATGCTCATGAAGGAGTCCGGTGACTTGTAGCGTATGAAAGTAGTACCATGGAGATGGAAATGTCACAGTCCTCGTCTCGACGGTATGAATCCTTCGTACGGGTACTCCGTTAGCATTTGTCTTGGTAGTCGTGATTGGTCCTCGATATGTCACGGTCGTCGCACCCTCATGTATAGTCCAGTTCCCTGCTGTCCCAGCATGATCAAATACTACACTCCTCGAGCTCGACTGTGCCAAGGGAACGTTTGGATCCATCTAAAGGCACGCGCATACCCGTTACAAGAAGAAAAGAACAGAACATACAGGTGTGCAAGAGTGAGATACCGTCATGAGATATATCCCATAACAACCATATACATGATACTTACATCACAGAATCATATAAGCAGTTAAGTCATGCATATACATAACATAACAATGTTATATCAAAGGGTCTCAAACCCGCACAGTCAATCTTTGAAAATATACATGGAACTTCAATATCAAGCTCTAACTTAATCTCATGAGATATCAACACCATTTTCCACTGGAGAAGAATTAGAGTTGGTCAATCTCTAGCCCACCGGGAAGTTGTCTCCATACCCTCATGCATTTAAGGTCTCAGGACGAGCAATATCACATGTGCCTCTGAACCAGTCAGATGGACTAACTCGCAGATACCACCTTGTATCTGATATGTAAGAAAGGCACGTCTGCCTGGGGAAATGCACATGAGAAAATATTTTATTCAAAAGGTTTTCTTTGTGTTCATTCTTTTTCCCTGTCGCAGCTCAAAGCTAACGACTTAATCATCATTTCCCCATCACTTGAAAACCTAGAAGCATAGGACACACAGTCCGAATACTCAATCACAACGGTCGAGACCGATGCACCAGTCCTAGGCTTGTGGCCGTAGAAAACAACATTTACTTTTAACAACGTTCTTCACAATGTGGTTAGGACACACAGTCCACAACAACGTAATTAGGACACACAGTCCATAACAACGTGATTAGGACACACAGTCCACAACAATGAAATCAGAATGCACTGTCCTCGATTTCTAGAATTGGACCCTCAGTCCAGAACATATGAATAGGACTCATGGCCCCGAATTAACACTTATCCAAGATCACGTGCATATAACTGAATATTAGAGGCGACGTCTCTTGTCCGCGTAACTCTTCTATTGGCTCTGAGTAGTCCTCATTTTATCCTGGACCATCTTCACCTTTTCTGTCGTTTGTTGCATGAAGTCTGGACCCAACAGCAAACTCTCACCATCCTGGTACCAACACAAAGGCGTTCGACATCGTCGACCATACAGGGCTTCATAAGGTGCCATTCCAATGCTTGAATGGAAACTATTATTGTAGGTGAATTCTATCAACGGTAGAGACTCATCCCAACCCCTGACATCCTCTAAAACACAAGCTCTCTATAAGTCCTCAAATGACTGGATTGTCCTTTCCGTTTGTCCATCCGTCTGCGGATGATATGCGGAACTCAACCTGAGTTTCGTTCCAAGCGATTTTTGCAAACTCTGCCAAAACGTCGTTGTAAATCGCGGGTCTCGGTCTGAAACAATGCTCGAAGGCACACCATGCAGTCTAACAATCTCTCCGATGTCCAGTTGGGTTAACTTCTCCATAGAGTATCTCATATTGATTGGCAAAAAGTGAGATGACTTAGTTAGTCGGTCCACTATTACCCATATAGCCTCATAACCCCTCTTAGTCCTTGGTAAACTGGTCACGAAATCCATTGAGATTCCATCCCATTTCCACTCTGGAATATCTAAAGACTGTAACATTCCTGCTGGTCTCTGGTGTTCCACTTTGGCTTTCTGACATACCAAACAAGAAACGACGTATTCCATTACATGTCTCTTCATCCCATACCACCAGTACAACTTCTTAAGATCTTGATCGTGGCCCCTGGGTGCATACTCAACCTGCTCTTATGAGCCTCTTCTAAAATCAGCTTCCTCGGCTCAGCATCATCAGGTACACAGATTCTCTCACCAAACCTCAATATTCCATCTGTTCCTTCTCTAAACTTTGACAGAGCTCCTTGATGTACTAAGTCTCTTTCTGTCTGCAGATACTGATCAGTCTCTTGCTTCTCCTTTATCTTCTCCATTAATCCATTTGACACGGTGGTCCTGTTCAGACACAGTTTTCCTGGCGTACTCTCAACTTGCAAACTTAGATCTCGGAATTGTTCCAGCAATTCCTGCTCTTTAACCATCATCACTGATGCGTGAATTGACTTCCTGCTCAAGGCATCAGCCACTACATTCGCCTTTCCAGGGTGATACTGTAGTTGAAAGTCATAATCCTTCAGGAATTCTAACCAACGTCTCTGACGTATATTCAACTCCTTCTGATTAAACAGGTACTTCAAGCTCTTATGGTCACTGAAAACATTAAAAGTAGCCCCGTACAAGTAATGTCTCCAGATTTTTAAAGCAAAGACCACATCAGCCAGTTCTAAATCGTGTGTCGGATAATTCCTCTCATGAATCTTCAACTGCCTCGAAGCATATGCTACAACTTTCCGATTTTGCATCAGCACACAGCCCAAACCTTGATACGAAGCATCATAGTAAACCTCAAAAGATTCCTTGTGATCAGGTAAGATCAATACCGGTGAGGTTGTCAACCTCATTTTCAGCTCTTGGAAGGTTCTCTCACAGGCTTCTGTCCACACTAACGTTTGGTCCTTACGAGTCAACTGGGTGAGAGGTCCTACAATCTTGGAAAATCCCTCAATGAACCCCTGTAGTAGCCAGTCAAACCCACAAAACTACGGATTTCTGTTGCCATTGTCGGCCTTTCCCATTCCAAAACAGCCTCGACCTTCGTCGGATCCACAGCGATTCCTTCGCGGGATATTACGTGACCTAAGAATTGAACTTGATCCAACCAAAATTCACACTTCTCTGGTTTTGCATAGAGCTGCTTCTCTCTCAGGATCTGAAGAACAATGCTAAGGTGTTCAGCATGAGTCTCCTTGTCCGGAGAATAGATTAGAATGTCATCAATGAAGACGACTACAAACTGATCCAAAAAGGGACGAAAGATCCTATTCATATAGTCCATGAATATAGCAGGTGCATTCGTCACTCCAAACGGCATCACCAAATACTCGTAATGCCCATAGCATGTTCGAAACGTTGTCTTAGGAACATCTTCTACTTTTACTCGTATCTGGTGGTATCCTGACCGCAGATCTATCTTTGAAAACACTGCCACGCCATGCAACTGATCCATAAGATCATCTATCCTTGGAAGAGGATTTCTGTTTTTAATCGTGACTTTGTTTAACTGACGAAAGTCCACACACAGCCTAGTAGTTCCATCTTTCTTCTTTACTAGCAGGACTGGAGCTCCCCACGGTGACACACTAGGTCGTATAAACTCTTTCCTCATCAACTCCTCAAGTTGGTCCTTCAAGGTTTCTAACTCTAATGGCAACATGCGATATGGTGCCATGGATATTGGTCCAGTTCCTGAAATCAGGTCAATCACGAACTCGATCTCCCGAACAGGTGGCAATCCAGGTACATCCTCAGGGAAAACCTCTGGAAACTCTCGAACGACAGGTACGGATTCCAAGTCAAACTCGCTCTCGACGTCCAAGGAAAACA
The DNA here is from genome assembly GCA_030762895.1 of Sophora flavescens. NCBI lineage: Eukaryota > Viridiplantae > Streptophyta > Magnoliopsida > Fabales > Fabaceae > Sophora > Sophora flavescens. The sequence continues at coordinate 130,825,736 of CM061064.1, forward strand.
GCAGCATGTAACCTTGAGCTCCTTCTTTTAAAAAAGATCTTACCTGACTAGCAGATAAAAATCTAGAAATCTCCTCCCTAAAGATTAAGGTTTTCTTAGCACAATCTATTAGGATATGGTTGAAAGATAACCAATCCATGCCTAAGATTACATCTAACCGTACTAAAGGAAAACAGATCAAGTTTACAAGGAAATGTCTATTCTGAACGATGATAGGACAGTTTAAGCAAACAGAATTAACAGTCACAGGTTCAACAGTTGAGGTAGAAACAATCAGATTATATGGCAAGGAAGAAACAGGCAAGTCTAGAATTTTCACACGCTCCATCGAAATAAAAGAATGAGTTACGCCTGAATCAAAAAGTACAGACAAGAGATTACCAGCAATGTCGAACTTACCTTGCACAAGATCAGCGGAGTTCGATGCCCCAGAACCACTCATGATATACACTCTTCCCTTAATGGTTGGCTTGTTTACTCTGGCATGGTTGACAGAATTCTCCCTCTTCGGTGCACAACACTCCTTTGCCAAGTGTCCGACGCAGTCACAGTTGTTACACTTGTAATCCTTCTTCGGGCAAGCATTGTCCAGGTGGCTTGGATCTCCACACCTGAAACATCTCCTTTCTTGGCCTTGATCGTTGTTTCTCTGGCCTCCACTTCCTGTCCCCAAAACACTGGGATGAGCTTGTTGTTTCTGGTTGTAGCTAGATGCTTGGTGATACGACTTCCTCTGGTTCTGCTTCCATTTTGAATTCTGGCCTTGATTCTGGCTCTTAGGATGAACAGGTCTTCCTGCTCTTCCCTTGTTATCCCTTCCTCTGCGCATCATCTCAATTTTCCAGCACTTCTCCACTAGTGCTTGGAAGTTCCTGATCTCCAATGCCAATACCGATTCTTTAATCTTGAAGCACAGACCGACTTCAAACTGCTCACACTTCCATTTCTCACTAGGATTGTCTTGAAAGAAACGGAAATACTTGGCAAGGGATTCAAACCTCGCCGCATACTCCCCTACTGTCAGGTCCCGCTGACTCAGCCTCATGAACTCATGTTCCTTATCTTTCAGGGCACTTTAGGGAAAGTATTTGTCTAAAAACATGGCACGAAATACTCCCCAGGTGATCGCCTGGTGCTCAGCCTACAACAACTGCCTGGTGCCCTTCCACCAGTACTCAGCATCCCCCACTAGCTGGAACACGGAATAGGGTACCTTAGATTCCTCTGGAGTGTGTACCAGATTGAAGATCTTCTCTAGCTCCCAAATCCAAAGATCAGCCTTTATTGGATCCATGTCTCCATCAAACTGCGATGGATTCTGACGTCGGAAAGCATCCATATGCCTTCCCTCTGTAGCTTGTTCTGCCCTCTGTTGCTCCTGTTGGTTCTAGGCAGCAGCATTAGCCATCTAAAGAGCTATGGCAGCAGCCACGTCAGCCAGTACTTGGGAAGTAAAATCCATTCCTCCGTAGCCTCATCCCCGTCCACGAGAACCTCTCTGGTTTACACTGACCTATACCGTACACAAGCAGTCAGATAACAGCCAGAAAAGGGATGTGAACCACGGGTTATCACACATTACCTTAAAGAAGTAATTCAAACAACATCCAGACAGAGAAAACATAACTTCAACACAACAGACCTAAACCCAAACATTCCCGAAAGACTCGACTAGCTCTGATACAAACTAATGCGACACCCTAAAACCCGACGTCACATGGTTACCCGTTACGGAAAAGAACTTATTTAAAACGCTGGTCACCTTCGGAAAAATAACCTCTTATATTAGGTTACTGGAAAATGGTACTCATTTTTGTTTTTGTTTTTAAAAGCAGTTAAGAAAAGGTGATGAACATTCAGAACATGAAAATCAACATCACACATATAATTATAACTGTCCCACTTGGGATCTTAGGTTTGATTGCAAGACAGGCCTTGTCGAACTGGCCAACATACACTGAAATGGCTATAGAAGAAATAGGTAAAAATAAAACATCAAACCGAGAATAGGGAACTGGGTACAAGACTCAAAAGATGGCTCTAAAAGCCTAGGGACTAATGGGACAACTCCAAAAGCCGACGAACAATCTACCAATGCCTCCTGCATGCAGAGTGACCACAGACACTACCTTCAGACGAGATATCAGATTCTGAATCAATAACGTCACTGCCATCATCGATACGGACGTCGTCATCGCCGGGATCCTGGGGATGGTACTCTAGCTCTTCCTCCTCCTCGTCCTCGACCTCTATCAGCTCAAAAGGTTCCTCCTCAGGATCCTCTTCGGGATCCTCCTCCACTGGATCCTCCGCAAGCGGTTCAACTGGATCAAAATGCTCATGAAGGAGTCCGGTGACTTGTAGCGTATGAAGGTAGTACCATGGAGGTGGAAGCATCACAGTCCTCGTCTCGACGGTATGAATCCTTCGTACGGGTACTCCGTTAGCATTCGTCTCGGTAGTCGTGACTGATCCTCAATATGTCACGGTCGTCGCACCCTCATGTATAGTCCAGTTCCCTGCCGTCCCAGCATGATCAAATACTTCGCTCCTCGAGCTCGACTGTGCCAAGGGAACGTTCAGATCCATCTAAAAGCACGTGCATACCCGATACAAGAAGAAAAGAACAGAACATACAGGTGTGCAAGAGTGAGATACCGTCATAAGATATATCCCACAACAACAATATACATGATACATACATCACAGAATCATATAAGCGGTTAAATCATGCATATACATAACATAACAGTGTAATATCAAAGGGTCTCAAACCCGCACAGTCAATCTTTGAAAATATGCATGGCACTTCAATATCAAGCTCTGACTTAATCTCATGAGATATCAACACCGTTTTCCACTGGAGAAGAATTAGAGTTGGTCAATCTCTAGCCCACCGGGCAGTTCCTCCATACCCTCATGCTTTTAAGGTCTTAGGACGAGCAACGTCACATGTGCCTCTGAATCGGTCACATGGACTGACTCCCATATACCACCTTGTATCTGATATGTAAGAAAGGCACATCTACCTAGGGAAATGCACATGAGAAAATATTTTATTCAAAAGGTTTTCTTTGTGTTCATTCTTTTTCGCTGTCGCAGCTCAAAGCTAACGACTTAATCATCATTTCCCCATCACTTGAAAACTTAGAAGCATAGGACACATAGTCCGAATGCTCAATCACAACGCCCGAGACTAATGCACCAGTCCTAGGCTTGTGGTTGTAGAAAACAACATTTAATTTTAACAACATTCTTCACAACGTGATTAGGACATACAGTCCACAACAACGTGATTAGGACACACAGTCCACAACAACGAAATCAGAATGCACTGTCCTCAATTTCGAGAATTGGACCCTCAGTCCAGAACATCATGAATAGGACTCATGGCCCCGAATTAACACTGATCCAAGATCACGTGCGTATAACTGAATACTAGAGGCGACGTCTCCCGTACTAGATTCTCTTTCTTAAGTACTTATTTTTCATTCAGTGAAAATCAAATTCAAAACTGAATCCTCGATAACCTATCCAGGCTATCGGAAAGTTTCTAAAACATTCAGGAGAAAACCTTTTCTTTTAATATCTTTTATAAAGCATCTTTGGAATACTTTTATCTTTGAAAATCCCCAATAGGATATTGCCAAATAATCTTGAAAGTTTTCACTTGAAGACACATAGTTCGAAAATGATTTTTCTCTTGTATACCAATAGTTCACCAAAACCATTTCAACATTTAAAACAAGTACTTTAAGTTAATGAGCTTTTGGAAAAGAACACCAATCCCTTCATCTTCAAAGCTTATTAAGGTTTTTAATCCTTATAACATTTGAGCACAGACACAAGTCTGGCTTATCAAACTTTCATCAACAGCAGTATATATTATCAGTTCAATGCTAATAGCACAGTTGAAAGCAGTTCATCACAAATATGCATTATAATATTTAGAACAAGCACAGTTCATCATCAGATAATAGCATAACAGTTCAAGTACATTAGATAACCAAGTAAGCTCAATCAACATATAAATATCCAGTTAAACACATACACACATGCATACAGTTATTGAATATCTTTAGGAAATCCCCTCTTACCTCACGTCGGAGTTAAGAGTTTTGGATTTGAAAAGAAGGTTCACGAACGTCCTTTCTTCTCCAGCGACGGAAGTCTAAGGTTACCAACATAAAATCATGAGTTAAAAATAAATCAACTCGAGAACACTAACCACAAGGTATAGGTTCGGTTCATACAATAAACTAGGATTAGGGGTTTCTGAAATTTATGCGACTAAGTACTTGACTTAGGGTTTCGGCCAAGCATAGGTAAATAGGCTAGGAATTTCTAAACTTTCCAATCTCTTTAGGTTAGCATCCATACTAGTAAGGAGCTTGAAACCATGATCATTTTGGAAAATGGAAAAATCAAATATCTTAGACCATGAACTCTTAGGTTCGGCCTTAACAAGTTTGTGAGGTTAGAGATCTTTAAATCATCCAATCTTTTTGGACATAGAATCCTTTAACATGAAGGAGCTCTAATCCATAATCATCCTGGAAAACAAAATAAAATAACACATCCTATGTCAAATGTTACATTCGGCCATCATAGGAAAGTAAAACAAGAAAATATTTTAAACTTTCCAATCACTTAGACATAGCATCCTTTAACATAAGGAGCTTTTTAGTCCATGATCACTTTGGAAAACAAAACTCAACATCTTTGCCATAACCATTTAAGGTTTTGACCTTTTCAAGAAATAGGGGTTAGAAATCTTCAAACTTTCCAATCTCTTGGACCTAGCATCCTCCTATATCAAGGAGTCTTAATCCATGATCATATGGGGGAAAAAAACTTAAACACCATTGCCTTAAAACTCATTGGCTTTGGTCTTTACATAAAAATAGGGTAAAAATCTTTAAACTTTCCAATCACTTAGACATAGCATCCTTTAACATAAAGGAGCCTTGGTCCATGATCATCTTGGAAATGAAACTCAAATACAAACTCATACATGTAAAAGTTGAAACAAGATTCATCTAAACCATATACATGGTTTCGGCCTCCTTAGGAAGAAGAGGTTAGGAAACTTTATTTTACACAACCTTTTAGTATGTGATAGTATGAGTAAATACAAGAATATAGAAAGTGGTTTCAACTCAAAAGGAGTTTTCTACCATTTTTTGAGAGGTTTTAGAAGTTAAAAGCACATAAAGAACATATGAAGAAAACTTTGAAACAAAAGATGAAACTTTGCAAAAAACTACATAGAAGTATTACCCTTATCAAGATGAACAACTTTGATGAAGAACTTTAAGAAAAAAGCTTGATAAAAATGTAAAATTTGTAAGAGAGAAGAAGAAGAATAAATGTAGTAAAGTGTAAATGTGATAAATGGAGGAAAATGATTAAGTGTGGAAATGAAGAGTATTTATAGAGAGTGGGAGAGAGAGACCACGGTTTTGAAGGGGAAGAAAGGAGAGAAGAAAGAAGGTGGGTTGCTTGTAGAGAGGATAATGAGTTAAGGTGATGTGATGTGATTGGAGAGAGAAAGATGAAAAAGTGAGATTTTTTTTGAAAAAAGTCAAGATTCACTTTTAAGGTGTGTCATAGCCTTCACATCAAGTCACTTCATCCTCTTGATGCTCTGCTCCATTGCGTACCAGATGACTTCCCCGATCGTATTTCGCGACGATTTCGCCCGGGGAATCCCTAAGATTTGGCCCTGAACAAGATTTTTTGAAAAACTCCAAACCCATAAAAAACATCATAAAAACACTAATCGTCTCGTTCACGAATTAAAATTTGGTCTCTAGCTCAGTAAACTTGTACTGACAGTGAGAACCGAGACCGGTTTTCGTCTGAATTTTCGACCGAAAATTTTACTGTGACTTCATACGGTAAAATAACACAAGAAAATGATTTTATTTTAGATAAAATCATCCTCTGGATTTTATCAAAAATAAACACATTAAATCATGTATTTACTGATAAAGAAGCATACGAAAAACAGGGTGTTACACACCTGAGTTATTACCTATGTTTGAGCCAGTCCACGAGGAAGATCAGGTAGTACCTGACGTTGATCATATACTTGCCCTAGAGATTCCACAGAGGCCAGATGTTAGACCCGTGGCTTCTGAGTCATCCAGAGACAACAGAGCTTATCGCGACTGTTCCAAAGGTCTTCTGAGAGGAGCTCTTCTAGTGGTAGTAGAGGAGTAGTGGGACCATCGAGACTCAGGGGTGATAGTGAGGGTAGTAGTTTATGATAGTACATGCCAATGCTATCCAGATAGGTGTGTATGGGTGTGAGTGAGGATTTTGATGTATTTTGAGAGGGGACTGGGGGTTCGAGAGGCGGTGAGGCATTTTCTGTTTCAGTCCTTGATGTATTTTTGTTATAGTTCACAATTTGTACATATTTGGGATCCTACTGATGGGATTCCCTCTACAGTATCTACATGACGTATATGTTTATGTATGGATATATATATATCTGTGTGTGTGTGTGTGTGATGGTTGTTATATTTTAAATTTTAATTCTTATGTTGTTTATATATCAACGTTTAACGCTAATATCACAATTAGGTTTTAATAATTTCAGGTTTTTCTTTAATGGGACTTTGGGTTGTCTCAGAAGGCATGGACAAGAAGCGACTCCTAGCATGCTTCTAGGCGAAGGGACCCATGAATGAACATATAAAACACAAGAATGAGAGGGATCCTGAGACTATGTAGGTATGAGACTATACAGTTGGGGATGAATTATATGAATTGATTGGTACTATCTATAAAAAGAAGATGCATCGTATTGGTATAGGTAGTACCAATCAATTTATATAAGCCTTCCTCAACTGTATAGTCCCATGCCTACATAGTCCCAGGATCCCTCTCATTCGGGTGTGTAATCGATTCATTCATGTGTCCCTCCACCTAGAAGCCTGCCAGGAACCGCTCCTTGTCCGTGACTTCTTGCACCGGCGACCACTCCCCGCCCTCGTCGGCACCCGGGTGTTACATGCCCACCAGCTTCCGCTTGGTTCGTCCCCGAACAACACCGTACTGGGAGAGGTGCCGCTCTGATACCATTTGTAACATCCCTGACTGCTTTATGGATTGATGACTGTCCCCACAAACCAACACGGGTCTTTTCAGCATGCTTTGTCCTCACTCACACGCTTCCCGGGAAAACTTCCCAAGAGGTCACCCATCCCAGAATCGCTCCAAGTCAAGCACGCTTAACCGTGGAGTTCTTAAGTGATGGGCTACCGAAAAGAAGATGCATCTTATTGGTATAGGTAGTACCAATCAATTCATATAAGCCTTCCTCAACTGTATAGTCCCATACCTACATAGTTTCAGGATCCCTCTCATTCGGGTGTGTAATCGGTTCATTCATGTGTCCCTCCGCCTAGAAGCCTGCCAGGAGTCGCTCCTTGTCCGTGCCTTCTTGCACCGGCGACCACTCCCCGCCCTCGTCAGCACCCGGGTGTTACAACCCATCCCAAAATTACTCCAAGTCAAGCATGCTTAACTGTAGAGTTCTTAAGTGACGGGCTTCTGAAAAGAAGATGCATCTTGTTTTTATAGGTAGTACCAATCAATTCATATAAGTCATCCTCAACTGTATAGTCCCATACCTACACAGTCTTAGGATCCCTTTCATTTCGGTGCGTTATCGGTTCATTCATGGTTCCCTCCGCCTAAAAGCATGCTAGGAGCCGCTCCTTGTCCATGCCTTCTTGCACCAGCGACCACTCCACACCCTCGTCAGCACTGGGTGTCACATGCCCACCAGCTTCCGCTTGGTTCGTCCCCGACCCACACCGTATTGGGAGAGCTGCCGCTTTGATACCACTAAATGTGACACCCTCTACCCCGCATGTATTTATAAAGTCGTAAAAGAAATGAATTTAAATAAAAACACATGCATATTATTTCATAATAATAAAAACCATGGGTAGAAGATACCATATTGACGAAACATCTCAACGCTAAAAATAAAACAAGTCAGGACCGAGAAAACATAACATGAAAGCATAAACCCAACCCCAATGTCACATTACAGAGCTAGTATAACCAAAATCCGGAAACACATCGGATAATAACAAAAACTAAGGAAATCCTAAGCTACGAGTAGCGGCTCCTCAAAAGTCACTCCCCCACAGGCTGCTCACCGTCCTCTGCATAACAAAAAGGTATATGCAAAGCAAACAACATAAAATGGGGAGTAAGAAAATGTATAAAACATAACGGCAAAGGAAGCAGTTAGCAAAATGGGCATACATCACAATCAAGCATGTTATAACATCATACATAACACATTCATATCATTTACATCATCTCAACAATGTATGCTATGCGGTGCAGTACTACTCCACTACTCCGTTGTGCATGTGGATCCAATTTACCTCAGGAAGACAACATCAGAGTTACATATCCACATTGGCCAATTGTCGCCTAAAAACAGTTTGTCTTTAAGCTTGTGCAAGTATACACAATCGCATCAAGTAATATAAAAGGTAAGTTCATATATCGTTCCCACAAGGATTATAATGATGTAATAAATTCCAGTTCAGATTATATGTTCTAGGAGTTAGAGTAGGTAACCAAAAATTGTTGTGTGAGTGCAAAAAGTTAATGAATTTTGAACTAGAACTTGAACAATGAATAATAAATAGAAAAGGAAGTGATGTCAAATATGAGAAAAGTAGCTCTAGGTATGCTGCAACATAAATCCTACTTAGTCTATATTATGCTCTGACTATGCTCCAGCATTTAACTCTAGGAAATAAAAATGTGTTTTCCAACACTTAAGGGTTAGGTTCATTAACTGCTTTCTATTCCTAGATTCAGATTAATTACACCACCCTCTGAATAAGTCTGTTCCAGTTAGTTCAGGGACTTGAATAACTATTCCTAGTTCATTCAGCACCACATAATTTTCCAATTAATGATTTAATCCCTAACCCTTATCAAATTCCACTTCTCAATTCTTCCAAACCAAGCAATATAGATATTTAATTAAGTTGATCACTCTTAAATAAACAACAATCCACGCATAATTAAAGAAAATACAGAACATATTCATTGCATAAATCAACTAAGCATTCATTACATATGCATACCTAAAGCTTAAAATATTTAGCTCATGGTGAGCTTACAAAGAACAAAATATAAAAATGAAAGGGAAGTCATTACAATGGAAGAAAGAATTAAAATGCAACAGCTGGAGGTTGAAGATGAGCAGCGCAGCCTCCAAGGTAGGACTAGGAATATTATGTCATAAAGTGATGTGTGTCCTTTCTAGGGTTACCCTAAATGCTTATATAGTACCCTACTCTCTTTCTTCCATTTTGGGCCAACAAAATACATTATATTAATTCAACCCTAGCCCAATTCCAAAAGTGTAGGAAGTCTGATCGCTAGCTGCGTGGGATTCCATGATTCAGAGGTCAGTGCTTTTGAGGAGAGAGAAAAGGTGTCCATGTCAGCTTTGTCTTCTAGTGCAGAGCCATTAGAAAGTAGTCCCTGCTGCAACAACCAAGAACTTATTTATTCATGCTTCAGCCTTGCTCCACCAATGTTACTGCGTGCACAGTCATATAAATATGAGACAATGATAACGCATTAAAGAGCAAATAGCTGACATTACCCTTGCATCAGACAAGTATTTATAGTCTAGCATTTCCTACCATAAACATGAGTCAAAACTTCAAAGACAGCCAAAATTAATGGTAAAAGGATCTAAATAACTCTTCATTCAAAGAGTTATCACACCCCCAAACTTAAACCATTGTTTGTCCTCAAGTAATGCTAACAGAAACATAAGAAACAACAGGATTCTATTTAATGTATGGCATGCATATATCACCCAGACTCTTCAGTCTTTTTAAATCTTAGAAATCCATACTTTGATTCCTAACAAAATACTCTTTCTATCCTGCACACCTCAACAGTTACTACAACACTGGGTTATGGTCAAATTAACATACGCTGCAACACTTTCACTCAGAACAGTTGTTTATGTTTCTCACCCTCTTACCAGAATTTCACTCTCACCACACACATACATCGCTGATCAAAACTTGATAAGATTCTACCAGAATTCTAACAACACATAATCACACACATCAAGAGGTCTTTTAAGGTTGTAACTGGGCTTAGGACTGGTAGGGCTAAGAAATTTGGATAAGTAGCTGATCACAAGGTAGAGCAAGAGGATGTTTTTCTATCCAGCTCAACTTCCCAATTGTTTTCACAATCCACCCCTTTTGTTCCAATACTTCCTTTATTTCCTCACTAAGACCACAACTTGTTATTTTTACTGAGAACAAAGAACAAATTATTATTGAATTCAGGTTTTTCATTGTTCTTTGTTCAAAATTTTCAATTTTTTTTAAAGGAATGAGGGAAATTGCAGCTTCACATTATACACTTTTGAGTTCCTTACTAGTTTACTGCTTTACTATTTTACTATTTTACTTTTTTTTTCTTCTGGTTTTATAGCCTTGCTGCAGTTTGCACAATTGTTGCAGCATAGCACCCCCAAACTTGAGTTGATGCTTGTACTCAAGCTACCCCCAAACTTATCTCAGAACCAGCTACAAAAAGCATCCTTATGCTCTACCTTTTTAGGCATTATTTGTTTTTCTAGTTAAGGGCTTGTAATGTGCTAGTTTCTTGTAATAAAGGGCTATAGCTCAAAGGGGTAACTAAGGGCATATAAATTGAGAGGGATGACTGTTTAGGCTCTGGTTAAAATGAAAACAAAACAAAAAATTTGCCTCAAGCATATATTTTGTGCAACCATGTGTGTCTAGATCAAACGGAATCAGAGCAAGCCTTACATAAAATGCATGAATGTAGTGTATACGTGCAATGCACTTTTGGTCACTCAGGCTCATATTTATTTATCAATGTTGCAGCACATATGTCTCCTAACCTAATCAGTGGTACAACAAGGTTAATGTGCACAGTCAAGTTATTGTATTAGGTTATTCAGCAAGAGTTTCATTCCAATAGTTTTGAATTAATCACAACAAAAGGGGCTAGAGACCATTTCCATTCAATCATTAATGACATGGAATCAAGTGGTGGGCTCATGCATGGCCAAACATCAAACATAATTTTAAAACAACTATGGCCCTAGTGGCCCTACCACATTTCAGATAAGAAAGGTCCTAGTGAGCACTATTTGCAGATAATTAAAAAGAACATAAAGCTAGGAATGGGGTGGAGGGTTCAACAAGAATCCTGTTATGGGATGCTGCAGCAAGCTGCAACATCCTCTGTGGCTCTGTTTCAAGCCTAAAGTGCTCTGATGCGCGAACTCTTCCAGGTACCTCCACTCTTGGTGGAAGGCACCTTTCCTGGTGTTGCTCCAGTGACTTGTACATCTTCCTCTTCTTCATTCTCTTCCTCTTCTTCTCCTCCTTCTTCTTTAGTTCCTTCTTCAGCTCCCTCATCTGCCTCAGCTTCTTCTTCATTTTCAGCTTCTTATGTTGCATCAGTCTTTGTCTCTTCCTCCCTCAGTGCTGTAACCTTCTCCATTTTGATCTTGGTTGCATTTTGTGCAGCAAATTTTACTTTCTTGGAAAGAGGAAGTTCATCCTCCTCTTCTTCTCCCATTTCAGTAATTTCAGCAGCTATCTTCATGATTGGGATCCTTTTTTTAGTAGCTGCCTTGGTACTCTTTGTTTGCTTAGGAGCTGGAGGGGTTGTCTTTGTTGCAACAGGAGCGGAGGAGGGAACTTTCTCTGAGGCTGCAGCACGGGGTCTCTTCACACTCCCTTGATCCTGCTGGGAGTTTTGTGAGGTAGGCTTTTTCTGTTTAGGCTCAAAGGCCACAATGTTTTCTTGCTGCTGGCATGGTGGAATGCCCATCCATCCTTCATCAGAGGCAGAGCTGTTGGCAGGGTTAAGGTTGTTGTTGGTATTAGGATTCTCAGCAGTAGGGTTAGGGACAGTTTTCTTATAGGGAACAGGGTCATCCTCTTGTACAGGTGGCATAATTTCATTCAGGAATTGGGGAATGGGTGTTTCAAGTTTCCAATTGTTGAGTTTCCTAGTCTGCTTCTCCCACTGGTACTTGCAGGAGCAAAACTCCCAGAAAGCTTTCTCTTTCTGCATGTGTTGTTGCAGCATATCAGTCAATTGATCCACTTTTTGCTCCAGAAACCCAGAGCGATCCTGCTGTGTTGGAACCAAAGTGGTTCTGGTTTATTTAATCTCTAGGTTTTGATGTTAACAAAAGGATTAAATTTGCTTAGCAAAGTGTTAGTTGAGATCTAACAAGTGATTTCAATTTATGCAGGAATATCCAAAATAATATAATGTATACAATTCTTGGACTATTGCAAAGAGTTATCCGTCCAAAGTTTATTTAAACTGTTTATATTTTAATCGTTAAGTAGACGGCTAACTATATCTCAGTAGACGTCCATAGTAGCCACGTCAGCAAACGAGTGCTCTCCTTGAAACTCAAATAGACATCCATAGTGCCTAACAAAAATTCAGTAGACGTCCATAATGCCATGTCATTGGACGGAGTTTCTCTAAAGACTTAGCAAGTCCAAAGACTTGTGTGGACGAGCGCTTCTGCCACATCAGTGGACGAGCAGAATAAAACCTTATGTAGACGCGTTCTAAAACTGAGTGCCTGTAGACGGTTCTACATCTTCTATATCTTTACTACCTTGAATGCGATTTAATGCAATCTGGACCACATTGAATTTATTTCAAATGATTGATATTTATTTCAATGGAATATATGTTCTTTATAATTGTTTTATCTGGTTAATGCGTTGTTCCTTTGTGAGAAAATTCATAGTACTATCAAGGAAATACAAAAAGTATATAGTACAATTGGAATTGCAAAACGATCTGTACGATGACAACTTTATTGCTGGACAAAAGCTGGGTTATACACAAAGGAGGAAAGAAAGTTTTAAGGTATGATTGCTCAGGACAGAGAGCCTCCATTTTGTGCTTTTCTGATAACCAATAATGCTTTTCAACACGGCCAAAATCAAGCTATCAGTCTCAACGGATATCATTCATTTAATGCTATCTCTAAACGGGATGATTAAAAATAACCGTTCAAAATTTGCAAGAGAAGTTGAAGACCACTAAATATATATAAGGTCTCAAGCACTGAAGAAAAAAAATTTCCATTTGAACATTTGCAAGATATTCAAAGCTCATATTCCCTTTGTAAATCAAAAGTCTATAATTCTTAAGGTTTAATATTTGTAAAAATATTTAGATCTTAAACCTTCATACCCTCACATATAGTGAGTTAGAAAGATCTTAGAAAAATCTCTATGATTGAATTAGAGCCTGAAGAGGCTTGGCAAGAAAGCAATACTTGTAGCCTGGAGAGGTATAGAATACTTGTTGTAGAAACTGTTTGGAATTAGTGGAGAAAATCCTTCAAGTAGAAGGGACTGGACGTATCTCTTGGTTGGAAGAGAGTGAACCAGGATAAAATACCTGAGTGAATTTTCTATCCCTTATCTTTTACAGTTTTATTTATTTATACTAACTGTGGGATTTGATTTTCGTTTTGTTAATCTTTTAAAAAGGATTTCTTGTGTGCTTAAACTTTTTATCTTCTGCTTGTGAAAAGGTTTCTCAAAAAGAGTTTTTGCGAAAATAATTAACAAACACAATTCAACCCTCCCTTCTTGTGTTTGCCTGTGCCAACTTCAGTTGGTATCAGAGCTCAGCCTTGACAGGGTTGAGCATCTAACAAGTGCTAAGGCAGTACGATCCTACTATCATGGATGCTGAAGGACAAACTATCAACAGACCTCCTCTCTTTGATGGAACTGATTATGATTACTGGAAGAAGAGGATGATGGCCTTCTTGGATGCACAAAATCTAGACATCTGGGAGCTCATAGAAACTGGTTATATTGAGCCCATAAATGAAGATGGGGCTGTTGTTCCTAGAGCTCAATGGACTCAAGAGCAGAAAAATCAACATCAGCTTAACCTAAAAGCCAAGCACTATCTCATGTGTGCCATTACCAGATCTGAACATGACAAAGTTCACAGATGGAATACTGCTAAAGAAATCTGAGATACTCTTGCTCTAGCTCATGAGGGTTCTTCACAAGTTAAGAAATCAAAGATCAGCATGCTGGTTGGAAAGGTTCTTCACAAGTTAAGGAATCAAAGATCAACATGATACTCTTGCTCTTGATCAGCATGCTGCAACAGTCTCAGATGTTTGGAAGATTCCAAACAATCACCAACAGTTTTAGGTCTCTTGGAAAGGTCTATGAGAATAGAGATCATGTGAGAAAAATTTTGTGAAGTCTCTCAAAGAAGTGGAGACCTAAGGTAACTGCTATCCAGGAAGCAAAGAATCTGAATACTCTTTCTCTGGAAGAGCTTCTGGGGTCATTAAAAGTTCATGAACTTGAACTTAATGAAGAGGAAACTCCAGAAAAGGAAAATCCATTGCCTTAAAGGCCAAGAAAGCTAGTTCCTCAAAGGTGTTTAAAGTTGTCGAGTCCTCAGATGAAGCTGATTCATCAAATAGTGAAGGTGACCCAGATGAGGATGAACTATCTTTCATCTCCAGAAAAATCCAACACATGTGGAGAAAGAAAGGTGGATTCAGAAGGAAGCAGTTCAACAAAAAATTCTCCAAGGAGAAGTCAGATTCCAATGAGAAAGGCCCACCCCTATGCTTTGAATGTAAGAAACCAGGATGCTTCAAAGCTGACTGCCCAGAGCTGAAGGAGAAAAAGAAATTCTTCAAAAATAAGAAAGGCTTGATGGTTACATGGGAGGATCTTGACCTGTCTTCTTTAGATGAAGAAGATGAAGCAGGAGAAGAAACAAACATTTGCTTCATGGCTGATACTGCATCAAAAAGTGAATTATTCGATGCTGAGGTAATGGACTCTGATCCATCCACTCTTCAAACTGTCTTTGATCAGTTAATGCATGAATCATCCATATTGTCTAAAGAGTATAAGAGTCTCAAAAGAATATTATTAAACTCTCTAGAGACTACGATAATGTCTGCACAGTGAATCAAAACCTTAAGGATGAAAATGAAACATTAAAATCAATCAATGTCAGTCTGACTGACAGGATGAAGTGTAAGTCTAATAGCTCTTGTGAAGTTGAACAACTGAAACAAGATGTGACATACTTGACAGACTCTCTGTCAAAACTGGTTGGTAGCTCAGATAAATTAAACCTTATTTTAAGGTATTCTAGATCACCATGTGACAAATCTGGCATTGGTTACCATAAAGAGAAGCAAGATGCATCTCTGAATAAACCAAAGCTTCATACACAATATAAGGCTTCTAAAGTCTGTCCACAACACACTAAGTCAAAACCAAGTCCTCCCAATACTTATTGCAAAGTATGTGGAAAAAGTGAGCATGTGTCATCTAGATGCATACACAACAAGCATGCAAAGCATTCACGACCTATGATCACTAACAAGAAAGGACCCAAGTCAATTTGGGTACCTAAAGATAAGATAATCCTTGTTGCAGATCTGCTTAACAACAGGAAAGAAACAGAAGTCCTGGTACTTGGACAATGGGTGCTCACGACACATGACAGGAGAAAGGTGTATGTTCCAAGACCTTAGACCCAAAGATGGTGGCTGGGTCACTTTTGGAGGAAACCAAAAAGGAAAGATCATTGGTATAGGTAAAATTGGTAAACATCCTTTCCCCTCCATTGACAATGTTCTGTTAGTAAATGGTCTTAAACACAATCTGCTTAGTATTAGTCAATTATGTGATAGTGGGTTTGCTGTTTCATTTGATAAGAATATGTGCACTGTTAAGAAAGCTGATGGATCACTCCTATTCACTTCCCATAGGTAAAACAATCTGTATAAGATTGACTTAGAGGACATCTCAAATCAAAGTATCTCATGTCTAGTGTCCATTTATGATGAGCAATGGATTTGGCACAAAAGGTTGGGTCATGCAAGTTTGAGATTAATCTCAAAGCTGAAAAAGCATAAACTTGTAAGAGGTCTACCAAACCTTAGTTTCAAATCTAATGCTCTCTGTGATGCATGTCAGAAGGGAAAACAAGTCAAAGGTTCATTTGAATCTAAGAATGTTGTTAGTACCAACAGACCACTAGAATTGCTGCACCTTGATCTCTTTGGTCCAACAAGGACTGCCTCTGTCAGTGGTAAGAAATATGGTCTTGTCATAGTAGATGACTAAACTAGATGGACATGTGTTATGTTCCTTGCTCACAAGGATGAGTCATTCAAGGTCTTTTTTGTATTTTGCAAACGTGTACAGAATGAAAAAGGCACGTGTATAACTTCAATTAGAAGTGATAATGGGGGAGAATTTGTCAATGGGCTATTCCATGAGTTTTGTGAAGAATGTAGTTTTCAACACAACTTATCAATACCAAGAACACCACAGTAAAATGGTGTGGTAGAGAGAAAGAACAGATCTCTTCAAGAGATGGATATGACTATGCTCAATGACAATTTTGTCCCTAAGCACTTCTGGGCTGAAGCTGTGAACACTGCCTGCTACATTCAGAACATAATATACATTAGACCTATTATGAATAAGACTCCTTATGAATTGTGGAAAGGTAGAAAACCCAACATTTCATACTTTCATCCTTTTGGATGTAAATGTTACATTTTGAATACAAAAGAACAACTTGGTAAATTTGATGCTAAGGGAGATAATGGAATTCTACTAGGATTTTCTGAATCCTCAAAAGGATTTAGAGTCTATCATTCAAGAATCTTAATAGTAGAAGAGTCTATACATGTTAGATTTGATGAAAACAGCCTGATAAGAAATATCAGAGCTAGATGAAGGCTTTGCAGATCTTGATCTCAATATTTCAGGAGACAAAACATAAATAAAGACTGATGATCAAATAGATGATTCTCCTCAACAATAACCAGAAACATCCACTTCTCAACAAGAAATTCAAAGATCTTGGTACTTCAAGAACTATCATCCACAAGATCAAATCATTGGAGATCCTAATGACAGACTGAGAACCAGATCAACTTTTAGAGAACAAGATGATTCGGCATTTGTCTCGAATTGGAACTAAAGTCAATAGATGAGGCTCTGCTGGATAATGACTGGATCTTGGCAATGCAAGAAGAACTGGACCAGTTTGAAAGAAGTGAGGTTTGGACTCTTATACCCTTACCTAAGGATAAATCAGTTATTGGAACAAAATGGGTGTACAGAAACAAGCTTGATGAAAATGGTAAGGTTGTAAGAAACAAGGCTAGACTTGGTGCTCAAGGATATTCACAAGAAGAAGGTATAGACGACACTGAAACTTTTGCACCAGTTGCTAGGCTAGAATCTATTAGAATTTTAATATCGTTTGCTGCACATCATATCATTATGCTTTTTCAAATGGATGTTAAAAGTGCCTTTTTAAATGGCTTTATTAATGAAGAAGTATATGTCATGCAGCCTCCCGACTTTAAAAGTACAAATCACCCTGAACATGTTTATAAGATTAAGAAAGCACCGTATGGACTTAAACAAGCTCCTAGAGCTTGGTACGATAGGTTAAGTTCGTTTCTAATGGAAAGTGGTTTTAACAGAGGGAAAGTTGACTAACTTTATTTAGAAAATCTATTAACTCAGATTTCATTATAGTACAGATTTATGTTGATGATATCATTTTCGGTGCTACTAATGAATCTCTGTACAAGGAATTTTCTATGTTAATGCAGAAAGAGTTTGAAATGAGTATGATGGGAGAACTCAAATTCTTCCTTGGACTTCAAGTTAAACAGTCTATGGACGAGGTGTACATCCATCAAACTAAATACACAAAGGAATTACTCAAAAAGTTTAAGATGGATGACTGCAAACCTATGAACACTCCTATGCACCCCACAACCACACTGAACAAAGATGATAAATACATAAAGGTAGATCAGAAGGTATATAGAGGTATGATTGGATCCCTCTTATATATAACTGCTTCTAGACCTGATATAATGTTTAGTGTATGCTTATGTGCTAGATTTCAATATGATCCTAGAGAAACTCACTTAATAGCAGTTAAGAGAATCTTTAGATATTTAAGAGGTACTACTAATCTTGGTCTATGCTTTAAGAAAGATGAAGATTACAAATTAGTTGGTTTTTGTGATGCTGACTATGCTGGAGATAGATTTGAAAGAAAAAGCACCAGTGGAGGATGTCACTTCATTGGAGCTAACCTAGTATCATGGTCAAGTAAAAGGCAAAGTACCATTGCTCTATCAACTGAAAGCGAGAATACATATCAGCTGCAAGTTGCTGCTCACAACTTCTATGGATCAAACACCAATTGGAGGACTACAATGTATTTATAACTATTATTCCACTTATGTGTGATAATACTGCTGCAATCAATTTATCTAAGATCCAATATTGCATTATAGAGCTAAGCATATAGATATCAAACATCATTTTATTAGGGATTATGTGCAAAAAGGTGTGTTTGATGTTCAATTTGTAGATACTGACCACCAATGGGCAGATATCTTCACTAAACCTCTTGCTGAGGACATATTTATCTTTATAAGAAAGAATTTAAATATGTTGTATGTGGATTGAGTTAGTATATTTGTTGTTAATGTGGTCGTCTATTGCATGTTTTCTCTGCACGTTCACTAGTCATGGCGTCCAGAGCACGTGGAGTCTACGCGTCCACTTCTGTTGGTGTGCCGCGTCCACTACATATTTCTTTACACGTCCACTCTTAGTCTTGTATGGACTCGTCTATGCACACATTTATTGTTTGTATTAATTTGACCTTGAACTATTTATATAAAACGCCTTTTTTCTTCTGAGTTAGCTACCCCCATCAATCCCATCATAACTTTTTATGGTCCTAATTTACCAACGCCGTTTTACACATAATGACATGTCTAGTCAAATTTTTTTTTTGGAAACTTTTGTTTTTCAGAAACCTTTAAAAGTAACCTCTTTCCCTCTGAAAAACTTTTCGCTTCTCCTCATCCCTGTCAACCTCTCTCTGAAACTTTCGAACTCTCTGTTTCCCTTGTTCTTCCAAACCTTAACTCATCTTACTCAACAATGGCTTCAACCTTTGCTCCCGTGCCTGCTTTTGCAACTGACACTATGTCTATATCTGTGGAACATCACTTCAATTTTGGAATTCTACAAGAGTACAATATGGATGTGAGTAAGTTCATTAACGCTGCTGGATAGGATGTAATCTTTCTGGAAAAGATCTTAGTTTATCAAGATTTGATAAAGGAATTCTGGAGAAGGCCAAAGATTACTGAAATAGAAGTAGTTGGTTTTGTACTGGGAAGAAAAATAATAGTGTCCGAGAAAACCATCTCTGTAACTGCCTGATTTTTAATTAGGTTATTTAACCGGTTAAAATATAATTAATTATATTTAAATCTAAGAGTTAGAAAGTGATTTTAAATAAAATAAAATCATATTCATAGTCTATCTTATGGTAGAAGGCTACGGTGAAATTTTGGGTTGAAAATTCAGACGGAGCCCGGTCTGTTTTTTTAACTGACAGTATAATTTTATACTGACAGAAAACCCTAATTTGGCCCGAAAACTGAAATTTGTAGATTTTTTTATATTTTGTACATGAGAAAGTCTACTTTCCAAATTTCTGATCAGAAATAAAATATTATGTTTATTCAGACGAATTTTGGTAAAAGTTCGGACGGAAAACAGTCGGTGTTTTCACTGACATTAAGATTTTAATGATCAGAAAACCTAATTTTGACTCGTGAACAAAATGGTTTATATTTAAATCATATTTCCAACGAGTTTGGTTAGTTTGAAAATTTTCAGTCAAAAACGAAATATTACGCTTTTACGCAGGCGTAAAACCCTATCAGGAAACCGACGGAGTCGAAAACGGAACTACAGAGACCCGTCAAGAGATCGGGATAACGAGTCATACATGATGACTCATGGAGGATGAGTCACCAAGCATTTATGAGCATTAAATGATAGTAATCATGACTTTTAGGTGAAAATGACCAAAATACCCCCAAGCTTTCGCGGGTATTAACCAGACACGTCTACGCATTCTTAACCACTCATTTTACGTGGTTGTAAACCTCCCACATCTCCTCAATTTCGTGAATCCATATATACTCAACCATACCTATTTCATTTTGCTTTCGTTTCATTATTTTCCTCTCAAAAACCGAAATCGGGTAAACGACGGAGCTGCGTACGGAATTTCCGGGAACCGCTAACGGATAGGATCGGTGACTCATTGGTGAGTCACTTTGTGTGGCCCAAAATCAGCCACACCTCCATCAAATGTGAGCCACATATTTATTAACCATAATTAAGCAAAGTAACCCTAGTTAAGTTAATTATTAACTATGGTTAAACTTATATTGATTAAATAATCACAAAACCCATTAATCTAAAAGTTAAAAACCAAACAAAGCCTAATATTTTTCCTATAAAAGCCCTCCAAACCGTTGCCTCCCTCACCATTTCACTTATCTTCTTCATCTTCTTCATTTCTTCACCAAAAACACTTAAACTCCATTTTCATTCTTCAAGAGCTCCAAGTGATTCCATTACAGAGTTTGCCAAGTTCATCATCTATTTTTCTTCTACTTCCTAACTTGAGGTAACATGATCATCTCATCTCTTGTTTAAGCTTTTGTTCTTCATATGTCATGGTTTCCATTTCTAGATCTAGAACTTGTAATAATTCTAGAAATTGTAGAAAAATCATAAAAATGTGAAACCAATTTCTATGATCTAGATATAATCCCTACTTTCATTATCCAAAATCATGTGATCAAAATCATTTTCCTTCCTATTTATATATTGAAGGCCGAATCTATATATTTTTAGGCAAAGGAAGTTTTGTTCAATTTTTACAATATGACACTTGATCTTTACTCTTTAATACCTATAGTTGTTATAACTAGAAACTTGAAATCAAAAGAGAATTTCCTAGCCTATTTTACTAAGTAAGGCCGAAACTTAATTAAAAGGGAGATTAAATTATTTTGTTAATATTTCAAAGTTATAATGATTTATCTAAGCTATCTAAGACTATAGGAACTAGAATCCAAAAGCTTGGAATGAGAAAAGAATCATAACCCTATTTTGAATTAGGAGGCCGAAACCTAGCTAGTTAGGAGGCCGAAACCTATAGTTGTATTGTTTGGTTGAAGGAGAAATTGTTAAACTGTGGTGTGATAACGAGGATCGTCGAAGTCGGAATTCCGGTGCTAACTCAGGTGGGGGAAAGAATCAACCTATCGTCGGAATCGATAAGTAGTAGATTATATCATAATTGTGTAGGGCGACCTAAACCCTACTAGTAGTCGAGTAATCGACAAGACCAAAATCCCACTGGAAACCTTTTCTGTAAAACCAATGGTGATTCGGGGATTGTAGGTTTATCGGCATTAAGTTGACTTTAAGTATTTGAGGATGTTTGATTTTATGTTATCGAATTTACTGTGATACGCTAGTTGAGGTATTCCATCTTCATGTGACGTATTATTTTGGTGTTTGAATATTTATGATATTGAGGATGTTTATTGTCTGTCACGGTCGTGATGGTTGTCATGGCCAGGCCGTGACAGGTTATGTTTTGTAGAATTCTTGCATTTGATGTCTGTCACGGAAGTGACAGAGTCTGACTTTGTTATTTACTTGGTTTGATTTTTATGAGTTGGTTGTGATAAATTGCTTTATATGATGTAGAGATATTTGAATATTTTCTGATGTTATGTTATGCATGATCTGCCTGGTTGTTAACATTGTGCTTAGCTGATTTTTAAGTAGGGATATATGTTGTTCGAGAGATAGTTGTTTGTTTTGGGTGTGAGAATAATGGTGACTTAGAGGTGCCTAACCTAGATGATGTATTTTAATGCGGTATGGTGACCTAGAATATGTGTTGAGTTCTAGTGGAAGGTTAAGGTACTAGGATGTTGTTAAAATGGGTTGGTGAGATTCACGTGTATTGGTAATATAATACACAAGGTCGGTGTTGTTGTTCACAACCATGTATTGGTAATATAATACACGAGGTCAAGAGTTCTCGCTAGACCGTTCCACCTTTGAAATAGGTCATGCAGCTATAGTGTCATTGAATTTCATTGAGCACCCCCGGGAGTGGACGAGGTGTGCAACGGGAGCATCGTGCAGCTATAGTTTCATGCTTTGCATGAGCGTTCTCACCATGGAAGAGAATGTGCACCGGGAATTTGGAACTTGTCGCTTGAACAATTGACTGACATTCCCTGAGAGGAATGAGTGAAAGAAATCAGTGGTGTCCATGTCAGTATTAAAGTCTAGTTGTACGAGATTGGGGTAGAAGATGAATACTTGAATTTGAGGATGTTTTGTTAGTTAGGTGTTGAATGATGATTTGTCCGTGATAATTACTGTAGAATTTTCTATTACTCTTTTTCGCTTTTGATGATAGAAATGCTTCTTATCCCTCATGTTTCTGTATTATTGTGGGTTACTTTACTTACATTAGAAGACCCGATGGAGGATTATGTTGCTGAGGAGCTGGACGGAGCTCTGTATGAAACAGAGGTTGCTGAGGAGTTGGATGGAACTCCTTACGAACCAGACGCTGGAGGTCGAGCTGTGATCCATGGTGAGTAGAGTATAGATAGTATGGCCAGTGTGTCTAAGAAGGAGTATTTTTATATGTTTCCGCTAAGTATGACTTTTATTTTAAGTTTATGCCTGTGAGGGATCCTACTGAGAGGATTCCCTCAACAGTGTTTTGGTAATGTAATAAATAAACAGGTGTGTATTTATATATTACAACCTTGGTGTGTTTAATTTGCAGAAGTTATATGATTGTTTAAATAAAGTTTTGATTTGTACGCACTTTTCACGCTAAGTGCGCGATTAAGGAATTAATTAATAAGGTTTTTAGCGAATAAAACACCGGGGCACAACGGGGTGTCTCATTTGGTATCAGAGTAGTTTGGTTCTAAAACGGACTGTGGAGTTTTGTCCGATCAGAATCAAGGACTGCAAGGTCTAGGATGTTGTTACTGGCCGTGTCTAGTTGAATCCACATCAGATTTTAACTATGCTTAGAAGTTGGGTAGTGAGTCCCGACGCGATAGTTAATAGTTATATGGCACATATATATTTTATGTAGCATTATATGTTGTGCACCATTGCTCAGAGAGATGGAGCTGGAAAAGGAGTTCCAGCAGCAGGACAGCAAATGGCCAGACCGTAGGCCACTGAAAGAGTGTTTACCGTGAGGGGAGCTGAATTCTCAATCTGGGATCTTATACAAGGTATGTATTTGATATCTGGTAGACTTTGTTTGTTTGTATAAGTAGCATGATAGACAAGAAAGTGATGAGAGTTTTGTTGAGGTATAGTTGTGACTGGTAGGATGTGAACCCTTAAGATCAATATCAGTGAGTAAGACAATTACTATACGTCAAATGATGATCGAGGCATAGTATCATTATGGAACCTAGGTTAATGATTAATGTTCGTAGTTAAGATGGATTGTATGAGTTTGGGAAGAGTAAACGAAAGTGTGTATAGTAATTTCACCTAAGTTGAATATGAGCAAAAAGGATGATTTCTAATGTAAATTGAGGTTACTAGAGAAATTCAAATTTGTTAAGTTAGATAATCCTAACAGGTGTTGTTCTTTTGATTGCAGTTTATCTTAAGGAGTGTTGAGATGTTTATTTGGAGACTTGAAGGGTGTGATTTTGATATAATCTAGAATAGCGAAATACATTCTAAGGAACTAAGACTGTTATTGGATACATGAAGTATAAAGTTAGGGTAATAGTGATTGTGGTGTTAATTGCGGGAGTTAGATGTTGAAATAAGGTTATCTAGTAGATCAGTAGTAAGAAGAGGAAAGGATTAAGTTTTAATTATGTCCTTCAAGGATGATAGATCAAGGTGAAATGTTAAGGAAAATGGATACAATGAAGTGATGGATTATTTCGAGGATAAATAGAACGAAATAAGAATGATTTCTGTTATGAAGTTACCGCTGTCACCTAGAGGAAAAACAGCGATGAGAAATATAATGTTGGATCTTTAGATTAAGATACGATTACAAGATGATGTCTAGTTTTGAGTTAAGAAATTCCAAGGACGGAATTTTTTTCTAAGAGGGGTAGTAATGTAACAGTCTGATTTTTAATTATGCTGTTTAACCGGTTAAAATATAATTAATTATATTTTAATCTGAGAGTTAGAAAGTGATTTTAAATAAAATAAAATCATATTCATAGTCTCTCTTATGGTAGAAGGCTACGGTGAAATTTTGGGTTGAAAATTCAGACGGAGCCCGGTCTGTGTTTTTTAACCGACAATATAATTTTATACTGACGGAAAACCCTAATTTGGCCCGAAACTGAAATTTGTAGATTTTTTTTTTATATTTTGTCCGTGAGAAAGTCTACTTTCCAAATTTCTGATCAGAAAAAAATATTATGTTTATTAGGACGAATTTTGGTAAAAGTTCGGACGGAAAACAGCCGGTGTTTTCACTGACATTAAGATTTTAATGATCAGAAAACCTAATTTTGACTCGTGAATGAAATGATTTATATTTAAATCATATTTCCAACGAGTTTGGTTAGTTTGAAAATTTTCAGTCAAAAACGAAATATTACGCTTTTACGCATGCGTAAAACCCTAATCAGGAAACCGACGGAGTCGAAAACGGAACTACAGAGACCCGTCAAGAGATCGGGATAACGAATCATACATGATGACTCATGGAGGATGAGTCACCAAGCATTTATGAGCATTAAATGCTAGTAATCATGACTTTTAGGTGAAAATGACCAAAATACCCAAAAGCTTTCGCGGGTATTAACCAGACACATCTACACACTCTTAACCACTCATTTTACGTGGTTGTAAACCTCCCACATCTCCTCAATTTCGTGCATCCATATATACTCAACCATGCCTATTTCATTTTGCTTTCGTTTCATTATTTTCCTCCCAAAAACCGAAATCGGGTAAACGACGGAGCAGCGTACTGAATTTCCGGGAACCGCTAACGGATAGGATCGGTGACTCATTGGTGAGTCACTTTGTATGGCCCAAAATAAGCCACACCTCCATCAAATGTGAGCCACATATTTATTAACCATAGTTAAGCAAAGTAACCATAGTTAAGTTAATTATTAACTATTGTTAAACTTATATTGATTAAATAGTCTCAAAACCCATTAATCTAAAAGTTAAAAACCAAACAAGGCCTAATATTTTTCCTATAAAAGCCCTCCAAACCGAGGCCTCCCTCACCATTTCAATCATCTTCTTCATCTTCTTCATTTCTTCACCAAAAACACTTAAACTCCATTTTCATTCTTCAAGAGCTCCAAGTGATTCCATTACAAAGCTTGACAAGTTCATCATCTATTTTTCTTCTACTTTCCTAACTTGAGGTAACATGATCATCTCATCTCTTGTTTAAGCTTTTGTTCTTCATATGTCATGGTTTCCATTTCTAGATCTAGAACTTGTAATAATTCTAGAAATTTGTAGAAAAATCATAAAAATGTGAAACCAATTTCTATGATCTAGATATAATCCCTACTTTCATTATCCAAAAGCATGTGATCAAAATCATTTTCCTTCCTATTTATATATTGAAGGCCGAATCTATATATTTTTAGGCAAAGGAAGTTTTGTTCAATTTTTACAATATGACACTTGATCTTTACTCTTTAATACCTATAGTTGTTATAACTAGAAACTTGAAATCCAAAGAGAATTTCCTAGCCTATTTTACTAAGTTAGACTGAAACTTAATTAAAAGGGAGATTAAATTATTTTGTTAATATTTCCAAGTTATAATGATTTATCTAAGCTATCTAAGACTATAGGAACTAGAATCCAAAAGCTTGGAATGAGAAAAGAATCATAACCCTATTTTGAATTAGGAGGCCGAAACCTAGCTAGTTAGGTTAAGAGTGATTTTGTTGATTAACTATAGTTGTATTGTTTGGTTGAAGGAGAAATTGTTAAACTGTGGTGTGATAACGAGGATCGTCGAAGTCGAAATTTTGGTGCTAACTCAGGTGGGGGAAAGAATCAACCTATCGTCGGAATCGATAAGTAGTAGATTATATGATAATTATGTAGGGCGACCTAAACCCTACTAGTAGTCGAGTAATCGACAAGACCTAAATCCCACTGGAAACCTTTTCTGTAAAACCAATGGTGTTTCGGGGATTGTAGGTTTATCGGCATTAAGTTGATTTTAAGTATTTGAGGATGTTTGATTTTATGTTATCGAATTTACTGTGATACGCTAGTTGAGGTATTCCATCTGCATGTGACGTATTATTTCGGTGTTTGAATATTTATGATATTGAGGATGTTTATTGTCTGTCACGGCCGTGACGGTTGTCATGGCCAGGCCGTGACAGGTTCTGTTTTGTCGAATTCTTGCATTTGATGTCTGTCACGGCCGTGATAACAGAGTCTGACTTTGTTATTTGTTTGGTTTGATTATTATGAGTTGGTTGTGATAAATTGCTTTATATGATGTAGAGATATTTGAATATTTTCTGATGTTATGTTATGCATGATCTGCCTGGTTGTTAACATTGTGCTTAGCTGATTTTTAAGTAGGGATATATGTTGTTCGAGAGATAGTTGTTTGTTTTGGGTGTGAGAATAATGATGACTTAGAGGTGCCTAACCTAGATGATGTATTTTAATACGGTATGGTGACCTAGAATATGTGTTGAGTTCTAGTGGAAGGTTAAGGCACTAGGATGTTGTTAAAATGGGTTGGTGAGATTCACGTGTATTGGTAATATAATACAGAAGGTCGGTGTTGTTGTTCACAACCGTGTATTGGTAATATAATACACGAGGTCAAGAGTTCTCGCTAGACCGTTCCACCATAGAAATAGGTCGTGCAGCTATAGTGTCATTGAATTTCATTGAGCACCCCCGGGAGTGGACGAGGTGTGCAATGGGAGCATCGTGCAGCTATAGTTTCATGCTTTGGACGAGCGTTCTCACCATGGAAGAGAATGTGCACCGGGAATTTGGAACCTGTCGCTTGAACAATTGACTGACATTCCCCGAGAGGAATGAGTGAAAGAAATCAGTGGTGGCCATGTCAGTATTAAAGTCTAGTTGTACGAGATTGGGGTAGAAGATGAATACTAGAATTTGAGGATGTTTTGTTAGATAGGTGTTGAATGATGATTTGTCTGTGATAATTACTGTAGAATTTACTATTACTCTTTTTCTCTTTTGATGATAGAAATGCTTCTTATCCCTCATGTTTCTGTATTCTTGTGGGTTACTTTACTTACATTAGAAGACCCGATGGAGGATTACGTTGCTGAGGAGCTGGACGGAGCTCTGTATGAAACAGAGGTTGCTGAGGAGTTGGATGGAACTCCTTACGAACCAGACGCTGGAGGTCGAGCTGTGATCCATGGTGAGTAGAGTATAGATAGTATGGCCAGTGTGTCTAAGAAGGAGTATTTTTATATGTTTCCGCTAAGTATGACTTTTATTTTAAGTTTATGCCTGTGAGGGATCCTACTGAGAGGATTCCCTCAACAGTGTTTTGGTAATGTAATAAATAAACAGGTGTGTATTTATATATTACAACCTTGGTGTGTTTAATTTGCAGAAGTTATATGATTGTTTAAATAAAGTTTTGATTTGTACGCACTTTTCACGCTAAGTGCGCGATTAAGGAATTAATTAATTAGGTTTTTAGCGAATAAAACACCGGGGCACAACGGGGTGTCTCATTTGGTATCAGAGCAGTTTGGTTCTAAAACGGACTGTGGAGTTTTGTCCGATCAGAATCAAGGACTGCGAGGTCTAGGATGTTGTTACTGGCCGTGTCTAGTTGAATCCACATCAGATTTTAACTATGCTTAGAAGTTGGGTAGTGAGTCCCGACGCGATAGTTAATAGTTATATGGCACATATATATTTTATGTAGCATTATATGTTGTGCACCAGTGCTCAGAGAGATGGAGCTGGAAAAGGAGTTCCAGCAGCAGGACAGCAAATGGCTAGACCTTAGGCCACTGAAAGAGTGTTTACCGTGAGGGGAGCTGAATTTTCAATCTGGGATCTTATACAAGGTATGTATTTGATATCTGGTATACTTTGTTTGTTTGTCTAAGTAGCATGATAGACAAGAAAGTGATGAGAGTTTTGTTGAGGTATAGTTGTGACTGGTAGGATGTGAACCCTTAAGATCAATATCAGTGAGTAAGACAATTACTATAAGTCAAATGTTGATCGAGGCATAGTATCATTATGGAACCTAGGTTAATGATTAATGTTCGTAGTTAAGATGGATTGTATGAGTTTGGGAAGAGTAAACGAAAGTGTGTATAGCAATTTCACCTAAGTTGAATATGAGCAAAAAGGATGATTTCTAATGTAAATTGAGGTTACTAGAGAAATTCAAATTTGTTAAGTTAGATAATCCTAACAGGTGTTGTTCTTTTGATTGTAGTTTATCTTAAGGAGTGTTGAGATGTTTATTTGGAGACTTGAAGGGTGTGATTTTGATATAATCTAGAATAGCGAAATACATTCTAAGGAACTAAGACTGTTATTGGATACATGAAGTATAAAGTTAGGGTAGTATTGATTGTGGTGTTAATTGCGGGAGTTAGATGTTGAAATAAGGTTCTCTAGTAGATCAGTAGTAAGAAGGGGAAAGGATTAAGTTTTAATTATGTCCTTCAAGGATGATAGATCAAGGTGAAATGTTAAGGAAAATGAATACAATGAACTGATGGATTATTTCGAGGATAAATAGAACGAAATAAGAATGAATTCTGTTATGAAGTTACCGCTGTCACCTAGAGGAAAAAAAGCGATGAGAAATATAATGTTGGATCTTTAGATTAAGATACAATTACAAGATGATGTCTAGTTTTGAGTTAAGAAATTCCAAGGACGGAAGTTTTTTCTAAGAGGGGTAGTAATGTAACAGTCTGATTTTTAATTATGCTGTTTAACCGGTTAAAATATAATTAATTATAATTTAATCTGAGAGTTAGAAAGTGATTTTAAATAAAATAAAATCATATTCATAGTCTCTCTTATGGTAGAAGGCTACGGTGAAATTTTGGGTTGAAAATTCAGACGGAGCCCGGTCTGCGTTTTTTAACCGACAATATCATTTTATACTAACGGAAAACCCTAATTTGGCCCGAAAACTGAAATTTGTAGTTTTTTTTACATTTTGTCCGTGAGAAAGTCTACTTTCCAAATTTCCGATCAGAAATAAAATATTATGTTTATTAGGACGAATTTTGGTAAAAGTTCGGACGGAAAACAGTCGGTGTTTTCATTGACATTAAGATTTTAATGATCAGAAAACCTAATTTTGACTCGTGAATGAAATGATTTATATTTAAATCATATTTCCAACGAGTTTGGTTAGTTTGAAAATTTTCACTCAAAAACGAAATATTACGCTTTTACGCATGCGTAAAACCCTAATCAGGAAACCGACGGAGTCGAAAACGGAACTACAGAGACCCGTCAAGAGATCGGGATAACGAATCATACATGATGACTCATGGAGGATGAGTCACCAAGCATTTATGAGCATTAAATGCTAGTAATCATGACTTTTAGGTGAAAATGACCAAAATACCCCAAAGCTTTCGCGGGTATTAACCAGACACATCTACGCACTCTTAACCACTCATTTTACGTGGTTGTAAACCTCCCACGTCTCCTCAATTTCGTGCATCCATATATACTCAACCATGCCTATTTCATTTTGCTTTCGTTTCATTATTTTCCTCTCAAAACCGAAATCGGGTAAACGATTGAGGCTGCATCTGAATTTCGGGAACCGCTAATGGATAGGATCGGTGACTCATTGGTGAGTCAATTTGTATGGCCCAAAATAAGCCACACCTCCATCAAATGTGAGCCACATATTTATTAACCATAGTTAAGCAAAGTAACCCTAGTTAAGTTAATTATTAACTTTTGTTAAACTTATGTTGATTAAATAGTCTCAAAACCCATTAATCTAAAAGTTAAAAAACCAAACAAGGCCTAATATTTTTCCTATAAAAGCCCTCCAAACCGAGGCCTCCCTCACCATTTCAATCATCTTCTTCATCTTCTTCATTTCTTCACCAAAAACACTTAAACTCCATTTTCATTCTTCAAGAGCTCCAAGTGATTCCATTACAAAGCTTGCCAAGTTCATCATCTATTTTTCTTCTACTTTCCTAACTTGAGGTAACATGATCATCTCATCTCTTGTTTAAGCTTTTGTTCTTCATATGTCATGGTTTCCATTTCTAGATCTAGAACTTGTAATAATTCTAGAAAATTGTAGAAAAATCATAAAAATGTGAAACCAATTTCTATGATCTAGATATAATCCCTACTTTCATTATCCAAAATCATGTGATCAAAATCATTTTCCTTCCTATTTATATATTGAAGGCCGAATCTATATATTTTTAGGCAAAGGAAGTTTTGTTCAATTTTTACAATATGACACTTGATCTTTACTCTTTAATACCTATAGTTGTTATAACTAGAAACTTGAAATCAAAAGAGAATTTCCTAGCCTATTTTACTAAGTAAGGCCGAAACTTAATTAAAAGGGAGATTAAATTATTTTGTTAATATTTCCAAGTTATAATGATTTATCTAAGCTATCTAAGACTATAGGAACTAGAATCCAAAAGCTTGGAATAAGAAAAGAATCATAACCCTATTTTGAATTAGGAGGCCGAAACCTAGCTAGTTAGGTTAAGAGTGATTTTGTTGATTAATTATAGTTGTATTGTTTGGTTGAAGGAGAAATTGTTAAACTGTGGTGTGATAACGAGGATCGTCGAAGTCGAAATTTTAGTGCTAACTCAGGTGGGGGAAAGAATCAACCTATCGTCGGAATCGATAAGTAGTAGATTATATGATAATTGTGTAGGGCGACCTAAACCCTACTAGTAGTCGAGTAATCGACAAGACCAAAATCCCACTGGAAACCTTTTCTGTAAAACCAATGGTGATTCGGGGATTGTAGGTTTATCGGCATTAAGTTGATTTTAAGTATTTGAGGATGTTTGATTTTATGTTATCGAATTTACTATGATAAGCTAGTTGAGGTATTCCATCTGCATGTGACGTATTATTTCGGTGTTTGAATATTTATGATATTGAGGATGTTTATTGTCTGTCACAGCCGTGACGGTTGTCATGTCCAGGCCGTGACAGGTTCTGTTTTGTAGAATTCTTGCATTTGATGTCTGTCACGGCCGTGATGGCTATCACGGCCAGGCCGTGACAGAGACTGACTTTGTTATTTATTTGGTTTGATTATTATGAGTTGGTTGTGATAAATTGCTTTATATGATGTAGAGATATTTGAATATTTTCTGATGTTATGTTATGCATGATCTGCCTGGTTGTTAACATTGTGCTTAGCTGATTTTTAAGTAGGGATATATGTTGTTCGAGAGATAGTTGTTTGTTTTGGGTGTGAGAATAATGATGACTTAGAGGTGCCTAACCTAGATGATGTATTTTAATATGGTATGGTGACCTAGAATATGTGTTGAGTTCTAGTGGAAGGTTAAGGCACTAGGATGTTGTTAAAATGGGTTGGTGAGATTCACGTGTATTGGTAATATAATACACAAGGTCGGTGTTGTTGTTCACAACCGTGTATTGGTAATATAATACACGAGGTCAAGAGTTCTCGCTAGACCGTTCCACCTTAGAAATAGGTCGTGCAACTATAGTGTCATTGAATTTCATTGAGCACCCCCGGGAGTGGACGAGGTGTGCAACGGGAGCATCGTGCAGCTATAGTTTCATGCTTTGGACGAGCGTTCTCACCATGGAAGAGAATGTGCACCGGGAATTTGGAACCTGTCGCTTGAACAATTGACTGACATTCCCCGAGAGGAATGAGTGAAAGAAATCAGTGGTGGCCACGTCAGTATTAAAGTCTAGTTGTACGAGATTGGGGTAGAAGATGAATACTTGAATTTGAGGATGTTTTGTTAGTTAGGTGTTGAATGATGATTTGTCTTTGATAATTACTGTAGAATTTACTATTACTCTTTTTCTCTTTTGATGATAGAAATGCTTCTTATCCCCCATGTTTCTGTATTCTTGTGGGTTACTTTACTTACATTAGAAGACCCGATGGAGGATTATGTTGCCGAGGAGCTGGACGGATCTCTGTATGAAACAGAGGTTGCTGAGGTGTTGGATGGAACTCCTTACGAACCAGACGCTGGAGGTCGAGCTGTGATCCATGGTGAGTAGAGTATAGATAGTATGGCCAGTGTGTCTAAGAAGGAGTATTTTTATATGTTTCCGTTAAGTATGACTTTTATTTTAAGTTTATGCCTGTGAGGGATCCTACTGAGAGGATTCCCTCAACAGTGTTTTGGTAATGTAATAAATAAACAGGTGTGTATTTATATATTACAACCTTGGTGTGTTTAATTTGCAGAAGTTATATGATTGTTTAAATAAAGTTTTGATTTGTACGCACTTTTCACGCTAAGTGCGCGATTAAGGAATTAATTAATAAGGTTTTTAGAGAATAAAACACCGGGGCACAACGGGGTGTCTCATTTGGTATCAGAGCAGTTTGGTTCTAAAACGGACTGTGGAGTTTTGTCCGATCAGAATCAAGGACTGCGAGGTCTAGGATGTTGTTACTGGCCGTGTCTAGTTGAATCCACATCAGATTTTAACTATGCTTAGAAGTTGGGTAGTGAGTCCCGACGCGATAGTTAATAGTTATATGGCACATATATATATTTTATGTAGCATTATATGTTGTGCACCAGTGCTCAGAGAGGTGGAGCTGGAAAAGGAGTTCCAGCAGCAGGACAGCAAATGGCCAGACCTTAGGCCACTGAAAGAGTGTTTACCGTGAGGGGAGCTGAATTCTCAATCTGGGATCTTATACAAGGTATGTATTTGATATCTGGTAGACTTTGTTTGTTTGTCTAAGTAGCATGATAGACAAGAAAGTGATGAGAGTTTTGTTGAGGTATAGTTGTGACTGGTAGGATGTGAACCCTTAAGATCAATATCAGTGAGTAAGACAATTACTATAAGTCAAACGTTGATCGAGGCATAGTATCATTATGGAACCTAGGTTAATGATTAATGTTCGTAGTTAAGATGGATTGTATGAGTTTGGGAAGAGTAAACGAAAGTGTGTATATTAATTTCACCTAAGTTGAATATGAGCAAAAAGGATGATTTCTAATGTAAATTGAGGTTACTAGAGAAATTCAAATTTGTTAAGTTAGATACTCCTAACAGGTGTTGTTCTTTTGATTGTAGTTTATCTTAAGGAGTGTTGAGATGTTTATTTGGAGACTTGAAGGGTGTGATTTTGATATAATCTAGAATAGCGAAATACATTCTAAGGAACTAAGACTGTGATTGGATACATGAAGTATAAAGTTAGGGTAGTATTGATTGTGGTGTTAATTGCGGGAGTTAGATGTTGAAATAAGGTTCTCTAGTAGATCAGTAGTAAGAAGGGGAAAGGATTAAGTTTTAATTATGTCCTTCAAGGATGATAGATCAAGGTGAAATGTTAAGGAAAATGAATACAATGAAGTGATGGATTATTTCGAGGATAAATAGAACAAAATAAGAATGAATTCTGTTATGAAGTTACCGCTGTCACCTAGAGGAAAAAAAGCGATGAGAAATATAATGTTGGATCTTTAGATTAAGATACAATTACAAGATGATGTCTAGTTTTGAGTTAAGAAATTCCAAGGACGGAAGTTTTTTCTAAGAACGGTAGTAATGTAACAGTCTGATTTTTAATTATGCTGTTTAACCAATTAAAATATAATTAATTATAATTTAATCTGAGAGTTAGAAAGTGATTTTAAATAAAATAAAATCATATTCATAGTCTCTCTTATGGTAGAAGGCTACGGTGAAATTTTGGGTTGAAAATTCAGACGGAGCCCGGTCTGCGTTTTTTAACCGACAATATCATTTTATACTAACGGAAAACCCTAATTTGGCCCGAAAACTGAAATTTGTAGTTTTTTTTATATTTTGTCCGTGAGAAAGTCTACTTTCCAAATTTCTGATCAGAAATAAAATATTATGTTTATTAGGACGAATTTTGGTAAAAGTTCGGACGGAAAACAGTCGGTGTTTTCATTGACATTAAGATTTTAATGATCAGAAAACCTAATTTTGACTCGTGAATGAAATGAGTTATATTTAAATCATATTTCCAACGAGTTTGGTTAGTTTGAAAATTTTCACTCAAAAACGAAATATTACGCTTTTACGCATGCGTAAAACCCTAATCAGGAAACCGACGGAGTCGAAAACGGAACTACAGAGACCCGTCAAGATATCGGGATAACGAATCATACATGATGACTCATGGAGGATGAGTCACCAAGCATTTATGAGCATTAAATGCTAGTAATCATGACTTTTAGGTGAAAATGACCAAAATACCCCAAAGCTTTCGCGGGTATTAACCAGACACATCTACGCACTCTTAACCACTCATTTTACGTGGTTGTAAACCTCCCACGTCTCCTCAATTTCGTGCATCCATATATACTCAACCATGCCTATTTCATTTTGCTTTCGTTTCATTATTTTCCTCTCAAAAACCGAAATCGGGTAAACGATTTGAGAGTCTGCGATTGAATTTCCGGGAACCGCTAATGGATAGGATCGGTGACTCATTGGTGAGTCACTTTGTATGGCCCAAAATAAGCCACACCTCCATCAAATGTGAGCCACATATTTATTAACCATAGTTAAGCAAAGTAACCCTAGTTAAGTTAATTATTAACTTTTGTTAAACTTATGTTGATTAAATAGTCTCAAAACCCATTAATCTAAAAGTTAAAAACCAAACAAGGCCTAATATTTTTCCTATAAAAGCCCTCCAAACCGAGGCCTCCCTCACCATTTCAATCATCTTCTTCATCTTCTTCATTTCTTCACCAAAAACACTTAAACTCCATTTTCATTCTTCAAGAGCTCCAAGTGATTCCATTACAAAGCTTGCCAAGTTCATCATCTATTTTTCTTCTACTTTCCTAACTTGAGGTAACATGATCATCTCATCTCTTGTTTAAGCTTTTGTTCTTCATATGTCATGGTTTCCATTTCTAGATCTAGAACTTGTAATAATTCTAGAAAATTGTAGAAAAATCATAAAAATGTGAAACCAATTTCTATGATCTAGATATAATCCCTACTTTCATTATCCAAAATCTTGTGATCAAAATCATTTTCCTTCCTATTTATATATTGAAGGCCGAATCTATATATTTTTAGGCAAAGGAAGTTTTGTTCAATTTTTACAATATGACACTTGATCTTTACTCTTTAATACCTATAGTTGTTATAACTAGAAACTTGAAATCAAAAGAGAATTTCCTAGCCTATTTTACTAAGTAAGGCCGAAACTTAATTAAAAGGGAGATTAAATTATTTTGTTAATATTTCCAAGTTATAATGATTTATCTAAGCTATCTAAGACTATAGGAACTAGAATCCAAAAGCTTGGAATAAGAAAAGAATCATAACCCTATTTTGAATAAGGAGGCCGAAACCTAGCTAGTTAGGTTAAGAGTGATTTTGTTGACTAATTATAGTTGTATTGTTTGGTTGAAGGAGAAATTGTTAAACTGTGGTGTGATAACGAGGATCGTCGAAGTCGAAATTTTAGTGCTAACTCAGGTGGGGGAAAGAATCAACCTATCGTCGGAATCGATAAGTAGTAGATTATATGATAATTGTGTAGGGCGACCTAAACCCTACTAGTAGTCGAGTAATCGACAAGACCAAAATCCCACTGGAAACCTTTTCTGTAAAACCAATGGTGATTCGGGGATTGTAGGTTTATCGGCATTAAGTTGATTTTAAGTATTTGAGGATGTTTGATTTTATGTTATCGAATTTACTATGATACGCTAGTTGAGGTATTCCATCTGCATGTGACGTATTATTTCGGTGTTTGAATATTTATGATATTGAGGATGTTTATTGTCTGTCACGGCCGTGACGGTTGTCATGTCCAGGCCGTGACAGGTTCTGTTTTGTAGAATTCTTGCATTTGATGTCTGTTACGGCCGTGATGGCTATCACGGCCAGACCGTGACAGAGTCTGACTTTGTTATTTATTTGGTTTGATTATTATGAGTTGGTTGTGATAAATTGCTTTATATGATGTAGAGATATTTGAATATTTTCTGATGTTATGTTATGCATGATCTGCCTGGTTGTTAACATTGTGCTTAGCTGATTTTTAAGTAGGGATATATGTTGTTCGAGAGATAGTTGTTTGTTTTGGGTGTGAGAATAATGATGACTTAGAGGTGCCTAACCTAGATGATGTATTTTAATACGGTATGGTGACCTAGAATATGTGTTGAGTTCTAGTGGAAGGTTAAGGCACTAGGATGTTGTTAAAATGGGTTGGTGAGATTCACGTGTATTGGTAATATAATACACAAGGTCGGTGTTGTTGTTCACAACCGTGTATTGGTAATATAATACACGAGGTCAAGAGTTCTCGCTAGACCGTTCCACCTTAGAAATAGGTCGTGCAGCTATAGTGTCATTGAATTTCATTGAGCACCCCCGGGAGTGGACGAGGTGTGCAACGGGAGCATCGTGCAGCTATAGTTTCATGCTTTGGACGAGCGTTCTCACCATGGAAGAGAATGTGCACCGGGAATTTGGAACCTGTCGCTTGAACAATTGACTGACATTCCCCGAGAGGAATGAGTGAAAGAAATCAGTGGTGGCCACGTCAGTATTAAAGTCTAGTTGTACGAGATTGGGGTAGAAGATGAATACTTGAATTTGAGGATGTTTTGTTAGTTAGGTGTTGAATGATGATTTGTCTGTGATAATTACTGTAGAATTTACTATTATTCTTTTTCTCTTTTGATGATAGAAATGCTTCTTATCCCCCATGTTTCTGTATTCTTGTGGGTTACTTTACTTACATTAGAAGACCCGATGGAGGATTATGTTGCTGAGGAGCTGGACGGATCTCTGTATGAAACAGAGGTTGCTGAGGTGTTGGATGGAACTCCTTACGAACCAGACGCTGGAGGTCGAGCTGTGATCCATGGTGAGTAGAGTATAGATAGTATGGCCAGTGTGTCTAAGAAGGAGTATTTTTATATGTTTCCGTTAAGTATGACTTTTATTTTAAGTTTATGCCTGTGAGGGATCCTACTGAGAGGATTCCCTCAACAGTGTTTTGGTAATGTAATAAATAAACAGGTGTGTATTTATATATTACAACCTTGGTGTGTTTAATTTGCAGAAGTTATATGATTGTTTAAATAAAGTTTTGATTTGTACGCACTTTTCACGCTAAGTGCGCGATTAAGGAATTAATTAATAAGGTTTTTAGAGAATAAAACACCGGGGCACAACGGGGTGTCTCATTTGGTATCAGAGCAGTTTGGTTCTAAAACGGACTGTGGAGTTTTGTCCGATCAGAATCAAGGACTGCGAGGTCTAGGATGTTGTTACTGGCCGTGTCTAGTTGAATCCACATCAGATTTTAACTATGCTTAGAAGTTGGGTAGTGAGTCCCGACGCGATAGTTAATAGTTATATGGCACATATATATATTTTATGTAGCATTATATGTTGTGCACCAGTGCTCAGAGAGGTGGAGCTGGAAAAGGAGTTCCAGCAGTAGGACAGCAAATGGCCAGACCTTAGGCCACTGAAAGAGTGTTTACCGTGAGGGGAGCTGAATTCTCAATCTGGGATCTTATACAAGGTATGTATTTGATATTTGGTAGACTTTGTTTGTTTGTCTAAGTAGCATGATAGACAAGAAAGTGATGAGAGTTTTGTTGAGGTATAGTTGTGACTGGTAGGATGTGAACCCTTAAGATCAATATCAGTGAGTAAGACAATTACTATAAGTCAAATGTTGATCGAGGCATAGTATCATTATGGAACCTAGGTTAATGATTAATGTTCGTAGTTAAGATGGATTGTATGAGTTTGGGAAGAGTAAACGAAAGTGTGTATAGTAATTTCACCTAAGTTGAATATGAGCAAAAAGGATGATTTCTAATGTAAATTGAGGTTACTAGAGAAATTCAAATTTGTTAAGTTAGATAATCCTAACAGGTGTTGTTCTTTTGATTGCAGTTTATCTTAAGGAGTGTTGAGATGTTTATTTGGAGACTTGAAGGGTGTGATTTTAATATAATCTAGAATAGCGAAATACATTCTAAGGAACTAAGACTGTTATTGGATACATGAAGTATAAAGTTAGGGTAATATTGATTGTGGTGTTAATTGCGGGAGTTAGATGTTGAAATAAGGTTATCTAGTAGATCAGTAGTAAGAAGAGGAAAGGATTAAGTTTTAATTATGTCCTTCAAGGATGATAGATCAAGGTGAAATGTTAAGGAAAATGGATACAATGAAGTGATGGATTATTTCGAGGATAAATAGAACGAAATAAGAATGAATTCTGTTATGAAGTTACCGCTGTCACCTAGAGGAAAAACAGCGATGAGAAATATAATGTTGGATCTTTAGATTAAGATACGTTTACAGGATGATGTCTAGTTTTGAGTTAAGAAATTCCAAGGACGGAATTTTTTTCTAAGAGGGTTAGTAATGTAACAGTCTGATTTTTAATTATGCTGTTTAACCGGTTAAAATATAATTAATTATATTTTAATCTGCGAGTTAGAAAGTGATTTTAAATAAAATAAAATCATATTCATAGTCTCTCTTATGGTAGAAGGCTACGGTGAAATTTTGGGTTGAAAATTCAGACGGAGCCCGGTCTGTGTTTTTTAACCGACAATATAATTTTATACTGACGGAAAACCCTAATTTGGCCCGAAAACTGAAATTTTTAGATTTTTTTTTATATTTTGTCCGTGAGAAAGTCTACTTTCCAAATTTCTGATCAGAAATAAAATATTATGTTTATTAGGACGAATTTTGGTAAAAGTTCGGACGGAAAACAGTCGGTGTTTTCACTGACATTAAGATTTTAATGATCAGAAAACCTAATTTTGACTCGTGAATGAAATGATTTATATTTAAATCATATTTCCAACGAGTTTGGTTAGTTTGAAAATTTTCAGTCAAAAACGAAATATTACGCTTTTACGCATGCGTAAAACCCTAATCAGGAAACCGACGGAGTCGAAAACGGAACTACAGAGACCCATCAAGAGATCGGGATAACGAATCATACATGATGACTCATGGAGGATGAGTCACCAAGCATTTATGAGCATTAAATGCTAGTAATCATGACTTTTAGGTGAAAATGACCAGACACATCTACGCACTCTTAACCACTCATTTTACGTGGTTGTAAACCTCCCACGTCTCCTCAATTTCGTGCATCCATATATACTCAACCATGCCTATTTCATTTTGCTTTCGTTTCATTATTTTCCTCTCAAAAACCGAAATCGGGTAAACGACGGAGCTGCGTACTGAATTTCCGGGAACCGCTAATGGATAGGATCGGTGACTCATTGGTGAGTCACTTTGTATGGCCCAAAATAAGCCACACCTCCATCAAATGTGAGCCACATATTTATTAACCATAGTTAAGCAAAGTAACCCTAGTTAAGTTAATTATTAACTATTGTTAAACTTATATTGATTAAATAGTCTCAAAACCCATTAATCTAAAAGTTAAAAACCAAACAAGGCCTAATATTTTTCCTATAAAAGCCCTCCAAACCGAGGCCTCCCTCACCATTTCAATCATCTTCTTCATCTTCTTCATTTCTTCACCAAAAACACTTAAACTCCATTTTCATTCTTCAAGAGCTCCAAGTGATTCCATTACAAAGCTTGCCAAGTTCATCATCTATTTTTCTTCTACTTTCCTAACTTGAGGTAACATGATCATCTCATCTCTTGTTTAAGCTTTTGTTCTTCATATGTCATGGTTTCCATTTCTAGATCTAGAACTTGTAATAATTCTAGAAAATTGTAGAAAAATCATAAAAATGTGAAACCAATTTCTATGATCTAGATATAATCCCTACTTTCATTATCCAAAAGCATGTGATAAAAATCATTTTCCTTCCTATTTATATATTGAAGGCCGAATCTATATATTTTTAGGCAAAGGAAGTTTTGTTCAATTTTTACAATATGACACTTGATCTTTACTCTTTAATACCTATAGTTGTTATAACTAGAAACTTGAAATCAAAAGAGAATTTCCTAGCCTATTTTACTAAGTAAGGACGAAACTTAATTAAAAGGGAGATTAAATTATTTTGTTAATATTTCCAAGTTATAATGATTTATCTAAGCTATCTAAGACTATAGGAACTAGAATCCAAAAGCATGGAATGAGAAAAGAATCATAACCCTATTTTGAATTAGGAGGCCGAAACCTAGCTAGTTAGGTTAAGAGTGATTTTGTTGATTAATTATAGTTGTATTGTTTGGTTGAAGGAGAAATTGTTAAACTGTGGTGTGATAACGAGGATCGTCGAAGTCGAAATTTTAGTGCTAACTCAGGTGGGGGAAAGAATCAACCTATCGTCGGAATCGATAAGTAGTAGATTATATGATAATTGTGTAGGGCGACCTAAACCCTACTAGTAGTCGAGTAATCGACAAGACCAAAATCCCACTGGAAACCTTTTCTGTAAAACCAATGGTGATTCGGGGATTGTAGGTTTATCGGCATTAAGTTGATTTTAAGTATTTGAGGATGTTTGATTTTATGTTATCGAATTTACTGTGATACGCTAGTTGAGGTATTCCATCTACATGTGACGTATTATTTCAGTGTTTGAATATCTATGATATTGAGGATGTTTATTGTCTGTCACGGCCGTGACGGTTGTCATGTCCAGGCCGTGACAGGTTCTGTTTTGTAGAATTCTTGCATTTGATGTCTGTCACGGTCGTGATAACAGAGTCTGACTTTGTTATTTATTTGGTTTGATTATTATGAGTTGGTTGTGATAAATTGCTTTATATGATGTAGAGATATTTGAATATTTTCTGATGTTATGTTATGCATGATCTGCCTGGTTGTTAACATTGTGATTAGCTGATTTTTAAGTAGGGATATATGTTGTTCGAGAGATAGTTGTTTGTTTTGGGTGTGAGAATAATGATGACTTAGAGGTGCCTAACCTAGATGATGTATTTTAATACGGTATGGTGACCTAGAATATGTGTTGAGTTCTAGTGGAAGGTTAAGGCACTAGGATGTTGTTAAAATGGGTTGGTGAGATTCACGTGTATTGGTAATATAATACACAAGGTCGGTGTTGTTGTTCACAACCGTGTATTGGTAATATAATACACGAGGTCAAGAGTTCTCGCTAGACCGTTCCACCTTAGAAATAGGTCGTGCAGCTATAGTGTCATTGAATTTCATTGAGCACCCCCGGGAGTGGACGAGGTGTGCAACGGGAGCATCGTGCAACTATAGTTTCATGCTTTGGACGAGCGTTCTCACCATGGAAGAGAATGTGCACCGGGAATTTGGAACCTGTCGCTTGAACAATTGACTGACATTCCCCAAGAGGAATGAGTGAAAGAAATCAGTGGTGACCACGTCAGTATTAAAGTCTAGTTGTACGAGATTGGGGTAGAAGATGAATACTTGAATTTGAGGATGTTTTGTTAGTTAGGTGTTGAATGATGATTTGTCTGTGATAATTACTGTAGAATTTACTATTACTCTTTTTCTCTTTTGATGATAGAAATGCTTCTTATCCCCCATGTTTCTGTATTCTTGTGGGTTACTTTACTTACATTAGAAGACCCGATGGAGGATTATGTTGCCGAGGAGCTGGACGGATCTCTGTATGAAACAGAGGTTGCTGAGGTGTTGGATGGAACTCCTTACGAACCAGACGCTGGAGGTCGAGCTGTGATCCATGGTGAGTAGAGTATAGATAGTATGGCCAGTGTGTCTAAGAAGGAGTATTTTTATATGTTTCCGTTAAGTATGACTTTTATTTTAAGTTTATGCCTGTGAGGGATCCTACTGAGAGGATTCCCTCAACAGTGTTTTGGTAATGTAATAAATAAACAGGTGTGTATTTATATATTACAACCTTGGTGTGTTTAATTTGCAGAAGTTATATGATTGTTTAAATAAAGTTTTGATTTGTACGCACTTTTCACGCTAAGTGCGCGATTAAGGAATTAATTAATAAGGTTTTTAGAGAATAAAACACCGGGGCACAACGGGGTGTCTCATTTGGTATCAGAGCAGTTTGGTTCTAAAACGGACTGTGGAGTTTTGTCCGATCAGAATCAAGGACTGCGAGGTCTAGGATGTTGTTACTGGCCGTGTCTAGTTGAATCCACATCAGATTTTAACTATGCTTAGAAGTTGTGTAGTGAGTCCCGACGCGATAGTTAATAGTTATATGGCACATATATATATTTTATGTAGCATTATATGTTGTGCACCAGTGCTCAGAGAGGTGGAGCTGGAAAAGGAGTTCCAGCAGCAGGACAGCAAATGGTCAGACCTTCGGCCACTGAAAGAGTGTTTACCGTGAGGGGAGCTGAATTCTCAATCTGGGATCTTATACAAGGTATGTATTTGATATCTGGTAGACTTTGTTTGTTTGTCTAAGTAGCATGATAGACAAGAAAGTGATGAGAGTTTTGTTGAGGTATAGTTGTGACTGGTAGGATGTGAACCCTTAAGATCAATATCAGTGAGTAAGACAATTACTATAAGTCAAATGTTGATCGAGGCATATTATCATTATGGAACCTAGGTTAATGATTAATGTTCGTAGTTAAGATGGATTGTATGAGTTTGGGAAGAGTAAACGAAAGTGTGTATAGTAATTTCACCTAAGTTGAATATGAGCAAAAAGGATGATTTCTAATGTAAATTGAGGTTACTAGAGAAATTCAAATTTGTTAAGTTAGATAATCCTAACAGGTGTTGTTCTTTTGATTGCAGTTTATCTTAAGGAGTGTTGAGATGTTTATTTGGAAACTTGAAGGGTGTGATTTTGATATAATCTAGAATAGCGAAATACATTCTAAGGAACTAAGACTGTGATTGGATACATGAAGTATAAAGTTAGGGTAGTATTGATTGTGGTGTTAATTGCGGGAGTTAGATGTTGAAATAAGGTTCTCTAGTAGATCAGTAGTAAGAAGAGGAAAGGATTAAGTTTTAATTATGTCCTTCAAGGATGATAGATCAAGGTGAAATGTTAAGGAAAATGAATGCAATGAAGTGATGGATTATTTCGAGGATAAATAGAACGAAATAAGAATTAATTCTGTTATGAAGTTACCGCTGTCACCTAGAGGAAAAACAGCGATGAGAAATATAATGTTGGATCTTTAGATTAAGATACGATTACAAGATGATGTCTAGTTTTGAGTTAAGAAATTCCAAGGACGGAATTTTTTTCTAAGAGGGGTAGTAATGTAACAGTCTGATTTTTAATTATGCTGTTTAACCGGTTAAAATATAATTAATTATATTTTAATCTGAGAGTTAGAAAGTGATTTTAAATAAAATAAAATCATATTCATAGTCTCTCTTATGGTAGAAGGCTACGGTGAAATTTTGGGTTGAAAATTCAGACGGAGCCCGGTCTGCGTTTTTTAACCGACAATATAATTTTATACTGACGGAAAACCCTAATTTGGCCCGAAAACTGAAATTTATAGATTTTTTTTATATTTTGTCCGTGAGAAAGTCTACTTTCCAAATTTCTGATCAGAAATAAAATATTATGTTTATTAGGACGAATTTTGGTAAAAGTTCGGACGGAAAACAGTCGGTGTTTTCACTGACATTAAGATTTTAATGATCAGAAAACCTAATTTTGACTCGTGAATGAAATTATTTATATTTAAATCATATTTCCAACGAGTTTGGTTAGTTTGAAAATTTTCAGTCAAAAATGAAATATTACGCTTTTACGCATGCGTAAAACCCTAATCAGGAAACCGACGGAGTCGAAAACGGAACTACAGAGACCCGTCAAGATATCGGGATAACGAATCATACATGATGACTCATGGAGGATGAGTCACCAAGCATTTATGAGCATTAAATGCTAGTAATCATGACTTTTAGGTGAAAATGACCAAAATACCCCAAAGCTTTCGCGGGTATTAACCAAACACATCTACGCACTCTTAACCACTCATTTTACGTGGTTGTAAACCTCCCAAGTCTCCTCAATTTCGTGCATCCATATATACTCAACCATGCCTATTTCATTTTGCTTTCGTTTCATTATTTTCCTCTCAAAAACCGAAATCGGGTAAACGATTGAGTGCGTCAATCGAATTTCAGGAACCGCTAATGGATAGGATCGGTGA
Organism: Sophora flavescens; assembly: GCA_030762895.1. Classification (NCBI taxonomy): domain Eukaryota; kingdom Viridiplantae; phylum Streptophyta; class Magnoliopsida; order Fabales; family Fabaceae; genus Sophora; species Sophora flavescens. The sequence continues at coordinate 130,870,105 of CM061064.1, forward strand.
CTCATTGGTGAGTCATTTTGTATGGCCCAAAATAAGCCACACCTCCATCAAATGTGAGCCACATATTTATTAACCATAGTTAAGCAAAGTAACCCTAGTTAAGTTAATTATTAACTATTGTTAAACTTATATTGATTAAAGAGTCTCAAAACCCATTAATCTAAAAGTTAAAAACCAAACAAGGCCTAATATTTTTCCTATAAAAGCCCTCCAAACCGAGGCCTCCCTCACCATTTCAATCATCTTCTTCATCTTCTTCATTTCTTCACCAAAAACACTTAAACTCCATTTTCATTCTTCAAGAGCTCCAAGTGATTCCATTACAAAGCTTGCCAAGTTCATCATCTATTTTTCTTCTACTTTCCTGACTTGAGGTAACATGATCATCTCATCTCTTGTTTAAGCTTTTGTTCTTCATATGTCATTGTTTCCATTTCTAGATCTAGAACTTGTAATAATTCTAGAAAATTGTAGAAAAATCATAAAAATGTGAAACCAATTTCTATGATCTAGATATAATCCCTACTTTCATTATCCAAAATCATGTGATCAAAATCATTTTCCTTCCTATTTATATATTGAAGGCCGAATCTATATATTTTTAGGCAAAGGAAGTTTTGTTCAATTTTTACAATATGATACTTGATCTTTACTCTTTAATACCTATAGTTGTTATAACTAGAAACTTGAAATCAAAAGAGAATTTCCTAGCCTATTTTACTAAGTAAGACCGAAACTTAATTAAAAGGGAGATTAAATTATTTTGTTAATATTTCCAAGTTATAATGATTTATCTAAGCTATCTAAGACTATAGGAACTAGAATCCAAAAGCTTGGAATGAGAAAAGAATCATAACCCTATTTTGAATTAGGAGGCCGAAACCTAGCTAGTTAGGTTAAGAGTGATTTTGTTGATTAATTATAGTTGTATTGTTTGGTTGAAGGAGAAATTGTTAAACTGTGGTGTGATAACGAGGATCGTCGAAGTCGAAGTTTTGGTGCTAACTCAGGTGGGGGAAAGAATCAACCCATCATCGGAATCGATAAGTAGTAGATTATATGATAATTGTGTAGGGCGACCTAAACCCTACTAGTAGTCGAGTAGTCGACAAGACCAAAATCCCACTGGAAACCTTTTCTGTAAAACCAATGGTGATTCGGGGATTGTAGGTTTATCGGCATTAAGTTGATTTTAAGTATTTGAGGATGTTTGATTTTATGTTATCGAATTTACTGTGATACGCTAGTTGAGGTATTCCATCTGCATGTGACGTATTATTTCGGTGTTTGAATATTTATGATATTGAGGATGTTTATTGTCTGTCACGGCCGTGACGGTTGTCATGGCCAGGCCGTGACAGGTTCTGTTTTGTAGAATTCTTGCATTTGATGTCGGTCACGGCCGTGATGGCTATCACGGCCAGGCCGTGACAGAGTCTGACTTTGTTATTTATTTGGTTTGATTATTATGAGTTGGTTGTGATAAATTGCTTTATATGATGTAGAGATATTTGAATATTTTCTGATGTTATGTTATGCATGATCTGCCTGGTTGTTAACATTGTGCTTAGCTGATTTTTAAGTAGGGATATATGTTGTTCGAGAGATAGTTGTTTGTTTTGGGTGTGAGAATAATGATGACTTAGAGGTGCCTAACCTAGATGATGTATTTTAATACGGTATGGTGACCTAGAATATGTGTTGAGTTCTAGTGGAAGGTTAAGGCACTAGGATGTTGTTAAAATGGGTTGGTGAGATTCACGTGTATTGGTAATATAATACAGAAGGTCGGTGTTGTTGTTCACAACCGTGTATTGGTAATATAATACACGAGGTCAAGAGTTCTCGCTAGACCGTTCCACCTTAGAAATAGGTCGTTCAGCTATAGTGTCATTGAATTTCATTGAGCACCCCCGGGAGTGGACGAGGTGTGCAACGGGAGCATCGTGCAGCTATAGTTTCATGCTTTGGACGAGCGTTCTCACCATGGAAGAGAATGTGCATCGGGAATTTGGAACCTGTCGCTTGAACAATTGACTGACATTCCCCGAGAGGAATGAGTGAAAGAAATCAGTGGTGGCCACGTCAGTATTAAAGTCTAGTTGTACGAGATTGGGGTAGAAGATGAATACTTGAATTTGAGGATGTTTTTTTAGTTAGGTGTTGAATGATGATTTGTCTGTGATAATTACTGTAGAATTTACTATTACTCTTTTCCGCTTTTGATGATAGAAATGCTTCTTATCCCCCATGTTTTTGTATTCTTGTGGGTTACTTTACTTACATTAGAAGACCCGATGGAGGATTATGTTGCCGAGGAGCTGGACGGATCTCTGTATGAAACATAGGTTGCTGAGGTGTTGGATGGAACTCCTTACGAACTAGACGCTGGAGGTCGAGCTGTGATCCATGGTGAGTAGAGTATAGATAGTATGGCCAGTGTTTTGGTAATGTAATAAATAAACAGGTGTGTATTTATATATTACAACCTTGGTGTGTTTAATTTGCAGAAGTTATATGATTGTTTAAATAAAGTTTTGATTTGTACGCACTTTTCACGCTAAGTGCGTGATTAAGGAATTAATTAATAAGGTTTTTAGCGAATAAAACACCGGGGCACAATGGGTTGTCTCAATCTCTAATGCGATTGCATGTGCTCAAGAGGGTTCGGTCTTCACGGAGAACTGGGAAGAAGACCTAGTTGGTTCAGAAACAATTGCTGTTACCCTAATGAGGCAAGACACTGTAAGAACTCACTCTTGGAAATCCTCTGAGATGAAGGATCGCATCATGATTCTTCACCAAATCCTGAACAAGGTGGTGCTGCATAAGATTGGGTCTAAGAACAACTTATCAGCTCTTCACAAGTTCTCTCTTTGCCATCTAGCTCTTGAAACAAAGATCAACTTACCCTGGGTCCTGTTTCATCGCTTCAAGGATGCCTGATCAGCCTCTGGCTCATCTAGTTTTATGACTAGTATGACCGTGGTTTTGTGCTAATTATATCTCATTTTCGCCCAAATTAGACTTGATTGTCTTTAAGCAACATTTTGAGTCGTTTAAGTATTTTTAGGTTAATTTAGTGATTTTTAGTCGAATAAAGCACTTACTGCTATTTCTTGTTTTCAGGTAAATAAAGTGAAGCAGTTTTGGATTCTTCGCCCCGCGAGAGGTTACTCGCCTTGCGAGCCTGAAGGCTGACTGTTCTAGAAAATGCAAACCTTTCTGTGTCGCCTCGCGAACCATGTCTCGCCTCGCAAGTCAGAAGACCAGAAGCCATCACGGTTAGCCCCTGATACTCATAACGGGCATAATAAGAAGACTCTTCCATTCCTCGCCTCGCGAATAATAAGCTCGCCTCGCGAGAAAGCCAAACACTGAAGCTTTGTTCATAAGATTCACCCCGCGAGTCTTGTCTCGCCTCGCGAGCGAGCGCAGTTAGAATCTGTATTTATAGTCTGTTTTAGGGCAGAACTGATCTCTTCGCTTCTCCTTTTCTTTTCTTTTCATAGTACGACTGCAAATTAGGTTTAGGTTTATGTTTGTAATGGAGAACTAGTCTCCTTGATCAATCTACTGTAATCGGTTCGCATTGCCGCTTGAGGTTATGTAATTCCTGATTTAATTGCTACTCTCTTTCAATATCTATTCTATATTCTCTGTTTGCTTAATTTAGTTTGTATCGAATGGATATTGATTTGTTTCGATGATTGTATGTTCCTATACTTCATCGCGTTTGCTTAATTCGCGTGTGTTCGTTCATGTTCGCTTAGTTCATGAGTGCTTAACCCCGTTTGCTTAATTCGGGAATAGGAACATATGTCTCGTAGCGTCAGTTTCGCTTGTTAATTGATGCTACAATCGAAAAGGGTTTAGAATCTGCTTAGGGCATGGAATTGTATGAACCAATGATAGTGGGAAACCGAGAGCAGTAGGTTGATCGTTTAGCTTATTTGGTAATTACTTAGTTTGCATAGTTTTCTGCTTTGTTTTCTTAATTTAATTTCAAATCTTAAAACCCCCAAAAACTGATTTTCTGTTAACAACAACCCAAGAGTCCTTGTGAGACGATACTCGAGTTGTCGCACTTTCCCTAGCTACATATTTTTAAACCGCTCGCTTTTTGACGCGTGCGCGATAGCGTGTCAAAATTGGCGCCGTTGCCGGGGACTCTTGTTGTTATTAACAGAAAATACTAAAAAAAAAGAATTTTTTTTTGCTGAATTGGTCTGATTGTGAATTTACCCATGGATAATTATATGCAAGGTTATATGCCTAATGTTAATTATGAACCACCATGCATATATTATCCCGATTTTTCTGGTTTAATGCACTGGTTGCTAAGGTTTAGTGGTCTTGCAGGTGAGAATCCGCAGGAGCATCTGAAGGAATTTCGTACTGTTTGTTCTATAATGTTGAGACCTGAAGGAATAACATAAAACCACATCAAGATGGGAGCTTAACATCTCTCACTTGAAGGCGCTGCAAAGGATTGGTTGTATTGTCTTGAGCCGAATTCCATCTCAAGCTGGTTTGATTTGAAGAAAGTCTTCCTGTTGAGATACTTTCCTGCCTTCAGAGCTGCATCAATCAGGCGAGAGATATTGGATATTAGACAAGTCAATGAATCACCTCAAGCATATACAGCCAATATTTACAACCAAGGCAACGATCAGAACAGGCACAACATTCTTGACCCTTCCACTGATGAGTACCACACCAGCTGGGGAAACCATCCAAACCCTTGGTATGGGGACTCACCCACGCAACAACAACTGATGTTACCACTGGCACCACCACAGAATCCTCCCCAAGTGACCACCTCTGCACCTTCCGGACCTTCACTAGAGGACCTGTTCAAGCAAATGACTGCACAAATAACTGCACAAATGGATGCACAAAATCTCCAGTTTCAGCAGCAACTTGGACAGTTTAAGCAGCGATCAGATGCTAGCATTAACACTTTGTAAACACAGGTTGGACAGTTTCAGCAGCGGACGGATGCTAGTATTCAGGCCTTGCAGACATAGATTGGACAACTTACCACTTCAATGAATGCCATGCAACAAGCTCAAGGATCAGAATCCTTGACTAAGGAAATTGAGAGGCAGAGGCATATAGAGGACATCCATTCCGCCATGCTAGAGGATGATGAAGAAATTCCGGGATTAGATGATTCTATTAATTCCTACGCATGTGTCAATTATGATGGGAGAAATACCTGTGTGGTGCGTGCTGAAGTTACTGCATATACAGAAGGTGATGAATCTTGTAATATAGTGGATGGGAATTGTGCAGAAGATGAAGCAGAACCAGAGACCCTCTCTACCTATTTGCAACCTTCCCCTGTGGAGCCACCAGCGATGGAGTTCAAGCCTCTAGATTTTGCACACTTGGATATGAAGACACTATGGCCAGTCCAAGAGATTGAACCCCATTTTTATTGGGAGGACTTTGTAGATAAGGAGGTCAACCTTGACCCAAGAGGGAGTGAGAAGTCCGCTTCACTTGGAGAGGTCACCATAATTGTCAAGCACCCACTCCCGTATCGAGGCTGCAAGTTATGGGACCATGGAATAAGCTTCCGCCCTTTGTCTATCACGTGGGCCTTATGCTGTATGCCATGGGATCCGGGAGGATCATATTGCACTTTGGGCATTCCTTGGCCCCTGTATCACAAGCAGTGGGATCCTGGTGGAGCCGCCTCCATGAGTTTTCTCTGAACCTTACTCTTTTTAATTGCTTTGCCTTGCTTTGTTTTTGTTTTTGTTTGTTTTTCTTCAGTTCTTGAATAATTTGAGAAGATCAAGAGTTGTGTTTGAGTCTTGTGTCGGCAAGTTTGCTGGAATTTGATTGAATTTTGCATAGATGGATTGCATGATATTGTTGACTATTGATGATTTTCCCCCTAGGTTTTGAAATTTGAAAATTGATCCCCATGTGAAAAATTGAAAACTGAACTTTGAGATATTCTGTTATGATTGCATGATTTATGATAAGTTTGGGGTGATGGGAAGCACACACTAGGGATAGAATCTCGGTCAAACAATTTGCAAAAATGTCCAGGTGAGGATTTGAGCCTCCAACATGTTTTTAACTGTGTGAATCACTTTCAAGTTGCACTTTCCCGAATTTGCTTGAGTCTTTTATTGGTTTGCATGTTTATGTGTTTGCATCAAATGATTTAGGCATTTTCTTTGTAAATAACCACTTGACCTAAATTTAACCATCCCTTATGCATGTTCCCTAGTTAGCCCCTTTGAGCCTAATTAGCCTGTTAATTCTTGATGACCTTATGTTTTGAGCCTAAAATCTGGAAAAAAACCATGTTAACCCGATCTTAGGATTAGGAGAGCATGAAAGCTTAGTAAGAGAATGGTTGCAAGGAACTAAGTTTGGGGTGGCTACAAAGGTGTGATGTGTTGTTTGGGATTGAGAAAAAAATATAATAAAAAGGTTGGAGCCAAAGGGCCAAAAAGAAAAAAAAAAGAAAAAAAAAAGAAATGAAAGAACAAAATTGTCAAAAAGGCTATTAGAAGGAAAAGGCTGTAGTCACCAAAGCATAAAGAAAAATGGAAAAAGGAATCTGAGTGGAAATTCAAAGTGTAAAAGGTTTCATGCTCTCTTAGTTCCTAGGGACTTAAGCCCAGTACCTTTGTATATCCTACCCTTAGCCATGCCCCATTACAACCTTAAAAGACCTTTTGATGTTGCATGCATGTTTTCGTGGGAACCTTGATTGAGATGAAGATCAAATTCATGGGAAGTGCTCTTAAAAGTGAAATTGAGTGAAATGTTGATAGCCTAGACAAAAACTGATCGGATGAGTGAAATACAAAATTCCCTTGTGAGGAAGGCGGTTGTTTGAATTTGGTGATCTCCCTTTTGTGTGTAACTTGGATCCTCAACTTAGATTTCTGATTGCTTGAATAATGAAGTTCTCAAATTTTTAAAGTAAATGAAGGTGGGGATTACATTGTTAAGGGGGGGAACATTGAAGGAAAAATTATTTTGATGAATTGCTTGAAATTTGTGCGAAATTGATTGAATCTTTTAAGCTTGCCAAGTCTGAGTCCTTTTTAAGTTTTAGTTTGCTTGGGGACAAGCAAAATTTAAGTTTGGGGTATTTTGATCGGCCTCTGGCTCATCTAGTTTTATGACTAGTATGATCGTGGTTTTGTTCTAATTATATCTCATTTTTGTCCAAATTAGACTTGATTGTCTTTAAGCAACATTTTGAGTCGTTTAAGTATTTTTAGGTTAATTTAGTGATTTTTAGTCGAATAAAGCACTTACTTCTATTTCTTGTTTTCAGGTAAATAAAGTGAAGCAGTTTTGGATTCTTCGCCCCGCGAGAGGTTACTCGCCTCGCGAGCCTGAAGGCTGACTGTTCCAGAAAATACAAACCTTTCTGTGTCGCCTCACGAACCATGTCTCGCCTCGCGAGTCAGAAGACCAGAAGCCATCACGGTTAGCCCCTGATACTCATAACGGGCGTAATAAGAAGACTCTTCCATTCCTCGCCTCACGAATAATAAGCTCGCCTCGCCAGAAAGCCAAACACTGAAGCTTGGTTCATAAGATTCGCCTCGCGAGTCTTGTCTCGCCTCGCGAGCGAGCACAGTTAGAATCTGTATTTATAGTCTGTTTTAGGGCAGAACTGATCTCTGCTCTTCTCCTTTTCTTTTCTTTTCATAGTACGGCTGCAAATTAGGTTTAGGTTTATGTTTGTAATGGAGAACTAGTCTCCTTGATCAATCTGCTGTAATCGGTTCGCATTGCCGCTTGAGGTTATGTAATTCCTGATTTAATTGCTACTCTCTTTCAATATCTATTCTATATTCTCTGTTTCCTTAATTCAGTTTGTATCGAATGGATATTGATTTGTTTCGATGATTGTATGTTCCTATACTTAATCGCGTTTGCTTAATTCGTGTGTGTTCGTTCATGTTCGCTTAGTTCATGAGTGCTTAACCCCGTTTGCTTAATTCGGGAATAAGAACATATGTCTCGTAGCGTCGGTTTCGCTTGTTAATTGATGCTACAATCGAAAAGGGTTTAGAATCTGCTTAGGGCATGGAATTGTATGAACCAATGATAGTGGGAAACCGAGAGCAGTAGGTTGATCGTTTAGCTTATTTGGTAATTACTTAGTTTGCATAGTTTTCTTCTTTGTTTTCTTAATTTAATTTCAAATCTTAAAACCCCCAAAAACTGATTTTCTGTTAACAACAACTCAAGAGTCCTTGTGAGACGATACTCGAGTTGTCGCACTTTCCCTAGCTACATATTTTTAAACCGCTCGCTTTTTGACACGTGCGCCACAGCGTGTCAATGCCATTACCAACAAAGAATCTGCTTCTCACATCACCTTCACTCACCTTCTGTCAAAGATTTTTAAGCAGCAAGGCTTGTACGATGTTGAGTGCAAAGCCTAAGGATGAACAAGAAAGACTTCTTCGTGAGAAAGGGTTGCAAGCTGCTGATTTTGACAGAGTTAATCTCAGTGGCATGTAACTTAGCACATACAAGCAAGTGGAGTTAGCCAAGCTTGAGGAGAAAATGAAGATTAAAGAAGAATCACTTGAGGCCAACGATGCTGCAATCCTTGGTCTAAAGAAAGGAACCAAGAGGAAGATAATGGCTGTCAGGAAGCCTAACCCTAGAAGGTCTACTAGAGGCATTATGATTAATGAGCCTACAACTGAGGCACCTCAACCTGATCCTCAACCTGCTCCTAAGAGAGCAAAGAAGCTAGTTATGCCTTCAGATGATGATGATGATGATGAAGACAATGTTCTTCTGGGAACAATCTTGAAGAAGAAGAAAGCAAGTGAAACTGCTGCTGTGCCTACCAAGAAGAGGCAACATGCAAGGAAAGCAAGGACTTTTGCAGCCTCTGAGGTAAACATCTCTGCTGAAATTCCTGTTAATTTAGCAGAAGATGCTCCTGTTGTCAATACTGTGAATGATAGTGTCTCTGCTCCTGAAGGATTCTTTGATAATGTATATAGACCAACTCTACCCACACCCCAACCTTCGCCACAAAGAACCCAAACTAACCAAACCACAACCCCATCCTCACCACAAAGCACCTTAAATCAACTGACCATACCACAACCTACACCTATCAAAACTATCTTTTCACCAATTATAACTGATTCTGACCCTTGGTTTCATCAAACTGATGGTGGAATTTGCCCAGGTGCCCTTTTCCCTAAACCTCTTAGACAACTCTTTCCACCCATTGTACCCTCATCCACTCTCTTTGCTAACAAATCTGAGAATTGGGCCAAGATCAAGAGAGATTGGAAAGCTCTGTTTCACACTCAACAACCTGACCCTAATATTGACCCTAACACTTCTCTCACCGGGTGGTACCCTCTTGCTGAATATGAAAATGAACCATATGAGGACTACCCTTGGACCAACAAATATCCAAACACTCAGCCTCCCAAAGGACCCTTTCCCTCAAATGCACAACCAACGTGGACCTCTTCTTACCCACTTACCCCTTAAGCGTTTCCCTAGAAGAAAAATTTACCCTCACCTCATAAAAACCCCTCCATTGATCCCCTACACTGATGGAGTAGAGAGGCATATCATACCAGTATGGCAGACTGACCCAAAAAGGAACAGGCTCCGTACCCTACCTGAGATGAGAGCCAGATCTTATGAGCATATTCCCATTATCATGGATGGTAACACAAAATGGATGAAGTTCAAACACCCCAGTATCTATGGAAGAGCCTCTGACTTCTTCCATGATCAATTTTTCTATGAGATACTGAAATGGAAGTTCAGTCGTCTCCAAGTTGACAGAGTTGCACACTATGTTCCATTCACCTATCTTAGGCATGGAAAGAAAACCAACCTAGGAACTGCTCCTTACCCTGTCTGTCCAAGGCTTAGCATGATTGATCTTAATAAGGACAAAGACTGAAAGTGTAGAAGAAACAAAGGAGTCATGCCTGAAGCTCATTCTGCAATGGTGGACTTATCTAAAGAAACATTTGATTACTCTATGCTTGAGTACTATCTGCACTTGGAAGCTATTGGGAAAATAGAAGAAAGAATAGCTGCAGACTTCTGGAAGTCTCACATAATCCACTACACTAGGGAAGCCTCGTCTTCTGGCCTATCTCAAGAAGAAAAGCAGAAAATTTCCAAAGTTAGGAAAGTGTGGACACTCTAAGTTCAGACATATGATCTACAAAGATCAGCGGGCACTCCCCATTACCAGTAGAGATGTGGAGGAAATCACTCCTATTCATTGGGCAAAGGATGTCCCTGAGCCAATTCTACAATATGACTTTGCTTCAGTTTCAACATTAGCCTCTGAACATACAACAGAAGAGTTAATTGTAGAAGGCCCTGAGCTAAATACTGAAATCTTTTCCAGACCTGCTTCTGAACTTTCAACTGTTTTAGTTGATGCTGTTATTGTTGCTACTGTTGAGCCAAATCTGACCGAGCAGTCTGTTGAGGTCTGTGCTTCTAAGCAAGGTGCTGAGTCTGCTAAGACATCATCTCAACCATTAGCTCTTGCTATGATTCATCCACCAGCCCAAGCTCAAGACACTGTCTCAGACACTGCTGACAGCTCAAGACAATTATCCTTGCCACCAAATCTTGAGGACATCATTGGAAGAATTGTTGATGATAAGGTTGGTAAGATAGTTGAAGAGAAGACAGAACAGATGGCACAACAGATTGAAGAAAGGGTATAGAAGAAAGTTCAAGATACTTTGGCCCCTACAAATGCAATGGTGACTCAGATGCTGGCTTTATTGATGGATTTTCAGAAAAGCCAAAACCCAAAAATCAAAACCAACCCCCTCTACCACCTCCTCCTACCTAAACCTTTTCTTACTTTATCTTATCTGTTTTGCAGACTATGATGGTCCACTCCTTTTACCTTTTTGTCTGATGACAAAAAAGGGGGAGAAAGGAAAGATTAAATTTATACAGAGTTTTTTTTGAAAAGGTACATATTTTGTCTGCATATGCATAAGTTTAAACTATTCATCTTGATGATACATTGCCTTGACTTCTTATGCCTAAATTTTGTCTAAAGTAAATTATGCCCTGATACTGCTTTAAACTGTTTATTCACAAATGTTTGATAAGCTACTATCTTGGTCTGATAACTTATGTTATCTTGCAAATAAGACTTGGTTTTATATGCCTTAACTGCTTTGACCTGTTGAATGCTATCTCTTAGGGGGAGCTTTGCAAGCTCTCTTAGACTTTGCTACTTAAATTTAATCAGTTTTTGTCATCATCAAAAAGGGGGAGATTGTTGGAACCAAAGTGGTTCTGGTTTATTTAATCTCTAGGTTTTGATGTTAACAAAAGGATTAAATTTGCTTGACAAAGTGTTAGTTTAGATCTAACAAGTGATTTCAGTTTATGCAGGAATATCCAAAATAATATAAGGTATACAATGCTTGGACTCTTGCAAAGAGTTATCCGTCCAAAGGTTATTTAAACTGTTTATATTTTAATCGTTAAGTAGACGACTAACTATATCTAAGTAGACGTCTATAGTAGCCACGTCAGCAGACGAGTGCTCTCCTTCATACCCTCACATATAGTGAGTTAGAAAGATCTTAGAAAAATCTCTGTGATTGAATTAGAGCCTGAAGAGGCTTGGCAAGAAAGCAATACTTGTAGCCTGGAGAGGTGCAGAATACTTGTTGTAGAAACTGTTTGGAAATAGTGGATAAAATCCTTCAAGTAGAAGGGACTGGATGTAGCTCTTGGTTGGAAGAGAGTGAACCAGGATAAAATACCTGAGTGAATTTTCTATCCGTTAAATTTTACAGTTTTATTTATTTATACTAACTGTGGGATTTGATTTTGGTTTTGTTAATCTTTTAAAAAGGATTTCTTGTGTGCTTAAACTTTTTATCTTCTGGTTGTGAAAAGGTTTCTCAAAAAGGGTTTTTGCGAAAATAATTAACAAACACAATTCAACCCTCCTTCTTGTGTTTGCTTGTGCCAACTTCATGCTGCTTTTGGGTGCCTGATTTTGGTAGTTTTCTTGAACTAGCACCAGCTTCTTCTGAATTGGAATACATCCTTAAGATACAGTTCATATCTACATGACCTGAATTTGTCTCCAGCCCTTCTCTTGGATTGTATTCCACTCCTTGCTCCAGGCATAAATCAGTGATCAAACAGGGGAACATCAGGTTACCTTTTTGCTTCATGGCACAGGTGGGGATCTGGTTCTTGATTATCTCCCCCATATTAATCTTTTTGTTTTTCATGATACAATGGAGTAGAACCAAGCGTTCTTTATCCACTATTTCTAGATGAGCAGTGGGGGAGAGAGAGTTCTAAGGAAATGATACTAAACCTTGGCCAGGGGCTACAGCTTGGACCTTAAGAGCTTTAGATGGCCTTTAGCTTGTTGAGTAAATTCTGCTCCAGCAAGGGCCAAGTCCTTCTTCATTTGCTGCAGCCTTTTCTCTGTAGCACTCTTCAAGATTTCTTGGTACTCATTCTCCACCTCTTCTAAACCCAGATGCAGATTAATGGTCTTGGCAGAGAATGACACCTTTCCCCCTCTGATCACCACAAAGGTTTGGGCCTCAAAAGCAACATTTGCATAGAATTCTCTCACCAGTTGGGTACAGAAGCTATCGGGATGTGCATCGAAAATCTTCCAATCATGGGCTTCAATCACCTCCACCAACTCGGGCAGGAGTCCCCAGTTCACACCCTTTCCATATTTGAAACCATTTTCTGGATGCAAACTGCAGTTTAGGGTTTTCGTTTCAAATTTTTCTTGGGCCTCAGCACTGGTCCAAGTAGTGAACTGCTCCTCTTCAGTAGTGGAAGGGGGTGCAGCGTTCTTTACAGCGTGATGCTTCTCATGTGATCCTTTCTTTTCTATCATGGTGGTATTGTTTGGGTGAATTGAAGAGAGAGGGTTTGGATGTTAGGGTTACAAGAATGAAGGAAGAAGAAATAGAGGTTTTTGAGTGTAGTGGGTGAGTGGAAGAGAGAGGAGAGGTCTGTTTAATGTGTCAGGAGAAGAGGGTGGATTGGGTGTTGAGGGTGGTAAGGCATGGGAAATAAGGAAATAAAGTGGAGTGAGAAAGAAAGATCGTGTGGTTGGGGAATGGTTATGGGAACCGTGAACTTCTCTCTCCGCATCCCATTCCCATTAATTCAATTTCAAATAATTTTAAAAACTGTCCAACTTTCAATTTTCCACAACGGACAAAACCTGAGCTGGCCCCCACCTTGTACTTGTGTCAGGAGTTAGTCCCTATCCAAAAGATTTGCCCTTCCTGTCCTTAGCAATGAGGAGCATGATGTAGCATTGCTCCACAGCAACCCCTTATTTACTTTATGCTGCAGCTTGAACTCACTTCCACCTCCTTTGATGCATCATTATTCAAATCTTAACCTTGTAATGCTTAAGCACAGGTTAAAGCTATTTATTGATAGGCTGCCTCCCATGAGCGCTTGGTTTATAAGGTCCTCAGCCAGACCTTGCTACAACATCATTCAATGTCACCAAGAGAGGTGGTGACCTTCATTCTGTCTAAAGGCTCACCAAAATAATGGTTGATTCTCGGCCATTAACTTTGAATTCTCTACCACTCTCAGTATCTAGCAGATCCACAGCACCATGTGGATAGACCTTCATTATTTTGAATGGACCAGACCACCTTGACTTCAGCTTGCCAGGAAAAAGTTTCAGCCTTGAATTGAACGACAGGACCTGTTCTCCTTCATGAAATGATCTGTGATGGATCCTTTTGTCATGCCAAGCCTTGGTTTTTACCTTGTATGCTTCAGTGTTTTCATAGGAAAACAATCTTTGTTCTTCTAGTTCATTAAGCTGCAGCATGCGAACTGCTCCAACAGACTGAAGATCAAAATTCAGTTTTTTTTTACTGCCTAGAAAGCTTTGTCTTGCAACTCCAGGGGCAGATGGCAAGCCTTTCCATACACCAATTTATATGGAGACATCCCCAAAGGGGTTTTGAATGGAGTCCTATAAGCCCATAAGACCTAATCCAGATGTGAGGACCAATCCTTCCTGCTTGGGTTGACCATCTTTTCCAAAATCCTTTTGATTTCCCTGTTGGATAACTCAGCTTGACCATTAGTTTGGGGATGGTAGGCCGTGGCCACTTTATGCTTAACTCCATATTTTCCAAGCAGTTTGGAGAAAACTTGGTTGCAAAAATAGGTGCCTTCATCACTAATGATAGCTCTAGGGGTTCCAAATCTAGAAAAATATATTTTTTTGTAGGAACTTTGTAACCACCCTAGCATCATTTTTTATTGTTGCCACAGCCTCTACTCATTTAGATACATAATCAATAGCACTACCAGAATATAAAGGTTGCCAAAGGAAGGGGGAAATGGTCCCATAAAGTCAATACCCCATACATCAAAAAGTTCAATTTCTAAAATAGTGTTGAGGGGCATTTCATTTTTGTTAGACAAATTCCCTACCATTTGGCATCTATCACAATGTTTAACAAATTCATGTGCATCTCTAAATAAGGTAGGCCATAATAAACCTGATTGGAGGACTTTGGCAATAGTTCTCGTGCCACCAAAGTGTCCACCATATGCTGCAGCATGACACTGAGTCAGTATATCCTGGAATTCTTCATCTGCAGCACATCTTCTATTCAGATTGCCTAGGCACATCTTGTAGAGGTAAGGTTCATCCCAGACATATTGTTTTGCTTGATGAAAAAATCTTCTCTTTTGCTGAGAGTTCATATCTGGGTGAACCACACCATTGGCCAAAATGTTCGCCAGGTCAGCATACCATGGTTCTATAGCATCTTGCATTGGTAGGAGTTGTTCATCAGGGAAAGATTCATCAATAGTTATTCCCTTGGATGTTGCAACACCCTCGGGTAATCTTGAAAGGTGATCAGCTACTTGATTCTCCACTCCCTTCTTATCTCTGATTTCTAAGTCAAATTCCTGAAGCAGCAACACCCATCTTATGAGCCTTGGTTTAGCATCCTTCTTGTCAATTAAATATTTGATGGCTGAGTGGTCAGTGTAAACTACCACTTTTGTACCCACAAGATAGGATCTAAACTTCTCAAAGGCAAATACCACAGCAAGCAGCTCCTTTTCAGTGGTGGTATAATTGATTTGAGCATCAATCAAGGACTTACTTGCATAATAGACAGGGTGAATCATCTTATTATACCTCTATCCCAGAACTTCTCCCACTGCAAAGTCATTTGCATCACACATAAGCTCAAAAGGTTTCTCCTAATCAGGTGGAACAATGATAAGTGGAGTGATGGGAGCATCTTTCAGAAGCTCAGATGCTTTAAGACATTCAGTTGTGAACTCAAAAGTCCTATCATGCTCCAACAATTTACAAAGTGGCTTGGAGATCTTGGAGAAATCCTTGATAAATCTTCTGTAAAATCCAGCATGACCCAAGAAACTTCTGATGCCTTTCACTGAAGTGGGAGGGGGACAACTTTTCAATGACTTCAATCTTTGCCTTGTCCACCTCTATACCATTTCTAGAAATTCGATGTCCTAGCACAATTCCTTCTGTCACCATAAAGTGGCACTTCTCCCAGTTTAGAACAAGATTAGTCTCTTCACATCTGTCCAGAATTTGCTCTAGATTCACCAAGCATGTCTGGAAAGTTTCTCCAAACACAAAAATAATCCATGAACACTTCCATGGATTTTTCAATCAGGTCATAGAACATTGCCATCATACATCTCTAGAAGGTTGCTGGAGCATTGCACAGCCCAAATGTCATTCTTCTGAAAGCAAAGGTGCCATACGGACAAGTGAAAGTTGTTTTCTCCTTGTCTTATGGTGCTATAGCAATCTGGTTGTAGCTAGAATAACCATCCACGAAACAGTAGAATTCCTTTCCAGCCAATCTATCCAGCATCTGATCAATAAATGGCAAGGGAAAGTGGTCTTTTCTAGTTGATTTGTTCAGCTTCCTGTAATCTATATAAATCCTCCAACTAGTTACAGTTCTTGTTAGGATGATTTCATTTTTCCTATTTGTGATTACAATTACACCTCCCTTCTTGGGCACACACTGAAGGGACTCACCCACACACTGTCAAAGATGGGGTAAATGATGCCAGCATCCAGCCACTTGATGATCTCTTTCTTGACCACCTCTTTCATTATGGGATTTAACCTTCTCTGACTCTCAATTCTATTCTTTGAGTTTTCTTCCAAGAGAATCCTATACATACAGATAGAGGGATTGATTCCCTTAATGTTTGCCATCTGCCATCCTATTGCCATTTTGTGCCTTTTAAAAACCGCCAACAAATGTTCCTCTTGAGGACAGGTTAGTAAAGCATAAATTATCACAGGCAATGTATCATTATCACCAAGATATGCATATTTCAAATGGTTTGGCAACTTTTTCAACTCTAAGACAGGAGGCTTAACAATAGATGGAATATTATCCTTAAACGTACCCTCAGTTACCTCCAATGATTCATACTTTCGGGACCACACATGCTGGGTTGCCTTACTGTCCAAGAAATCCACCACTTCCTCATCAGATGAGTTTTCAGCTTCTACTGATGCTGCAACATTGCAATAGTCAGTCTGATTCTTTAAGAAATGTTGTTGAACCAGTTCATCAAATGACTGAATGAAAGAGCATTCTTCCATCCCTTCATATGGGTACTTGAGGGCATTGAAAACATTGAAAGTGACTTGTTGATCATTAACCCTCATTGTGAGTTCTCCTTTCTACACATTAATCAAGGTCTTTCCTGTTGCTAAGAATGGCCTCCCAAGAATGATAGGGACTTCCCTATTTGCCTCAAAATCTAAGATGATAAAGTCCACAGGGAATACGAGCTTGTCAACTCTAATCAGAACATCTTCAATATTCCCCTCTGGATAAGCAATGGATATATCAGCTAGCTGAAGTGTAACAGAAGTAGGCCTGGCCTCTCCAATTCCCAGTTTTTTGAAAATTGACATAGGCATAAGATTGATGCTTGCTCCCAAATCTCACAAGGCCTTGCCATAGTAAGTGTCTCCAATAGAACAAGGTATGGTGAAACTTCCAGGGTCCTTCATCTTCTGTGGAACTTTGTTCTGCAGCATCATGCTACATTCCTCAGTCGTGGCCAATGTTTCAAATTCTCCCAATCTCCTCTTCTTTGTGAGCACATCCTTCATGAACTTTGTATAATTGGGCATTTGCTGCAAAGCCTCTGCCAATGGTATGTTGATATGAATTTGCTTCAGCACATCCAGAAACTTGTTGAACTGGTTTTCTTGATGTACCTTCTTTAATCTCTAAGGGAAAGGTGGAGGAGGTCTTTTTGGAACCAGTTTGGGGGTTGAATATGATGCTGCAGCATTGGGTAATTTCTCAGCATCTGCAGGTTGCTCTATTGCAGCATCTTCTCTAGCTGCCTTCTTCTCATGTTCTGCCTTCTGCATCTCTAGTATCTTCTTTGGTTCAACAACCTCTACATCCTTGCCACTCCTCAAGTGGATAACTTTACAATGCTCCTTTCCTCCTCTTGAATTTGAGTCTTTAGGATCTTCTGTTGATGCGGGTAGTGTGCCAATCTGCCTTGAGTTGAGTGCACTGACTAGTTGTCCAACCTGAGTTTCCAGATTTCTCATTCCAGCCTTGGTTTATGTCATAAATGCCTTCAGCACAAATTCTAGAGATGGTTCTGGAGCCTTCTGTTGTATTGGCGATGTTGCTGAGGTTGCTCTTGCCTTGGTTGTTCCTGTTGATTGTAACTAGAGGGTGGATTCAGGGTGTTATTGTAATTGGAGTATTTCATATTAGGATGATGTGATTGCCGCCACCCTGCATTGTAGTCATTACTGTATGAATTGTTTCCTCTGTTTTTGTTGTTTCCCACCTAGTTAACTAAGGCTGGGTTTGCAGAGAAATTTTCAAAGAGGTGCTCTCCACCACATATACACAAGAAACAGAATCTGCACTATAGATTTGCTCTTGCACCATTGCTTCAGTCTTGATAGGTGGAGCCACAAAATTGCCTTGATTTCCCATAGTTATTCCTTTCACCAGATTAGTCAAACCAAGCATCTGTGCAGATAATGAAGATGCTTCACTCACTTCATAAGCCAATGCTACAACATTGACCTTACTTGGAGCAAGTCTAGTTATTGGCCACTGATAGCTTTTAGCAGCAATCCCTTCTATTAGAGCATGAGCTTCATTGTACGATTTATTGAGCGGGCTATCTCCAGCTGAGGCATCTAGCATCAACCTTGAGCCAGGTAGCACACCATTGTAGAAGTGTTCCATTTGGATACAGATTGGGATACCATGATGAGGAACACTTCTTCAACAGTTGCTTGAATCTCTCCCAAGCTTCATATATTGGCTCATCTTCATGTTGCTTGAAAGAAGTGATGTCCGTTCTCATCTTTGCATTCATTGTAGGTGGGAAGAACTTGATTAAGAACTTCTCAACAAGTTTGTTCCAAGTGTCAATTGAATTGGTATCCAAGGAGTTCAACCAGTTCTTAGCTATTCCTCCCAAAAAGATGGGAACAGCCTCAGTCTGAATGCATCATCAGTGATGCCTGGGATCTTGAAATTACTTGTTACATCCAAGAATTGTTTCAGATGCTGGTGAGGGTCCTCTGTTGCAGCCCCATTGAATTGTCCGATAACTTATATCATCTGGAACATGACTGGCTTTCAAACTGAGGTGCAGTGATTGGAGTCCTCACTATCCCAGTATCCATGGCTTCAGGGTCAAACACTGCATACCCCCTGATAGCACAGTTTTTGTCATTGGCCATAGCCATGGTATCCTACTGCTCTTCTTCAGCCATTTCTGAGCTAGAAGCAGATAGTGATTCAATGGAAGTTGGTGTGGAATTTGTTAGAGTATTCAACACCAACTCAGGTTAGGACTGAGATGCTTGACCTCTTCTAAGACTCCTGAATGTCCTTTCTATCTCTTTATCAAGTCTATAATCAGGTGATAAGAACCTGTATATACAGTTTCAGTACCCTGTGCTACAGCTAATCACCCAGAGTATTAGATCTTCTAACTACAGAACCAATAATCTAAAATTAGAATTCTAACACCATTAACAATCACCTGCAATGGCGTCAAAAACTTGTTGCCTCAAAACCAGTTTTCTTTGCAAGAACACTCGCATCAAGTAATATAGAAGGTAAGTTCAGATATCGTTCCCACAGGGATTATAATGATGTAATAAATTACAGTTCAGATTATATGTTCTAGGAGTTAGAGTAGGTAACCAAAAATTGTTGTGTGAGTGCAAAGTAAAGTAAATGAATTTTGAACTAGAACTTGAACAATGAATAATAAACAGAAAAGGAAGTGTTGTCAAATATGAGAAAGGTAGCTCTAGGTATGCTGCAACATAAATCCTTCTTAATCTATATTATGCTCTGACTATTCTCCAGCATTTAACTCCAAGAAATAAAAATGTGTTTTCCAACACTTAAGGGTTAGGTTCATTAACTGCTTTCTATTCTTAGATACAGATTAATTACATCACCCTCTGAATAAGCCTGTTCCAGTCAGTTTAGGAACTTGAATAACTATTCCTAGTTCATTCAACACCACATAATTTTTCAATTAATGATTTAATCCCTATCCCTTATCAAATTCCACTTACTCAATTCTTCCAAACCAAGCAAGCTAGATATTTACTTAAGTTGATCACTCTTAACTAAACAACAATCCACGCATAATAAAGGAAAATGCAGAACATATTCATTGCATAAATCAACTAAGCATTCATTACATACGCACACCTAAAGCATAAAATATTTAGCTCATTGTGAGCTTACAAAGAACAAAATATAAAAATGAAAGGGAAGTCATTACAATGGAAGAAAGAATTAAAATGCAGCATCTGGAGGTTGAAGATGAGCAGTGCAGCCTCCAAGGTAGGACTTGGAATATTATGTCATAAAGTGATGTGTGTCCTTTCTAGGATTACCCTAAATGCTTATATAGTACCCTACTCTATTTCTTCCATTTTGGGACAACAAAATACATTATATTAATTCAACCCTAGCCCAATTCCAAAACTGTAGGAAGTCTGATCCCTAGGGTAAGCTTTGTCTTCTAGTGCAGCGCCATTGGAAAGTAGTCCCTGCTGCAACAACCAAGAGCTTGTTTATTCATGCTTCAGCCTTGCTCCAGCAATGTTACTACGTGCACAGTCACAGAAATATGAGACAATGATAAAGCATTAATGAGCAAATAGCTGACATTACCCTTGCATCAGACAAGTATTTATAGTCTAGCATTTCCTACCATAAACACGAGTCAAAACTTCAAAGACAGCCACAATTAATGGTAAAAGGTTCTAAATAACTCTTCATTCAAAGAGTTATCACGAATAAGCACCAACACCGCCAGTTAACCAAACCATGGGTGAACCCCTTGGATAGCCGATGCACAGTACTCTCGGATGCACCACCACGGGGGGCCAAAATTCTCCTAACTCTCGGATGAATCACCGCGAACGGCCAAATCGCCTTACTCTTGGACAACCTCCCCTATGCTGAACCTCCCCCACTAACATCTCTAATGCATGAATGAATGAGCAACAACCAAAAGCAATCAAACCACCACCTCCACTTTTGCCAATAAGCACCAAAGTTTAACACCGCCAACACCTTGATCAATAAGCATCAACGCCCCCTTGGCCAATAAGCACCAAGGTTCAACATAAAATAACACCTTGACCAATAAGCATCAAGGCTACTTTGGCAAATAAGCACCAAAGCATAACAACGTGAGGTAACCCATCATTATCGTCTTAACCATCTTATAGTTTATAATTATCTTATTAAGTCTTTCATTAAATTATCTAGCTTGTCTTTACTTCGATCGGTATCTTATTCCATCATGAGGAATAATTTGGGTGAGACCACCCTTGTTCTTGTTTCAACGTGTGTTCTGTTTAGGGGAGCATGGTCGTGCTGCCCCAGCACGGGCATGCTTACTTTTAAGTTGAGCACGCGCGTGCTGTCTATTGAGCACAACCGTGCTTACTGGAGCATGGTCATACCTTTCTGGGCAGAAAGGGTTGGGAACCCTTGCTAAGCTTCCTAGGGCATTCATAGATAAATCCTATTGGTCTTTAACTACACCATCAAATATCAGTCTCATTATTCTTGTTTAATCTTAATGTTTTATAACTACTGGGGATTAATCCTTTAATTCATGTTTCATTATTAATGTCCCTAAA
The DNA here is from genome assembly GCA_030762895.1 of Sophora flavescens. Classification (NCBI taxonomy): domain Eukaryota; kingdom Viridiplantae; phylum Streptophyta; class Magnoliopsida; order Fabales; family Fabaceae; genus Sophora; species Sophora flavescens. The sequence continues at coordinate 130,891,349 of CM061064.1, forward strand.
ACACTCATGAATCAATCCTAGGATTTCGATTATACCTTTGAGCAATAACCTTGTCTTTCATTAATATAACTCACGTCTTACGAACAATTGGGGAATTAGTTCTTTAATTCCATATATTATTAATATACCCTATTATTTAATTAGAGTCTTATTAACATTAACGTTTATATCATCATCCTTATCAAACCAAACATGCATCCATGGCATAAACAACATCACCAAACCATACATTCATTAATGGCATAAACATATCCTACTTCATGAATAAACAAGCCAAACATAATCAATCATAGATAAACATGTAACAAGACAACAATTAGGCAAATAGCAAACATTAGGGTCATGGGTTAACCCTTCATCTTATGCTACCACCAATGCCGACATGTTCATACTATCTCTGAAATAGACGACTATAAACACGAGAAGGGGGGTTGAATTGTGTTTATCAGAATTTAAACAAATTTGAAAACTTTTTGCACTCCAAAGATTGGTTCAGACGAGTGGAAAGATATTGAACAGACAGGTGACGTGTTTGACTATATTTTAACAGAAATTCGGGCAAGAACACCACTTTGAAAAACTAATAAGAAAACCAAAACAACAAAAGTGTTTAAGGAAAGAGAGATTGACACAACTATTTATCCTGGTTCACTCTTCAATGCAAAGAGCTACGTCCAGTCCTTGGCAACACCAAGTTTTACCCACTATAACTGATCAGGTTACAAACTCCTAGTATTATTTGAACACCTAGCCTCTTCAGGCTCTAACACAAGTATTCTTTGCACATCTAGCCTCTTCAGGCTCACTCAGGTTTGTTTGAGAAGTTTGTTTGTAATAAATACAATCGGACAGACAGATCTTTCACTAACACTCAGGAAGTGGTTTTAAATGTAAAGTTTAGGAAAGTATGTGTAATAACTTCAAATGATTGAAGAATACAGAATGAAAGAATGAAGAAATTAATGTGCAGAGTAATGGCTCTTTAATGCTATATGTATTCTCTATGCCTTCATCTTCAATGACTTCTGTATTTATAGTCTTCAAGCATTTATGATCCGTTAGAGGCATTCCTTCAGAAGATTGGTTCAGACGAGTGGAAAGATACTGAACAGACAGGTGACCTGTCTGACTATATTTTAACAGAAACTCAGGCAAGAACACCACTTTGAAAAACTAATAAGAAAACCAAAACAACAAAAGTGTTTAAGGAAAGAGAGATTGACACAGCTATTTATCTTGGTTCACTCTTCAATGCAAAGAGCTACGTCCAGTCCTTGGCAACACCAAGTTTTATCCATTATAACTGATCAGGTTACAGACTCCAAGTATTATTTGCACACCTAGCCTCTTCAGGATCTAACACAAGTATTCTTTGCACATCTAGCCTCTTCAGGCTCACTCAGGTTTGTTTGAGATGTTTGTTTGTAATAAATACAATTGGACAGACAGATCTTTCACTAACACTCAGGGAGTGGTTTTAAATGTAAAGTTTAGGAAAGTTTGTGTAATAACTTCAAATGATTGAAGAATACAGAATGAAAGAATGAAGAAATTAATGCGCAGAGTAATGGCTCTTTAATGCTATATGTATTCTCTATGTCTTCATCTTTAATGACTTTTGTATTTATAGTCTTCAAGCATTTATGATCCGTTAGAGACATTCCTTCAGAAGATTGGTTCAGACGAGTGGAAAGATACAGAACAGACAGGTGACCTGTCTAACTATATTTTAACAGAAACTCAGGCAAGAACACCACTTTGAAAAACTAATAAGAAAACCAAAACAACAAAAGTGTTTAAGGAAAGGGAGATTGACACAGCTATTTATCCTGGTTCACTCTTCAATGCAAAGAGCTACGTCCAGTCCTTGGCAACACCAAGTTTTATCCATTATAACTGATCAGGTTATAGACTCCAAGTATTATTTGCACACCTAGCCTCTTCAGGCTCTAACACAAGTATTCTTTGCACATCTAGCCTCTTCAGGCTCACTCAGGTTTGTTTGAGATGTTTGTTTGTAATAAATACAATCGGACAGACAGATCTTTCACTAACACTCGGGGAGTGGTTTTAAATGTAAAGTTTAGGAAAGTCTGTGTAATAACTTCAAATGATTGAAGAATACAGAATGAAAGAATGAAGAAATTAATGCGCAAAGTAATGGCTCTTTAATGCTATATGTATTCTCTATGTCTTCATCTTCAATGACTTCTGTATTTATAGTCTTCAAGCATTTATGATCCGTTAGAGACATTCCTTCAGATGTTGGCTTCAAGCAGAAGTTAATTAAATGCAATAGAAATGTTGGTTGTACTCTAACTTGAAGGATCATGGCTTTATGCATCGTGAAACAACCATATCAGAGTTGTGCAGAGAGCTTTTTTTACTTTTGAGTACAATTCCCTTTTCATGCAAGGACCAGAGGTAATAGGGAATAAAGCACGTTGGAAGCATTCTTTAACTGGCCTTTGGTTCTTATGTCCGAGGTTGCTTGAGAGAGTAACTTCTGAGTTTTCTTGATAAGCGTGAGACTAAGTAGGAGAGAAGGCTTCAAGTCTCTTTCTGATGGGACAACCAACAAAAGATTGTTTGGTCCTTGATTCTTCAACGAGTAACCTCAAATAAGTGTAGGAACTCATGGGGAGACAGGTTGAAGAAGTATCTTGAAAGAAGTCAATAATCCTAGTCAGCAGACAGGTTGACTTTCGCTTATCTATACAGGTAGTCACCTATATGAGCAGACAGATGATTCTTATTGTTTTAATCTGCACACTAGATAGACAGGTTAGCAACCAATATGAAGGTTAATTAAATCATTAACCAATGTTTTGTTCTCATCAAAACTTAGGGAAATGCACATCAGACATTTTAGAGACTTAACAATCTCCCCCTTTTTGATGATGACAAACATTGAGATGATTTAATGAATCTCAGAAAATATCAACAAAGAAAATAGCATATATCAGTCAGGTTGAAATTTTCTTAAGCGGACAGGTTATGCAAATGCTTGATCAGACATTAAGTTTAATCATATAATCCGGTTAACTTAGTCACACATAAATTTGAATTGTCTTACTTAGAAATTATCAGAGCAATCTTACTTAAGATTTATCTGAGCAATTATAAGAACATACTTTGTTCAACATACTTTGCTCATATTAGAACATACTCATGTCCATATATTACTTTCTCATTAAGATAATATCACATTCATTCTCCCCCTTTTGTCAATAGCAAAAAGGAGTAATCATAATAAAAAAAGTAAAGAAATAAGGAAAGTAAGGAAGAAATATATTTTATTCATCATGAGCTTTGATAAGTACATGGCAGTTTACAACAGAGAAACAAAACTACCTAGATTGACTAAGTAACAAATATAAGGCAGCAACCATTTACTCTAAGAGTAGCCTAGCTCGCCTTTCTTCATCCAGTTGTCTTCTTAAGTCTTCTACTTGCCCGTGAAGCATATGAAAGTCTTGTAAGGCCACTGTCTGAGAAGTGGAGGCTTCTATAGACAGGCTTGAGGAAGAGACAGATAGAGGAAAGTGCCAGGGTAAGGCTAAAACTGGGGGTGCCTTTGGTAGAGATAAGGGAGAGGTGATGGAAGGGAATAAGTTCATGGAGAGTGTGAAGAGCATAGAAAGGAAGAAAGATAAATTTGAAGATAAGACTGATTCTGACAAAGTCAGTATCAGGTGAAGGAAACACACAAGAAAGTCTCTCGGACAGAGACAGTCTGGTGATGATTATTTGGATAGGTGGGGGAAGAGGTGTTTGAGCTGATACAGATGGAGGGATAGGTAATAAGGAATCAATATGACAAAAGAAATAATTTGATCCAGTAACTAACATAAAGAAATACCTAGACCTACGAGGTAGCATTACAATAGAAGCAGGATAGTGAGTTCCAGCTAATGTTCTAATGAAGAGAATAATAGGTTGGTAAAAGAAAAGTTCTCTACATGGGTTAAGAATATGAGGTGGAGGAGAAGGGATGACATAGATGTGTGAGATACTTGCAAACAAAAGAGATTGCAAATCAGACACAAAGAGTCTTTATGGTATGCTAGTTTGTTCTTTGGGAGCAGAGTCCCTGTGAACAACTGTGTACTGACATACATCAGGTACAACAGTGAAAGAAGATTTTTGAGTTTGAAAGGAGTGGACAAGTGAAGGAAGAGGAGATGCAACAGAGAGAGGTTGAACAAAAAGGGCAGATGGAGAAGAGACAGATGGGGTGACGATGCCTTGATGAAAAGGGGAAGAAGGAGTTATCTAGTTTTCAGATAGCTTCAACTTCTTGTGAGATGGAGACACTTGGTCATCCTCGGGTACAACTGTCTAAGATCCTCCAGACAGGTCTTCTACAGTGTTAGCTTCTGCAGGCACTTCAGTCTTTGCAGGTACTGGGTAACCAGATCTTCTCGTTTTGGGAATAATTCCCAAAATGAAAGTCTTCTTTGGTTCTTCCAGGACTTGCTCTGTCTGCTCTCCCTGAGAAGATGCTTCCTCTTTGCTAGGCTCAGACTAAACTTGTCTGACCTTGGAAAAGGTCTTCGCCAGCTTCCTCTTCTTGCTGGGATAAGCAGGAACATCCACTAATTCCTCAGCTTCACTAGTCTTCCTCTTGGGAGAGGGTCTCTTCAGCTTGACCTCAAGGGTTCAACTGTCTCAGCAGAATCTTCAGACACTGAAGGTTGCAGCTCTGGAATCTGGTCTTGTCTGGCCACCTTTCCAGACGATTTGAACAATCTCTCAGAAATGAGGACTTCTGACTCATCAGTGGAAACCACTGGTTCTTCCTCCTTCTGCTCAACAGCAGGCTTCTTCTTCTTCTTCTTCTTCTTCTTCTTCTTCTTCTTCTTCTTCTTCTGCTTCTTCTTATCATCTTCCTCCTCATTAGCAAGAGGGATTCCCTTAATGTCCATCATAGACAGTATCTTCCTGTCTATTGGCAGTGACATGTCCACAAAGTAAATATCACTAAGAACAAACAACTTGTTCCTGAAGACCCTTGCCAGCAACATCCCATAAGGATGGATCTGCATGTTGGTTCTCTTGATCAGAGTCTCAAGGTACATGTAGATAAGGTCATTGATGTCAACCTTGATTTTGTGGATCAAGTGGTATAGAGTAAATCTGTCCATCTTGGTCACACTATCTCGTGAGCCTTTCCTTGGCATCACGCACTCCAATAGCAATTTGTGCAGGAATCTGCACTTGACCACCATGTTGACAGGCTTAGGATTCACAGGTTTGGGAACACCATAGATGGCAATGTTGACATTGTCAACTCCCACTTCATCTTCCCAGTTGAGTGTGAAGCCAGCTCCGATTCTCGGACATTTTGTGACAAGCTCCAGAGAGCTGATGGGGAAGAGAAGGGTTCTATCCCCCATTTCAGTCTTAAAGCTCTTGGTTCCGTTGAGTCGGTTGGTGACAACCACAGCATTTCTCCAGAACGTTTGAATGAGCTTAGGGTGAACAAGCTCCTTGATGTCGAAGAAATGAGTCCATTTGGAATACTCCAACTCTTCAGTTACATCCATACCTAGCTTTTTCATCTGTTGAAGATAAACAGTCTTTCCCGGAATGATCTTCTCGATCTCAGTAACTTTGAGATTGTATTTCTCAGCGATTTCTTTCGCAGAGAGACGCTTGGATGATGCCTTTTTTGAGAGAAAACGGTTCTAGGGTTTCGAGAGAGAAGAGGGTTTCAGAGACGAAAAGATAAATAGATTTTGGAATTTTGAAAACGTAAAGGTTCAACCTTTCTGATCTATTGTCTTGTATAGTCATAAAGGTAGGAGAGAGAAAAACAACATTTTTAATTCAAAATGGAACGATTTGTATGGGGAACCGCAACGCCCACTTAAGACATAATGAAAACATGGTTTCGAGATATATAAACTACCGTGCACATGATTAGCTTCAGATAAAGGAATGGTATTAAACACTTAATAGCCATTTCAACAAAACTGTTGAGTTCTAGCATAGTGACTCAACAGAGTCAGACATGTAAGCATAGACAGGTGATAAAGCACAGACAGGTTAACATTCAGACATGTCATTCAACAACGCAATGCATGTTTATATTATCTCTAATAAATAAAAACCTTTCTTCTGCTATGGGTTTAGTGAAAATATCAGCCCATTGATTTTCAGTTTTAACAAACTTAATATCAAATATGCCTTTCTGAACATAATCCCTAATAAAATGATGTTTGATTTCAACATGCTTAGCAAGGAATGCTGAATTGGATTTTTAGTTAAGCATATAGCACTGGAATTATCACACCATACAGATATGTTATACTCATAAGTAGAGTAATCCTTAAGTTAATGTTTTACCCATAAGAGTTGAGAGCAGCAACTAGCAGTAGAGATGTATTCGGCTTCAGCAGTAGACAGTGCAATAGTTGTCTGCCTCTTGCTTGACCATGAGACTAAACTTGCTCCAATGAAGTGACATCCTCCACTAGTGCTTTTTCTTTCTATTCGCCTCCAACAAAATCAGCATCACAATATCTCACTAATATGTATTCTTTTGATCTTAAATAAAGCAAACCAAGATTAGTAGTTCCAATCAAATATCTAAATATTCTTTTAACAGCCTTAAGATGAGATTCTCTAGGATATTGGAATCTAGCACACATACAGACACTAAATTGAATGTCAGGTCTACTTGAAGTTACGTACAGTAGAGAGCCAATCATACCTCTGTAGATAGTTTGGTCTACCTTTTTACCTTCATCATCTTTTCTTAGTTTTATATTAGGCTGCATAGGGGTTTTCACGAGCTTTGCATTTTCCATTTTGTATTTCTTGAGTATCTCCTTGGTATACTTTTGTTGATGGATTTAAATTCCATCACTTGTCTGCATGATTTGTAATCCAAGGAAGAACTTCCATTCTCCCATCATACTCATCTCAAATTCAGCCTGCATTAGATTTAACAATTCCTTGCACAGCTTTTCATTAGTTGCTCCAAAAATAATATCATCAACATATATTTGAACTATAATAAAGTTCTCTTTAGAGAATTTCTTGAACAGAGTAGTGTCTATTTGCCCTCTAGTAAAACCATTATGCATGAGAAAAGAACTAAGCCTATCATACCATGCTCTAGGTGCTTGTTTCAAACATTATAATGCCTTCTTAAGTTTAAAGACGTGATCTGGTTTATCAGTATCCTCAAAACCAGGGGGTTGTTTAACATACAATTCTTCTTCAATTATACCATTTAGAAAAGCAATTTTTACATCCATTTGAAACAGGGTGATTTGGTGTTGTACAACATATGACATTAAAATGCGTATGGATTCTATTCTAGCTACAGGTGCAAAGGTTTCAGTATAATCAATACCTTCTTGTTGGTTATAGCCTTGAGCTACTAACCTTGCCTTATTTCTGACAACTTTATCATCTTCATCCAATTTGTTTCTGAAGACCCATCTTGTTCCAATAATAGATTTGTTGTTAGGCTTAGAGACAAGAGTCCAGTCATCATTTCTGGTGAACTGGTTAAGTTCTTCTTGCATAGCAAGAATCCAGCTTTCATCCTCAAGAGCTTCTTCAATGCATTTTGGCTCCAATTATGATATAAAGGCCACATTGCTTGATTCTTAGTGTGGATCTGGTTCTTACTCCTTCAGAAGGATTTCCAATAATAAGATCCATAGGATGATGAGTGTTGAACTTCTAATCCCTTTTGAGATCATCATGAAGATCTTGACTTGTCTGCTGACTCATCTGTTGACTCGTCTGCTGACTTGTCTGCTCCACTTGTCTGACATCCTCAAACACAAGTTATGTTTTGGTTAGATTGGGTTGTTGACTTTCTCGGCTTGTTTATATCAAGACCTGCAAGATCATCTTTTAGATCCGATAGTTCTTTATCAGTTTTTAATCCATCATTGAATTTAACATGAACAGATTCTTCAATAATGCAAGTTCTTGAATTGTAAACTCTAAAAGCCTTAGACATTTCAGAATATCCTACGAAAATACCTTTATCTACCTTAGAATCAAAATTTCCAAGATTATCTCTGGTATTCAGAATAAAACATTCACATCCAAAAGCATGAAAATAAGATATGTTGGGGCTTTTTCCTTTCCACAATTCATAAGGAGTCCTTTTTATAAAAGGCCTAATAAGTATTCTGTTTTGTACATAACAAGCAGTATTTACAACTTCTGCCTAGAAGTACTTAGGGAGATTATTTTCATTGAGCGTATATCTAACCATCCCTTGCAGAGATCTATTCTTTCTCTCAACCACTTCATTTTGATGTGGAGTTCTAGATGCAGAGAAATTGTGTGAGATCCCATTCTCCTCACAAAACTGTCTAAACTGCTCATTTTCAAATTCTACCCCATGATCACTTCTAAGGGTAGAAATACAGAAACCCTGCTCATTTTGTACTCTTTTGCAGAATACTGAGAAAGCCTTAAAAGACTCATCCTTGTGGGTGTTGGTGAACGACCTAGGCAAGTATACCCAGTCGTACAAGTAATAAAGAGGTAAGAGGGATATCGTTCCCACGAGGACCAAGACAAGTACTAGCACGTACCAAATCAACTACTATCTAAGTGAACCTTTGGATGGAAGGGAGCTCAATATTAATTACCAAGCCCAAGAGTTAAAATAAACAAAATAAAAGGAAAAAGTTCTTTTTGGATTTTTGTCAAACACTTGGAATGCAGAAAAATGGTTCTTCAAATATGATGAAAGATGTTGGGATTAAACTTCACCAAACCTTAGCCTCATGCAATACCAAGACCACCAATCCAGTTTATGCTTCAAATATTAAAATCAACCCACAAGATTACTCAAGCCCTAATTCCTTAGATGACAAGAGCCTAAATCCCCTAATTAAACCCTAATTCCTTAGGTGGCCTAATTAGTGAATTTGCATTAATAGTAGGGATTACACGATTACTAATAAACCAAAATCCATTCCTAGATGCAAGGTTTACTAGGTGATTAATTCCAGATCAAGAATTGATAAGAATGTCCCCATTGCAAATCAAATCTCAAAATCAATTCATGGATGATCAGACCACAAAAAGCATTAAGCATAGGAATCAAACACTAATAAGAAGGCATAAACATAGATTAATACATCAAGGCAATTACATGAGGTTCAGTTTAGCTACATCTAATCCCAACAAAAAGGGAATTTAGCTACTCATGATCATAGAGAAAGCCAAAATAAAAGAAATAGAGATAAAGGAGAGAAGAAACTCCATGGAAGCCTCCACAGCAGCCCCTGGTTCAGAGAGAATGTCGTAGGTTAAAAATTGTCTGTTTTCTGTTCTGCCCAGATGCCTATTTATAGAGTAGGCGCGCGTCACGGCCGGGATGGCCATCACGGCCAGGCCGTGACGGGTTCCCGCTTATAGGCGCTTTCAAATTTTGGTTTGTCACGACCGTGATGCTCATCACGGCTAGGCCGTGACCAGTTCTGCCTGTGAGGGTCTGGTTCAGCTGACAGGTCACGAACGTGATGAGCTCTGACTTTTGCCTTCTTTCTTTCCAGCTCTGCTTGATCATGGCCGTGATGGGCTCTGTTTGGCTCATTTTCTTCACTTTTCAAGCTCTATCTTCATCCAAGCTCCATCATGGCTGATCCTGAGCATTTAACCCTTGATTTCTGCAAAACATCACCACAAAACCGCCTTACCCGTTCCAAGGTAAAAACTAACAAAAATCAAATTAAAATTGCCTGAACTATATGAAAATGCATGAAAAAATGTACATGAAATATGAGGTGAAATCACACTCATCAACTCACCACAAGCTTAAGACTTTGCTTGTCCTCAAGCAATCACCAAGGCCGAAGATATAAATAATCGGAGCATGGATAGTGAACCAAGAACCCGAGTAACTAATCCAAGTAACAGGCATTTTCAAATAATTCACCAAGAGACAATCAATTTCAAGTCCAATTAGAAGCTTAGGTTTCCTAGACTCATATTCTCACCTGATTCCGGCACTCTTTCTCACCTCACTCAAGTGTTTAGGGATATATGATAATTCGCTCACTGTCCTCAAGGAATGAATTCTACCATAAGCTTGACTATTAACCAAATCTCTACTTTATTAATGAAAACACATAAGAATCAAGAGGTCTTTTACTTTGGTTGTAATGGGGCCATGGGATTAATCGTTAGGTGGGGAAATCAAGAAAAGGAAATTTCAAGAAGGCTAAACAAAATATCAATCATTGCAAATCATGACACCTTCTAAAATACCTTTTGGGTTTTGATTCATCTTTCCACCTTTCTTTCTTTCTTTTCATTTTATTTCTCGCTTCCTTTTGTCATATCCTTCTCTCCCTCTCTCTATATATATATATTATTTGGAGAAGGGGAGATTTTCAATTCAAGAGAAATATTTTTCTAACTATATCATCCCATACTTTTTCAACTACCTTTTTACCCTTTTGTGCAATACTTTAGAAGGTCCCCTACCAAGCATTATTCATCAAAGTAATTCAAGGTACCAAGAAAAGTATTTTATTCTTTCAGGCTCAAAATTGGGCAACTAAGGGGTAGCATTTAGTCAATCAAAGCTCAGAAGGCCGAAAAAATACCTAGTGCCTCAATCATTTTCAAAAATGTTTTCAAAAATTTTTAAGCTTCAAAACGGTTTCAAGTCAAGTTCTAGAGAATACAATCCAAGAGGAATAAAACACTCTATCACAAAGAATGGGGTAGATTTGGTGAGTACCCCTTTTTGGCTCAAAAATCTCACATTTAATAGTTCAAAAATCAATGAGAAACACAAATCTATGGAACCACATGCTAATTATCAACTATCAAAGATCATCTCTAGCATTTTTATTTGTAGCCTTATCACAAGAATAAAAAAAATTGGGTTCAAAAATTCACTATCTCAATTTAATTGGCACTAAGTTCTCACAATTGGATGCATAATCTAAACAAGGGGCAATCTAATCATGTGATCATGCAAAACTATGCCTATATGAATGCAACATGAAAAATTCAAAATTCAAAAATTTGCAAAAATACCCCTACCCCAAGCTTAAAAACTCACATTGTCCCCAATGTAAATAATCAAGCTCGGAGAGAGGAGAAAATGGAACAACTCACCGAGGGCGAGAGCAGGTGCCGCTCACATGCCTAGTTAAAGGGATGCTGAAAATGTGTCACGGCCGTGATGCTCATCACGGGCAGGCCGTGATCAATTCTAGTCCATAGGAGCTGGCCTGTCACGGCCGTGACCTCCATCACGGCTAGGCCGTGATGCTCTCTGATCTTCAGGGTCCTCTCATCACGCCCGTGATGGGTATCACGGCTGGGCCGTGATCCTTTCTGGTCTTCATGGTTAGCTCATCACGGCCGTGACCAGTGTCACGGCCTGGGCGTGATGGTTACTGACTTCGTTTGTCCTTGCCCTTTTTGCTTCTCCTTCTTTCTTACCCTGAAAACACTTAACAAATCTATTAAATTATGATCTTTTTCCTCTTGATCTTCTCAAATTATTCAAGAGTTAAAATCAAAAACAAATGGAAAAGGGAAAGAAAACTTGGGTTGCCTCCCAATAAGCGCTTCTTTAACGTCACTAGCTTGATGGGTCGGTGATCTCAAGGATCACGAAGGCGCACAGCTGTGGTCAATCTCTCGATGTCACCACCCAAGTAGGCCTTGAGCCTTTGGCCATTGACTTTGAAGGTCCTTTTTGAAGTAGGATCCTCCACTTCTATAGCTCCATGAGATGAGACTTCTTTGACAATGAACGGTCTCGTCCACTTAGACTTCAACTTGCCCGGAAACAATCTCAGCCGGGAATTGAATAATAAAACCTGTTGTCCCGACTGAAATGCTTTCATCACGATCTTCTTGCCATGATAAGTCTTGACTCACTGCTTGTATATAGCTGCATTCTCATATGCATTAAGGCGCATCTCCTCTAATTCATGCAGCTGATTGACTCTTTTCTCACCCGCCAAAGTGGCATCAAAATTCAAGAACTTCAATGCCCAAAAGGCTCAATGCTCCAACTCTACGGGTAGATGACATACCTTCCCATAGACCATCTGAAACGGAGATAACCCCAAAGAAGTTTTTAATGCAGTCCGGTAAGCCCACAAGGCATCGTCAAGCTTCTTTGCCCAATCTTTTCTTGAAGTGGCCACAGTTTTTTCCAGAATTCGCTTAATCTCCCGGTTAGAGACCTCCGCTTGCCCATTTGTTTGTGGATGATATGGAGATGCCACGTTATGCCTCACATCATACTTGGTCAACACATTTTTCAGTTGTGAGTTGCAGAAGTGAGATCCCCCATCACTTATAAGGACCCTTGGCACACCGAACCGGGCAAAAATGTTCTTTTTTATGAACTTAATCACTGTTTGCGCATCATTATTCGGTGTTGCAACGGCCTCCACCCATTTAGAAACATAGTCCACCGCCACCAAGATATATTGATTGGAGAATGAAGGTGGAAGTGGACCCATAAAATCTATGCCCCAACAATCAAATACTTCAACCTCCAATATGTTTTGAAGTGGCATCTCATCCCTTTTAGATATGTTCCCGGTCCTTTAGCACTTGTCACAACTCTTCACATGATTGTAAGAGTCCTTGAAGATTGAGGGCAAAAGAGCCCATATTGGAGGACCTTTACAGCTGTCCTATCCCCATTGTAATGTCCACCATATGGAGAGTTATGGCAATGCCACAAAATACTCCTCGCTTCCTCTTGACTAACACACCTCCTCCATAAGACATCTGGTCCAACCTTGAACAGAAATGGATCATCCCACATGAAATGGTTGGCATCCCTTAAGAATTTTTTTCTTTTGCTGCCAAGTGAGGTGCTCCCGGAACAATGTTGGCTGCCTTGAAATTTGCCATGTCGGCAAACCATGGTCTTTCATGCACTAGAAATAAGGCCTCATCCGGGAACTCGTCCCGAATGTCCTTTTCTTTTGCAGTAACCTCTTCATTCACCAACCGAGATAAGTGGTCAGCCACCATATTTTTGCTGCCTTTTTTTGTCCTTGATGACTAAGTCAAATTCCTGCAACAATAAAATCCACCATATGAGTCTTGGTTTTGAATCTAACTTAGTCAAAAAATATTTAATTGCAGCATGATCAGTAAAAACAGTGACTTGTGACCCAATCAAGTATGAACAAAATTTTTCCAATGCAAACACTATGGCTAGCAACTCTTTTTCAGTTGTTGCATAATTTATTTGGTTCTCATTGAGAACCGTGCTAGCATAGTGAATGGCATGGAAAAACTTTTCCCTTCGCTGTCCAAAAACTGCCCCAACTGCGTAGTCACTGGCATCACACATTAATTCAAATGGTGACTCCCAGTTGGGTGCAACAAGAATAGGAGCGGTGATCAATTTTTCTTTCAAAATCTGAAAAGAAGTAAAGCAAGCAGTATCAAACACAAATGGTGTGTCCTTGTTCAAAAGGCTACACAACGGCTTGGCTATCTTTGAGAAGTCTTTGATGAACCGCCGGTAAAAGCCTGCAAGCCCAAGAAAACTCCTCACACCCTTGACATTCACCGGTGGAGGTAGTTTCTCAATCACATCAATCTTGGATCTATCCACTTCGATTCCCTTAGCTGAAATCTTGTGCCCGAGCACAATGCCCTCCTGCACCATAAAATGACACTTCTCCCAATTTAAGACTAAATTAGTGTCCATGCACCTCTTTAACACAGCAGCAAGGTTAGACAAGCAATTATCATAAGAGGAACCGAAAACAAAAATCATCCATAAAAATTTCAATGTATTTTTCTACCATATCGTAGAAAATGGAAAGCATGCACCTTTGAAATGTTGCAGCGCATTACAAAGACCGAAAGGCATCTTCCGATAGGCAAAAACTCCAAAAGGACATGTGAAGGCAGTTTTCTCTTGGTCTTCCGGTTAACCGCAATTTGGTTATAACCCAATAACCATCCAAGAAACAATAATAAGCTTACCCAGCCAACCTCTCCAACATTTGGTCCATAAATGGAAGTGGGAAGTGATCTTTACTAGTAGCTTGATTTAGCTTCCGGTAATCTATACACATTCGCCAACCGGTGACCGTTCTAGTTGGGATTAACTCATTCTTCTCGTTGTTCACGACCGTCATGCCAACTTTCTTGGGACCACTTGTACAGGACTCACCCAACCAGATCACGTCTTCAAGGAGTTTCAACACTTCCTTCCTTACCACTTCTTTCATTGTAGGATTGAGCCTCCTTTGCTGTTGGACCACTGGTTTAAATTCAGCCTCCATCATGATCTTGTGCATACAAAATGTGGGGCTAATACCTTTCAAATCTAAGATGGACCATCCAATAGTTGTTTTATGCTCTCTAAGCACCCTTACAAGTTTCTCCTCTTCCAATTTGGACAATACATTGCTCACTATGACGGGATTTTCATCATTCTCACCAAGAAACACATATTTCAAGTGGAGAGGTAGGGGTTTAAGCTCTAACTTGAGCTTCTCTTGGACTTCATCCTTTTTGAGCTCTTCTTTCTTAGTATTGACAGCCAGTTGATTGGGTTGAGCTTCCAAATCACACAAACACTCCTCTATTTCCTTCTCCTCTCTCTCATCAAGATTTTCAATAGAGTTCATAATTACCTTCTCAAGAGTAGAGGAACGGTGCTGATGTGCAAAGACTTCTTTAGCCACTACATCCATAATGTCCATGCGAAAACAATTCTCTTCATCACTCGGGTGATGATAGCTTCAAATACATTGAAAGTAACCTCTTCATCTTGCACTCTGAGTCGAAGTTGGCCTTTTGTACATCTATCAAAGCACGACCAGTTGCTAGAAAAGGTCTCCCTAATATAAGTGGAACTTCTGCATCCTCCTCCATGTCTAATATCACAAAATCTGCTGGGAAGATGAACTTATCCACTTTAACCAAAACATCTTCCATAATACCAAAAGGATGCTTGATTGATCTATTGGCTAGTTGCAATTCCATCCTTGTTGGTTTCACTTCACCACCTCCAAGCTTGTTCAAGATTGAAAGAGCATCAAATTGATACTCGACCCCAAGTCACACAAGGCCTTCCCAATAGCAACACTCCCAATTGTGCAAGGGATTGTAAAACTACCAGGATCTTTAAGCTTTGGAGGTAGCTTCCTTTGAAGTATCGCACTGCATTCTTCCGTCAAGGCAACAGTCTCATCTTCTTTAAACCTCCTTTTCTTCGTAAGTAACTCTTTCATGAACTTTGCATAAGTTACCATTTGCTCTAGTGCTTCAGCAAAGGGTATGTTGATTTGTAACCTCTTAAAGATGTCAAGAAATTTGGCAAATTGCTCTTCCTTCTCCTTCTTCTTGCTTAAGTGAGGATATGGCAACTTTACATAAGAGGGGATCTCTTGAGGCTTGTCCCCATCTTTCAAAATCTGACTTCTACTCTTCCTCAAAATTGAATTTTCATCCACTAACTTTTCTCTCTTGTCTTTTTCACTATCTTTTTCTTCTTCCTCTATTACAACCTCTTTGCCTTTTTCCTCATTTTTCTCTTTTTCAAAGACTCAACCTCAGCTTTTTTCAAAGCAACTCTCTGATTTTTCAACAAAGGCTCACCGCTCACTTTCTCAAGACTTTTACCACTCCTCAAAACAATAGCCTTACAATGCTCTTTAGGATTTATTTGAGTATTACCTGAAAAACTGCCGCTAGATTGTTCCGCTAGGTGCTTTGCAATTTGTCCAACTTGAACCTCCAAGTTTTTTATGGCAGCATCGGTGTTTTTATGGTTTGACATGGACATTTGCATGAATTGATTGAGGGTGTTTTCCAAGATAGAAGTCCGGTCTTGAGGCGGTTGTGTAGGATGAGGCTTACTTGCTTGTCCGGCATCTTGTTTCCAACCAAAACTTGGTTGATTCCTCCACCCTTGGTTGTAATTGTTGGAATATTGGTTGTTACCTTGCCGCCCATAGTTCCCCATATAATTAGCTTCCTCATGGGAACTAGGTGTGGCCTCACAATTTCCATTATCATGATCTCCTCCACAAAAATCACATATCATTACCTGTTGAGGTGGCATGGTTGTCCCTTGAATGGTTTGGAGTTGTTGTGGGAGTTGAGCTAGTTGCTTGGTAATGGACTCAAGTTGTTGTGTCATAAGCTTGTTTTGAGCCAAAAGTGCAGTTTGTGAGTCTAACTCCAATACTCCCTTTCTTGATGTGGCACCTCGATCATGATGCATCAAATAGTCATTAGATGCCATAGCTTCTATCAAAGTCAATGCTTCCTCTGGTGTCTTTGTGTTCATGGAACCTCCAGCTGAGGCATCCAACATAAGCTTGGTTGACGGCCTCAATCCATTGCAAAATGTTTGCATTAGGACAAGATCATCAAAACCAAGATTTGGACATCTTCGGAGCAAGTCTTTGAACCTTTCCCATGTGTCATGAAGAGTCTCACCCTCTTGTTGAGCAAAGCTTGTGATATCACCCCGTGTCTTCATAAATCTTGAGGCGGGAAAGAACCTTGCAAGAAATTTAGCCTCTAAGTCAACCCATGTAGTGATGCTCCCCCTTGGTTGAGATTGGAGCCAAGCCTTGGCTCTATCTCTTAGAGAGAATGGAAACAACCTTAGGCGAATTGCATCATCGGTAGCACCATTTAACTTCACCGTATCACATAACTCAATGAAGTTGGAGACATGATTATTAGGATCCTCCTTCTCCATCCCGGCAAATTGATTTTGCTGCATCATATTCAAGAGAGCCGGCTTGATCTCAAAATTGTTGGAATTCACTGGAGGCCTCACTATGCTAGTGACATGCCGATTGACATTTGCTTTGGCATAATCCCCAAGTGTCCTCCGTGGAACACCCTCACCATTGCCTGCCATCTCAAGTGGTTCTTGACGAACTTGTGAAGTGGAGGTTTCTTGTTCTTTCTTGTTGCACTAATAACTTCTGTTGTCTTGCTTGACTCCGATTCTTCCTAGCCGTATTTTCTATTTCAGGATCGTAGAGAAGTTGGTCAGCTGGCATAGTACCTCGCATGCACAAAAGCCTCGAGACCAAGAATGTTAGCACTCAATGACAAAGAAAGAGAAAAGAGATAATAAAAAAATAAAATTGTGCTTAAATTAGTAATTGAAATGGGTATGCTAATATTGAAACACAGTCCCTGGCAACGGTGCCAAAAACTTGTTGGTGAACAACCTAGGCAAGTATACCCAGTCGTACAAGTAATAAAGAGGTGAGAGGGACATCGTTTCCACGAGGACTAAGACAAGTACTAGCACGTACCAAATCAACTACTATCTAAGCGAACCTTTGGATGGAAGGGAGCTCAATATTAAATACCAAGCCCAAGAGTTAAAATAAACAAAATAAAAGGAAAAAGTTCTTTTTGGATTTTTGTCAAACACTTGGAATGCAGAAAAATGGTTCTTCAAATATGATGAAATCAATGAAAAAATGCTCAGGATCGGCCATGATTGAGCTTGGATGACGATAGAGCTTGAAAAGTGAAGATAACGTGCCAAGCAGAGCCCATCACGGCCTAGCCGTGATGCCCATCACGGCCATGATGAAGCAGAGCTGAAAAGACAGAAGACAAAAGTCGAGTCGTCACGGCCTAGCCGTGATGACCATCACGGCTGTGACAAGCCAGGAAGAACCGATCACGGCCTAGCCGTGATGAGCATCACGACCGTGATGCTCCAAATTTGAAAAACGCCACCTGAACACGTCACGAACGACGTGATGGCCATCACGACCGTGACGTGCGCCCGATCTATAAATAGAGCCGCATTGAACAGAAAAAGGGACTGACATTTAACCTAAAAAAAGGGACTTTTATCCGGACTTGAGGCCGCTCTTGGGGCGAATTAGAACCCTAAAAGGGGTATTTTCTCTGCTCTTGGATTGGAAGAAGATTGAAGGATTCGTCATGGAGTTTTCTTCTTCTCTTCTCTCTTCCTCTTTTGTAATTTCTATTACTATGAGTAGTTAAATCCTCTTCTTGTTGGCGTTAAATGTAGCTTTTCTGAACTTGATTGTCTCTTGATTTGGTTTTAATCCAAGTTTCTATTTCTTTATGAGTATTTGATTCTATGGTTAATGTCTTTCTTGGCTTAGCTACCCATGGAATGATTTGTTGCTTTGATAGACAATTGACAGATTGATGTTAAGGTATGCTCATGAATCAAATGCCAAGTGGTTCATGAACCTAGACATAGGTCTTGGGGTGCTTGCAATCTTATAAGTCTTGGTTCTTTATGAAAAATCTCAGGTTAATCCACCTAAGACATTAGGGTTTAATTTGGGATTTTAGGCTCATTCCACCTAAGACATTAGGGTTTGAGTATTTCAAAAAAAAGTCTTGATTGGCATAATTGAATTAGGAATTGTGTTATTAACCATTTCATTGGAATCAAGGGAGGATTAGTGTAGTCTAACCCTGACAAAGTTTATCCTTTTGTTAATTCTGCACTCCAAGTGTTTGTTAAAAGTCCAAAAAGACAAAAAATATATTATTGCTTTGTTGTTTTATGTTTTGATCTCTTCATACCATAGTTCAATCTAGATAGTTGTTGGCATTATGAATTGGTAATTGGAAACTGATCCCTGAGGACGATATCCGGTCTTACCACCGTATTACTTGTTTGCGACTAGGTACACTTGCCGAAATCGTATCAAGTTTTTGGCGCCGTTGCCTGGGATTAGTTTTGTCAATATCATTAGTAACAAAGTAGACAACTACTTTAGACATTTTTTTTATATATATTTTTCTCTATATATTTGATTTTTTTCTTTTGAGTTGTGTTTGTCCAAGGTGGATTGCAACACATGGAGATTTATTATTTTCCTACCTTGGATGGAGTTACAAAACTTTCCTTTGGGCCTATTGTAGTCCTGGGAGACTATGAGCTCTGGGGAAATCAATGCCCTCATGCACAAGCTTGTAGTGTAATCATGAAGCATGAGGAGGAGTGGAAATTGAATGAGCCAAGTCCCTTGAAAGTGTCTCTACAACAATATTCACTAGAGCTATCCATCTCTGAGACCAAAATCATAACCAACTGTGATAGTATCAAAGCTGTGGTGCAGAATTTCAAAATGCAAGTTAACGAAATTTGTAAACAGTTGGTACAAGAATCACATGAAGTACAATTTGAGAAAAATCTGGTTTTGGGGATAGTTCAAAGTGAAGTTGAAGTGGTAGTGGAAGAGGAGCCACAAGAAAAAGAACATGGGATGGAAAGCAAAGAGGATCTATATTTCACCATGCTTGCCAAGGATATTGATATTGCTAACTTGGACAAATATATTGGTTTGCATGCATGTGTGGATCCTACAAAATTGGCTCAAGAAGTAAAACCTCAGGTGCTTCATGGAACATTTATGCCTGAAGAGGTCAAAAAGCCATTTGACCATGGAGGGACCGAGGGAAGATTCATATTACTTCTGCAATTGCCACTCCACAAACCATGGGATCCGAGTGGAGGATCTTACATCTTAAGCACCTCTTGGTCCTTATACCACAAGCTATGGGATCCAGGTGGATGTTTCTCAATAAGTCAAGCTAGTGACGTTAAAGAAGCGTTTATTGGGAGGCAACCCAAATTTTCTTTTTCTTTTTTTTTTGTTTCTATTTGTTTCTGATTTTACCTCTTGAATAATTTGAGAAGATCAAGAGGACAAAATTCATAACTTAATAGTTTTGTTAAGTGTTTTCAGGCTTAGAAGGAAGGAAGAGTGAAAGGGCAGGGAGAAACAAATTCAGCAACCATCATGCCCAGGCCGTGACACTGGTCACGACCGTGATGAGCTTAATGTGAAGACCAGAAAGGATCACGGCTTGCCCATTATCATCATCACGGGCGTGATGAGAGGTCCCTGAAGATCAGAGAGCATCACGGCCTAGCCGTGATGAGGATCACGACCGTGACACAATTTGCAGCCTATCTTTGCCTAGGCATGTGAGCCAGCACCCGCTACCACCTCGGTGAGTTGTTCCATTTTTCTCCTCTCTGCGACTTAATTATTTACATTGGGGACAATGTAATTTTTTAAGCTTGGGGTAGGGGTATTTTTGTATATTTTTGCATTTTGCATGATGCATTCATTTAGGCATAACTTTGCATGATCACATGACTCGATTGCCCCTTGCTTAGATTATGCATCCAATTGTGAGAACTGAGTGCCAAATAAATAGAAATAGTGAATTTTTGAACCCAATTTTTTTTTATTCTTGTGATAAGGCTGCAAATAAAAATTTCTTGAGATGATCTTTGATAGTTGATAATTAGTATGTGGTTCCGTAGATTTGTGTTTCTCATTGATTTCTGAACTACTAAATGTGAGATTTTTGAGCCAAAAGGGGTACTCACTAAATCTACCCCATTCTTTGTGATAGAGTGTTTATTCCTCTTGGATGTAATCCTCTAGAACTTGACTTGAAACCGTATTGAAGCTTAAAAAATTTTTAGAACATTTTTGAAAATGATTGAGGCATTAGGTATTTTTCCGGCCTTCTGAGCTTTGATTGATGAAATGCTACCCCTTAGTTGCCCAATTTTGAGCCTGAAAGAATAAAATACTTTTCTTGGTACCCTGAAATATATTGATGAGTGATGCTTGATAGGTGACCTTCTAAAGTATTGCACAAAAAGGGTAAAAAGGTAGTTGAAAAAGTATGGGATGAGAAAATCAGAAAAATATTTCTCTTGAGCTGAAAATCTCCCCTTCTCCAAATAAAAGAAAAAGAAATATAAATAGAGAAGGGGATCACAAAAAGAAATGAGAAATAAAACAAAAAAAAGAAAGTAAAAAAGTTGGAGAAATAAATCAAAACCCAAAAAGGTATTTTAGAAGGTCATGCTTTGCAATGCTTGATATTTTGTGTAGCCTTTTGAAATTTCCTTTTCTTGATTTCCCCACCTAACAATTAATCCCATGGCCCTGCTACAACCCAAGTAAATACCTCATGATTCTTTTGTGTTTTCATTAATAAAGTAGAGATTTGGTTGATAGTCAAGCTTATGGTAGAATTCATTCCTTGAGGAAATTGAGCGAATTGTTATATATCCCTAAACATTTGAGTGAGGTAAGAAAGAGTGCCCGAATCAGTGAGAACATGAGTCTAAGAACCTAAGCTTCTAATTGGACTTGAAATTGATTGTCTCTTGATGAATTATTTGAAAATGCCTGTTACATGGATTAGTTGCTCGGGTTCATGGTTCACTATCCATGCTCTGATTATTCTTATCTTCTGGCCTTGGTGTTTGCTTGAGGACAAGCAAAGTCTTAAGCTTGGGGTGATTTGATGAGTGTGATTTTACCTTATATTTCATGTACATTTCTGCATGCATTTTCATATAGTTAGGCCATTTTAGTTTGATTTTTGTTAGTTTTTCCTTTAGAACTGGTAAGGCGGTTTCGTGGTGTTGTTTTGCAGAAATCAATGAAAAAATACTCAGGATCGACCATGATTGAGCTTGGATGACGATAGAGCTTGAAAAGTGAAGATAACGTGCCAAGCAGAGCCCATCACGGCCGTGATGAAGCAGGACTGAAAAGACAGAAGGCAAAAGTCAGAAGTTGTCACGGCCTAGCCGTGATGACCATCACGGCTGTGACAGGCCAGGCAGAACTGATCACGGACTAGCCGTGATGAGCATCATGGCCGTGATGCTCCAAATTTTAAAACGCGCCCACTCCACAACACGTCACGGCCTGGCCGTGATGGCCATCACGGGCGTGACACGCGCCTGATCTATAAATAGAACTGCACTGAACAGAAAAAGGGACTGACTTTTAACCTAAAAAAAGGGGACTTTTATCCAGACTTGGAGGCTGCGGCTGGGGTTGAATTAGAACCCTAAAAAGGGTATTTTCTCTGCTCTTGGATTGGAAGAAGATTGAAGGATTCGTCATGGAGTTTTCTTCTTCTCTTCTCTCTTCCTCTTTTGTAATTTCTATTACTATGAGTAGTTAAATCCTCTTCTTGTTGGGGTTAGATGTAGCTTTTCTGAACTTGATTGTCTCTTGATTTGGTTTTAATCCAAGTTTCTATTTCTTTATGAGTATTTGATTCTATGCTTAATGCTTTTCTTGGCTTAGCTACCCATGGAATGATTTGTTGCTTTGATAGACAATTGAAAGATTGATGTTAAGGCATGCTCATGAATCAAATGCCAAGTGGTTCATGAACCTAGACATAGGTCTTGGGGTGCTTGCAATCTTATAAGTCTTGGTTCTTCATGCAAAATCTCAGGTTAATCCAACTAAGACATTAGGGTTTAATTTGGGATTTTAGGCTCATTCCACCTAAGACATTAGGGTTTGAGTATTTCAAAAAAAAAAGGCTTGATTGGCATAATTGAATTAGGAATTGTGTTATTAACCATTTCATTGGAATCAAGGGAGGATTAGTATAGTCTAACCCTGACAAAGTTTATCCTTTTGTTAATTCTGCACTCCAAGTGTTTGTTAAAATTCCAAAAAGACCAAAAATATTTTATTGCTTTGTTGTTTTATGTTTTGATCTCTTCATACCATAGTTCAGTCTAGGTAGTTGTTGGCATTGTGAATTGGTAATTGGTAACTGATCCCTGAGGACAATATCCGGTCTTACCACCGTATTACTTGTTTACGACTAGGTACACTTGCCGAAATCGTATCACTACATCTAATCCCAACAAAAAGGGAATTTAGCTACTCATGATCATAGAGAAAGCCAAAATAAAAGAAATAGAGATAAAGGAGAGAAGAAACTCCATGGAAGCCTTCACAGCAGCCCCTGGTTCAGAGAGAATGTCTTAGGTTAAAAATTGTCTGTTTTCTGTTATGCCCAGATGCCTATTTATAGATTAGGTGCGCGTCACGGCCGTGATGGCCATCACGGCCAGGCCGTGACTGGTTTTGCCATGGGCGCGCTTTCAAATTTTGGTTTGTCACGGTCGTGATACTCATCACGGCAAGGCCGTGACCAGTTCTACCTGTGAGGGTCTGGTTCAGGTGACAGGTCACGGCCGTGATGGTCATCACGACTAGGCCGTGATGATCTCTGACTTTTGCCTTCTTTCTTTCCAGCTCTTCTTGATCATGGCCGTGATGGGCTCTGTTTGGCTCATTTTCTTCACTTTTCAAGCTCTATCTTCATCCAAGCTCCATCATGGCTGATCCTAAGCATTTAACCCTTGATTTCTCCAAAACAACACCACAAAACCGCCTTACCCGTTCCAAGGTAAAAACTAACAAAAATAAAATTAAAATTGCCTAAACTATATGAAAATGCATGCAAAAATGTACATGAAATATGAGGTGAAATCACACTCATCAGCGGGTTAAGAAGAGTACCCATGTGTATCTAGAATAGTCATCAACTATGACAAATCCATATTTTCTTCCAGCCAGGCTGGCAACACTAACTGGTCCAAACAGATCCATGTGTAGCAACTGAAGAGGTCTAGAGGTTGATACTTGGTTTTTAGATTTGAAACTTGATTTTATCTGTTTACCTCTCTGACATGCATCACACAAGACATCTTTCTTAAAACTAATATCAGGCAATCCTCTGACAAGATTATTCCTTTTTAATTCAGAAGTTAGTTTCATACTAGCATGTCCTAGTTTCTAATGCCATAACCATCTTTCATTCTCTTTAGACATCAGACAGGTTACACTTTGATCTGAGAGACCAGATAGTTCAATCTTATAAAGATTTTGTTGCCTTTTAGCTGAAAAGAGGGTTTTGCCATAACAGTCTTTGACTATGCATACATCCTTGGTAAAGGAAACATCAAATTCACTATCACATAATTGACTTATGCTAAGTAAATTGTGTCTTAATCCTTTAACCTTAAGAACATTAGATATAGAGGGAAGGGGGTTTACCACCAATAGTACCAATTCCTAAAACTTTCCCTTTCTGATTGCCTCCAAAGGCAACATGTCTTCCTTTCTTAAGTTGGAGGTCTAGGAACATAGACCTTTCTCCTGTCATATGACGCGAGCAACCACTGTCCAGGTACCAGCAGTGGTGTTTTCTTTGTCCTGTTGAGGACACCTGAAACAAAAATTATTTGATCTTTAGGTACCCATATTTTTCTAGGTCCTTTTCTGTTAGTTCTAGGAGTCTGTGAAGACTTCCTTATCTTCTAGGTGTAGACTTGGTTACAGTTGACTTAACAGATATTGTAGAAGCTTTAGTTGATACTTTATGATGTGTCTGATGGACATATCCAATACCTTCTTTATTAAGAGAGTGCCTCTAACAGCCAGGTAGCTTAGTTAGATTGTCTCTGCCATTAATAAATTTGGCAAGATCAAAAGTGAGCTCTTCCACTTTCTGTTGAAATTTTTCAACTTCTTCAGATGGTGATGTTTCACTTGAGATCTTAGCTTCATTAGACTCTTCAGTCTTCAACTTACTGTTCTCTTTAGCCAGCTTCTTACACTCTTGAGATTTCTGTTTATGCTCACTGGTGAGCTTTACATACTCTTTCTTGAGGGATTTGAAGGCCTTAGATAAGCAGTTGGATTCCTCCAGTAACTCCTCATAGGCATCAAGTAATTCCTCATAGTCAGGATGTACCTCATCATCTGAGTCTGAGTCAGTGTTGGCCATCAAACAGAGATTGGCTTCTTCCTCTGTTTCTTCATTAGAAGATGTTGACTCCAGATCCTCCCAAGTAGCCATCATTCCTTTCTTCTTCTTCTTGAAGAATTTCTTAAAAGGGGCCTTCTTGAGTTGAGGACATTCAACCTTGATATGACCAGGCTTCTTCCAATCATAGCAGACAATTGTACTTTTGTCTGTTGAAGTGGATTCTTTGAAGTTCTTGTCTTTGTTGAACCTTATGAATGGCTTATCCCTCTTGAACTTCTTTTCCTACAGGAGAAGCTTTAGCTTCCTGGTTAGGAGAGACAATTCTTCATCACTTTCAGAATCCTCGGGTTTAGACTAGTCAGCATCACTGGATGACTCGTCTGCCTTCAGAGCCTTGGAAGCTTTTGCTGAATTTTGATCAGCCTTTAGAGAAATTGACTTGCCCTTCTTTGGTGCAACTTCGTCTCCAAGTTCTTGCTCATGAACAGTGAGTGTTCCAAGAAGTTCATCCATAGTCAAGGTAGTGAGATCCTTGGCTTGAGAGACAGTAACGACTAAAGGCCTCCACTGTTTAGGTAGACTTCTTAGAATCTTTCCAACCTTCTCAGTGTTGGTGGAGACTTTGCCAAGAGATTTTAAACTATTGACTATAGTTTGGAATCTTCCTATCATTTGAGCAACAGATTCTCCTTCCTCCATGACAAACAGTTCATACTTTCTGACAAGTATAGCAATCTTTGACTCTTTGACTTTGGCTGTTCCTTCATGTGTGACAGCTAAAGTGTCCCATATTTCTTTGGCAGAGTCACAAGCACATACCTTCTCAAAATCCTCAGGACTAAGAGCTCAAATGATGTTATATCTAGCTTTGTGGTTCAGCTCCTATTTTGTCTTTTCTGCAGTAGTCCACCGAGCTTTTGGCTTGTTAGAGTCATCATCATTCTTGGGAATGAATGGACCATCTTTAATGACATCCCAGATATCAGAGTTTGAAGAAAGAATGAACCATTGAAATCTATCTTTCCAATAGTTGTAGTTTTCTCCATTGAAGTAAGGAGGTCTGGTTAGAGAAGCTCCTTCAGTTTGGTGACTTCCACTTGAACTAGCTCCAGCAGTCATGTCTATTCTTCAGGACCTTTTACCTCGCACTGTTAGATTCTCAACCCAGAGGCTGAGCTATGATACCAACTGAAATAGACGACTATAAACAAGAGAATGGGGGTTGAATTGTGTTTATCAGAATTTAAACAAAGTTGAAAACTTTTTGCACTCCGAAGATTGGTTCAGACGAGTGGAAAGATACTGAACAGACAGGTGACTTGTCTGACTATATTTTAACAGAAAATCAGGCAAGCACACCACTTTTAAAAACTAATAAGAAAACCAAAACAACAAAAGAGTTTAAGGAAAGAGAGATTGGCACAACTATTTATCCTGGTTCACTCTTCAATACAAAGAGCTACGTCCAGTCCTTGGCAGCACCAAGTTTTATCCACTATAACTGATCAGGTTACAGACTCCAAGTATTGTTTGCACACCTAGCCTCTTCAGCCTCCAACACAAGTATTCTTTGCACACCTAGCCTCTTCATGCTCACTCAGGTTTGTTTGAGAAGTTTGTTTGTAATAAATACAATCAGACAGACAGATCTTTCACTAACACTCAGGGAGTGGTTTTAAATGTAAAGTTGAGGAAAGTTTACATAATAACTTCAAATGATTGAAGAATACAGAATGAAAGAATGAAGAAATTAATGCGTAGAGTAATGGCTCTTTAATGCTATATGTATTTTCTATGTCTTCATCTTCAATGACTTCTGTATTTATAGTCTTCAAGCATTTAAGATTCGTTAGAGACATTCCTTCAGATGTTGGCTTCAAGCAGAACTTCATTAAATGCAATAGAGTCATTCTGGGCAGCCATTAATGCAATAGGAACATTGGTTGTACTCTAGCTTGAAGGATCATGGCTTTATGCATCGTGAAACAGCCATATCAGAGTTGTGCAAAGAGCTTTTTGTACTTTACTGAGTACAATTTACTTTTCATGCAAGGACCAGAGGTACTAGGGAATAAAGCATGTTGGAAGCATTCTTTAACTGGTCTTTGGTTCTGATATCCGAGGTTGCTTGAGAGAGTAGCTTCTGACTTTTCTTGATAAGCGTGAGAGTAAGTAGGAGAGAAGGCTTCAAGTTTCTTTCTAATGGGACAGCCAACAAAAGCTTGTTTGGTCCTTGATTCTTCAACGGGTAACCTCATATAAGTGTAGGAACTCGTGGGGAGACAGGTTGAAGACGTATCTTGAGAGAAGTCAATAATCCTAGTCAGCAGACAGGTTGACTTTCGCTTATCCAGACAGGTAGTCACCTATATGAGCAGACAGATGATTCTTACTGTTTTAATCTGCACACTAGATAGACAGGTTAGCAACCAATATGAAGGTTAATTAAATCATTAACCAATGTTTAGTTCTCATCAAAACTTGGGAAATGTACATCAGACATTTTAAAGACTTAACAATCTCTTTTCCCCATACCTGGTATGAAGATTCCTCTAACACCAACGAAAACGAAACTACTTTTTTTCCCTCGTGCGGCTTGTCAAACTCCTCAAGCCTTGGTCAAACACAAAAGAATAACTAATAAATATCCAAATCAATAAACATGAAAAGGAGATTTAGGAGGGATGACCACGTTACCTTAATTGTCTCTAACGAGCGACTTTTCTCCCAAACGATGGCAAGAACACCAAGCACATGATGGGTTCAGAGAAAAGGGGAAAGGGAGAGGTTTCTGTCGCACTAGGGTTGCTAAAAGTGCCAAAGCAAGGGTTAACCCGTAACCCCCTATCTAAAACTCTATTTATAAGATCAGGCCCCGAGAACGGCCGTGCTACCCCTAAGCATGGGCATGCTTAACTTGAGCACGGGCTTGCTCAATTAAGCACGGGGTCCGCAACATGTGCGTCAAAACTTACGTTTTTCGACACTGTCGTGCTCCCCTTGAGCACGGCCGTGTTCGTGGCCCAAACAGCCATTGAGCCAGCCTTCGAGCACGGGGTCATGTTAAAATGAGCACGGCCGTGCTAATGCATCCGAAAGGGATTGTTCACCAAAAAGTCCCACTAGATCCCATTCTAACGTCCCTAAGGCATATTTCTAAACATTACTACAACACAGAAACATACATAAAACATATAAAATGCTTAAAGGCTTTTAAATGAAAAATGGGTTGTTATAGCAATCAACCTCAAAATCTCATCATCTAGGATCAAAGCTTACTCTAAGTCCACAACTGGTCCTACATGCATGATTGGCCAATTCTACAGCAACGTAATTCGGTAGTTGGGTTACTAGCTCCTGCGTTACCAAGAAAGTGCAACAGATGTCCTCCAACGCGAAGCACGA
Source organism: Sophora flavescens (assembly GCA_030762895.1). Classification (NCBI taxonomy): domain Eukaryota; kingdom Viridiplantae; phylum Streptophyta; class Magnoliopsida; order Fabales; family Fabaceae; genus Sophora; species Sophora flavescens. Next base: position 130,919,351 of record CM061064.1, read on the forward strand.
GCGTGCTTAACTTGAGCACGGGCTTGTTCAATTAAGCACAGAGTCTGCAACATGTGGGACAAAACATACGTTTTCCGACACTATCGTGCCCCCCTTTAGCACGGATGTGTTCGTGGCCCAAATAGCCACTGAGCCCGCCTTTGAGCACGAGGCCATGCTGAGCATGACCGGCCGTGCTCATGCATCCGAAAGGGATTTTTCACTAGAAAGTCCCACTAGATCCCATTCTAACATCCCTAAGGCACATTTCTAAACACTACTACAACACAGAAACATACATATAACATATAAAATGCTTAAAGGTTTTTAAATGAAAAATGGGGTGTCACAGCAATCAACCTCAAAATCTCATCAACTAGGATCAAAGCTTACTCTAAGTGCACAACTGGTCGTACTTGCAAGATTGTCCAATTCTACAGCAACATAATTCGGTAGTTGGGTTACCAGCTCCTGTGTTACCAAGAAAGTTCAACAGAGGGCCTCCAACACGAAGCACGGGCGTGCTTAACTTGAGCGCGAGCTTGTTCAATTAAGCACGGAGTCCGCAACATGTACGACAAAACTTACGTTTTCCGACATTGCCGTGCTCCCCTTGAGCACGGCTGTGTTCATGGCCCAAATAGCCACTGAGCCCGTCTTTGAGCACGAGGTCATGTTGAGCATGACCGGCCGTGCTCATGCATCCGAAGGGGATTTTTCACTATAAAGTCCCACTAGATCCCATTCTAACGTCCCTAAGGCACATTTCTAAACACTACTACAACACAAACATACATATAACATATAAAATGCTTAAAGACTTTTAAATGAAAAATGGGGTGTTATAGCAATCAACCTCAAAATCTCATCAACTAGGATCAAAGCTTACTCTAAGTGGACAACTGGTCCTACATGCATGATTGGCCAATTCTACAACAACGTAATTTGGTAGTTGGGTTACTAGCTCCCGTGTTACCAAGAAAGTGCAACAGAGGTCCTCCAACGCGAAGCATAGGCGTGCTTAACTTGAGCACGAGCTTGCTCAATTAAGCACGGGGTCCGCAACATGTGCGTCCAAACTTATGTTTTCCGACACTGTCGTGCTCCCCTTGAGCACGGCCATGTTCATGGCCAAAACAACCCCTGAGCCCGCCATTGAGCACGGGGTCGTGCTGAGCATGAGCACGGCCGTGCTCATGTATCCGAAATGGGTTTTTCACCAGAAAGTCCCACTAGATCCCATTCTAACGTCCCTAAGGCACATTTCTAGACCCTACTACAACACAAACATACATATAACATATAAAATGGTTAAAGGCTTTTAAATGAAAAATAGGGTGTTACAGCAATCAACCTCAAAATCTCATCAACTTGGATCAAAGCTTACTCTAAGTGCACAACTCCTACATGCATGATTGGCCAATTCTACAACAACGAAATTCGGTAGTTGGGTTACTAGCTCCCGCGTTACCAAGAAAGTGCAACAGAGGTCCTCCAACGCGAAGGAAGCACTACCTTCCCGAATCCCTCTAACTGTGAGAAACTCGAGAAGTTCTCCAACTATGAGAAAGCACTTACATCGCTCTGACATCAATTCCACCATCTAGGTCGCTCCGGATAGTCTACCTCAACCTCGTGCAGCGATTGCTCAAACAGCTATTGCAACTGTTCACACAGCCCCTCCGTGACAACCACTCAAACTGCTATTTCAGTTGTACACAGACACACCCCTTGTGCAATAACCACTTAAACGGCTGTTGCAGCTACGCACAAGTATTTTTTCCGACCTCGTATGATAGCCACTCAAACGGCTGTTGCAGCTATTCATACGACCCCTTGTGACAACTATCCAACTCCTGTTGTACCCGTTCACAACCATCAACCTCATATTATCAACCGCTCAAACGGCTACTGCGGCTACCTATAAGGAAGTCCAATGCGAATGACATGCACATGCATCCATCACAAACCGGTACATTACAGCATCAACATCTAACACCTTGGTAACAACAAGATCAACGTCCTAGAGATCTACACCTTGCACTTTGAGAGTTTCCAACCAACTCAGATCAACTCAACTTAGTCTACGTGTCGAATAGTCATTAAATATCCTATTGGTCTAACACCACAACACTCATCTCCCAACTCAACCAAGATCATATCAACCACAATAGCACCATATCAATAGTCAACATATAGTCATGTTAACAACAGTAATCATAGCATGCAACATAGAATCTCAATGGGCATATTAGCATCAACTAAGCATGTTGTCAGTCATCTTGTCATCACATAGGCATGTCAGGCATATCAACAATACACAGACACATCAAACATGTATCAACTACCAGTAGGGTTTGAGGAGCCCTACACATGTTAACAGTCGTACTTTACGCCTACTTTCCCGATAATTGTGGTTTTTTCACCCTCACCTGATAGTACAGGCTTCCCCTTAAAGCTCTTGAACACATCCACACTACTGGCACAAACCTCGGCACGCTTTGCAACAACGTCCACAAATCTGCCACCATCCATACCAGCACATCCATCGTTCCATTTTTCGTCCCGATTACACGTACGGGTATCACAATTTGCCGGAAACACAAAAATACCAATAGAATCAACAACAAGGTTCTAATCAATGAATCGATTTGAATCAAGACACAAAATCAAAGGAAAAAATTACAAAAACAATGGCTGGACTTAGGCGAAATCGGATTCAAAAGTAAGCTCAAGAATCCAAGGGAAAAGGTACCAAAATAGGCTACCGTGTGATCACCATATCTCCAGCTACAGATCTTTAATAATCAATTTGAACGGTGAGAACTAATGATTACCTGTCCTAAACCGTATCACAAAGTTTAAGCCCGATCCAACGGTTAACAAATCTAGGATGTTAGTTCTATGGTGACGGGTTAGGTTGTATACGAGATGAGTTTCTCACCCTCCAGGTCCAGTGTGCGCGCTTAATATCTCACACTCTAGAGATTGGATTAACAATCCGACCGTTGAAGATGAAGAACCACAGGTTATGAACTATCTTATCACATATGAGCACGATCCAACGGTTGATAAAATTTTGGAAACGATTGTACTGCTACTGCACAAACCAAGCTTCAAAGCTTCCAACAAGGGTTGTCTTGTACTTTGAGAATTTTCTTCTCCAACTCTTTTTTCTCTGATGCGTGAAAGTGAGAAGGAAATGAAGTCTGATAACTCTTGTTTCACTTATTTAATTCAATGGTTTGGTTTATACGACTTAGGTGTCTTTTTGGTAACTTGGTGGAATACATGTGTCATTAGGAGATTATTTAGGTGGGTTAGTGGACTAGGTGTCATTGTTTGAGGTAGTTAGGTTGGGTTAGTGGAATTCTAGGTGTCAAGTTAGTGGGCTTAGGCAATCTGCATCGGTGTGAAAAAGTGAGGCTCTTAACTCACAAGCATCGACGTTAGTGGAGATTGAGGTGGCACCTTGGCATCGTGACACATGTTACCGCGTGTTGCCCCATCGACACGCCCGGGTGTTTGCTTCCGCATTTTCCGGTGTAACTTACTGCTCGAATATTTTTCTGTAAATATTTTAGGCTACTCCTAAAAGCCTATTTTACTCACGCCGGGATTAATTGTAACATTCTAACTCTCTATTAATTAATGAATAAATTAATTAATCAATCGCTTGGTTTGTGTCTCTTCTCGTTCTGGACCCGTTTCAACTCTAATTCTCCTTAAACTTGAAACACAAGCTCACTAACACCTAAGGAACATGATTATGCCTTCAAATTAAACATGATTTTCTTCCACCAATAATATTCATGTACAAAAATAGTTTCCATTTGAGTAATGACATGGTGCCATATTAAGCATTTTATGGAAGAAAGTGCAGGACACTACTCCCTTGGTATGGGACCAAAGAAAAGCTTTTGTTGGGACTGGAGGTTGTGCAACAAACAACATAACAAGTATGGAAGATCCAGGAGAAGATGAAAGCTGCAGTAGATAGGACGATAAGAGGAAAAGCTTACCCCTCGATTCATTGGACCATTTCAAATTCTTCACCAAATTGGTCCAATTGCCTATCATATAGCCTTACCTCCCAATTTATCCAATCTCCATGATGTTTTTCATGTATCCCAACTTCGTAAATATCACCCTGATCGATCGCACGTGTTAGATCCCGAATCAATACAAATAAGAGAGAATTTGGAATATGAGGTGCTGCATGTATGCATCGAGGATCAAAGGACCAAGGAACTTAGTGAAAAGTATATCCCATTAGTCAAGGTCATTTAGGACGCGGTGACAGGAGATGCCACTTGGAAAAGAGAGGCGGACATGCAGCAACAATATCCGAATCTTTTCTAAACGTATGATTTAAATTTCGAGGACAAAATTTATTTTAAGGGGTAGTAATGTAACACCCTGTTTTCTTAATTAAAGTGTGGGGCATATATTAAGCACGTTTAATGGCTTAATCATATTCCTTATGTGATGAGAAGCTTGTGTTTCAAGTTTGAGGAAGATCAGAGTTGGAACAAGCTCAGAATGCGAATAAATGCATGAAATCGGGTATCGACAACAGACCCACGCTTGAGCGTGGGATTGCCCAACGTTTGAACTTTGGCAAGCTCAAATGTGGAGGCAGTTGGATGTTTCAACGTTGGAGGGCCCTCGTAGTACCAATGATGATTTGGGTATTGTAGGTTTATCATCGTTAGGTTGATTTCACATAAATCAAGGTTGTATGCTAGTTAGGGTTGTGTTGTGTGATTTTTGCTATTTTTGTTTGTACGCGTAACATGCTCTATAATGTGTTTGGTTATGAATTCTTTAATATATGATTTTTTATATGTTTAAAATGCTCATTATGCTTAACTTGTCATATATGTTGACAAGTGACCTCAAACACAAGAGGGGGGTGAGTTGTGTTATTGTGAGCATGGACACACAAAGCCAAGGACCTAGCATTGAAGACTTGCATAGACCCATGACAAGGGCATGACTTAGAATAGTCCAATACACACTCAAGAAGGTGGTGGTCAATCACTTGACTCATAGGCAACCTTATGAAGAGGGCTTCACCGTGAACCTCTTATTCATTGAGTGATTGACCACCTAGTTAGGGATAGGGTGCTAAGACCTCATAAGTTTGAGACACGTTCCATGTGTAGATTCTCTAAGTTTTGATGATTCCAAATAGATTAAGTATGGTAATATTGAACCATATGAAATTACTGACATGTCTGATAAGTGTGCAGGAAAATAGACTTAAGGTCACTCATCTATTTTATGACCCGTTTACTTTTTGGTTGAACGCAGTTTTTAGACTCGTCTAAAAACTACTCCTCTAAAAATTAGTCAACACAGACAAAGACCAAATCAACGCTTATACAAAATTCTGATATACTTGATGACGTGGCAAGAAGCATATGTCTGAAGAAGACTCAGTGGATCACTCGTCTAGAAAATGACTCCATCACTCGCTTGAGTTTTTGGCTCATTTTCACCCGTCTAAATCTGGACTACATAAACACTCGTCTAAAAATCTAGCAGTGCTACATTTGTTAAAATTTCATAATGTCAGAAAGGAAGTCTAAGTCAACCTTATTCAAATTAGATGTGTTCCTTAAGGATCTCGAAGACCTCTGGACAATAGAACCAAGGATAAAGAATAAAAAACGTTTGTTTCAAGGTTTTAAGGAATAAACACGCAATCTCTATACCACAGCAATAACCTTTAGCTATTTTAGTACAAATTGTAAAAAGTGATTTCCAGAAAGTGAACTGAGTGTTACACTGAAAGAGGAAAGCTCTATGCTGCAAGTACAAGAAGCCTGTTGCTGCAACTCTGAAATAACAGCTGCTCAGAACAAAGTGTACTCTTGGACTACCTTATCAAAACTCAACGTTCTTAAGCATTTAATACTTACACAGAACGACTCTTTAGCATTAATGATGTTCCAGAAGCTGAAATCAAAAGAACACACTTTTTGAAGCTGTGCCTAACGGATCAAATTGTTTGAAGTCTTTATATAGACAACACCATGAAGATGAAGACAAGAAGTTGAATATCATTAAGAACACTGCACAAGAAGAACTTACTCACTTCATGAACTTCTTCATTCTTTAATTGAGTACTTCTTCAATCATTTGATATTAATTCACAGTGTTTCACACTTCATATTTATTTCACACTTCATATTCATTTGATTGCAAGTTGTATTAATTACACAAAACCTTTATCCCTTACTGTGTTGAGCCTGAAGAGGCTAGGTGAGAAAAGAATACTTGTTTAAGTGTTGAGCCTGGAGAGGCTAGGTGTGAAAAGAATACTTGTACTGTAATTTGATCAGCTATAGTGAAAACTTGGTGCTGCCAAGAAACTGGACGTAGCCCTGTGGATTTTGGGGTGAACCAGTATAAAACTCTTGAATAATATCCCTCTTCCCTTATCTCTTTAATATGCTTAAGTATTATTTGTTTAAGCTTTTAACTTGGGGAGTTACTATTGTGAATATCAATCTCTGTTTTACTACCCTTCTCTGTATGCTTGTGTGTTGTCTTAAATTTAGACGTGTGACTCGTCTAAATTTCTGTTGTCTTACTTTTTCTTGTTGTGCCTGCAAAAATAATTTTCAAAGTTTCCAAAAAAGTTGGTAAACACAATTCAACCCCCCTTCTTGTGTTAGCTTTTGTTATTTTAGTTGGTATCAGAGCTCGGCCTCTGGGTTGAGCACTTAACAGTGTAGATGAAAAGATTTTGGAAATGGCAGGAGAAGCCAATATAAGCAAGAACCATGCTAGGGAAGAATCCTCAATATCGAGACCTCCATACTTCAATGGAGAATACTACATCTATTGGAAAGAAAAGATGAAGGGGTTTTTACAATCCACCAACTCTAATCTCTGGGATATCATTGAAGAAGGTCCATTTGTTCCTAAAGATGACAAAGGAGCTTTGTGACACCCTTCTACCCCTCATGTCAATATAAAACATTTACTTAAAAGAGGTAATTATAAAACATGCATTTATTTGAAAAAAAATAAAAACTTGGATAAAAAGGTTTCACATCTCAACAAAAACAACGCGGAAATAACATGAGGGGTAGAAGGGTGTCACAAAGAAAAAAGACAGATAAAGAAAAACCCAACCCCGATGTCACATACAGAGCTGGTATAACCAAAATCCGGATACATCACGGAAAGAAAATAAACAACTAACAAAACTAACAACTATAACTCATCATTCTAATTAGAGTCACGACTCCTCAGAGTCACTCCTCTGCTGGCTGCTCACCGTCCTCTGCATAAGGAAATACATGCAACAGCAGAAACAGGAAAACATGGAGTAAGAAATCATGTAAACATAATGGCATGGGAATAGGGAATAAGATGAACATACATCATAGCATGGCATAGCAATATAACAACATAAAATATTTATACATCATCATATAATACCATAACAACATGTTAATCATCCAACATATGCTATGCAATACAATGCGACCCTACTCCACTACTCCATCAATGCATGTGGATCCAACTAACTCAGGAAGTCAACTTTGGAGTTACATATCCGTATTGGCCAAAAAGCACCAACACCGGCAATTCCCCAAACCATGGAGGAACCCCTTGGATAGCCGACATATCATAACTGGATATCCCACCTTAGGGGCGCACGATTCACCAAACCATGGATGAACCACCCGAGACTTGGGCCAGATCATCATAACTAGGATGACCTCCCCTATGTTGAACATCCCCCTCAACATCAACTCCAATGCTCTATGCAAATGGCACAACAACACACAAGGCAACCACCTCCTTTGCTTGGGCCTAAAAGCACCCAAGACTTATCACCGACATCAACATTAACACACACCGTGGGGTCAAGGCCCCCTTGGCCAAAAAGCACCAAGGTCCAACATAACAACATCTCGACCAAAAAGCATCGAGAGCACTTTGGCCAAAAAGCACCAAAGCGTGACAACGTGCGATAACCCATCGGGTACCGGCTTAACCAGCTTATCAGTCTTTGTTATCTTAATTAATATTTAATTAAGTTATCTAACTTGTTATCATTTGATTAGTGTATTTTTACGTTATCTGGGGATAATTGGGGTAAACACCCCTTTGATTCATTAATCTTAAGTTCTGACCAGTAGGGGGAAGCACGGGCGTACTAAACCCCCAGCACGGTCATGCTGCCACTTAAGTGGAGCACGGTCGTGCTCACTGTCCTGCACGGCCATGCTCAATGCGCGACCTGTTTTCCAGAATTTAACTGGGAGCACGGTCGTGCTCCCTGTTCAGCACGACCGTGCTCCTGGGCAGGCCATACTATTCTGGGCAGAATTTAACATGTTCTTGGAGTTTAGTCTCCCTAATTCTCTCAAATCAGATCCTAGGGTCTCAACTAAAACATTCGGCATGAAACTTCACCCCTCACTAACACAGTTCATGTCTTATGAAGCTTGGGGAATTAATCCCTTAATTCCTATGTTAACTAAGAGTCCTAATTAAGTCAATTAGAGTCTATTAACATATTCAACATAATGGTAACATCATCATCAACAACATATCCAGTCAATGTGATCACCATAATCCATGTCATAACAACAACATTCATAATCATTGGTATTCATACCAATTCAACCAAAACACATGGCGTAAGACAATTAAATAGGCATACACATCATGAAAAACACGACAATTATAACAAATAGGCATATCAATTAATCCAGTTAAACATATAAACAATTCAGTCATACAACCAGGCAGATCATGGCATCAATACATTATAATGACAATAAACGGGGCTATGGGAACCCCTCATCTTACGCGACTCCCTAGCCTAGTGTATACACTATTCTTCTCCCATACCTAGTACGAGGTTCGCGTTTCAAAAGAAGAAAGAAGATCCACTAGGGTTCCGTCTCACTAGCGCTTGTCTACGACCTCAAGAACGCCAAAGAGACATTTTGGTTCAACTCTAAGATCAAGAAATCAAAAGGAAGAGATCAAGAACTTTAAATAAAGAACACAAGGGACAAGGTGCACGAATTTTACCTTTTCTAAAGTCCCAAACAGCAAGCACAACAAACCCCTATTCGTAACGATGTTCTCCTATCAAGAAGCAGTGAAAAACGGTGCAAGAATGGGTTCCCTAGAGAGAGTTTTAGGAATAAAAACCATAAGGATTCAAAGATGAAGGAGGGAGGAAGTTTTCTGAGTTTTAGGGTCGTGTAAACTAGGTTTAGGTCGAGTCTAATGGTATATATATGAGTTTGGGTCATAACGGGTTCCAATTTCAGCACAAACTGTATACAGTTTGGTATTTTGACCATAACTTGAATTACAAGTTTCCGATTGAGGTATTCTTGGTGTCGTTGGAAAGCTCAGAGAAAAGTCTACAAATTAATGTTTAATCATCGAATCCTAAATCGGACTCTAAGATGGTCAAAAGTTCGATGGATGTTTAGCGACAGATTTGGTAGTTATTCCTAGATAGGATCCTTAGGAGATTATGATAAGATCTTAAGATATAAACAAAAAGAGGATGATCCTATATTGATAAGGACTAAAATCTGATTGGTTGAGGGGCTAAAATCTAAGAATAACACTATCTCTATTTAAGTACCAAATCACACGATATCTTATCATATCATTCTTAATCGCTTATTATCAATAAAGTCACATATCATATATTAACATATAAAATGAAACATTAAGAGACACAATCTCATATTAATGCAAATATTCATATATATTAATATACATATTATCATATGCAATAATATATACACATATATATAAATATCAAACATATATATGCCAAAACTAACACATATAAACATAAGGGTGAATCTTGAGGTGTTACAAGCTGAAGTTCCTAAAGCAAACATGACCACTGATCAAAGAACAACGTGGGAGTTAAATGCCAAAGCTAGATATGCAATCATGTACGCTTTAAGCAGAGAAGAATTTGAAAAAGTCCGTGCTTGTGAATCTGCAAAAGAAATGTGGGATTCACTAGCCTTTGCTCATGAAGGAACCAGCAAGGTCAAAGAGACCAAAGTCAGCATGTTGGTCAAAAAGTATGAGTTGTTCAAAATGGAAGAAGGAGAGACTATTAGCCAAATGTATGGAAGATTTCAAACCATGACCAATGGATTGATATATCTAGGAAAAATTTTCGAGACTGAGGAACACATTCAAAAGATTCTCAGAAGTCTTCCAAAACAGTGGAGACCTCTTGTAACTGTTGTGTCACAGGCCAAGAATCTAACAACAATGAACCTAGATGAGCTTCTTGGTACTCTTCAGATCCATGAACAAGAGTAAATTGAAGAAAACAATGGAAAGAAAAACAAATCCATTGCCCTCAAGGCTGACAAGAAGTCATATAAAGGAGCAGTCTCAAAAGCTCTCAAAGCAGATGAATCTTCAGAAGAATCCGAGGAATCAAATGAGGATGACTCTGATGATGAAGATGATGAACTTTCTCTTTTCACCAGAAATTTGAAAAAGCTCTGGAAGAAAAGAAACTTCAGAAAGGACAAACCTTTCAAGTGCTTCAACAAAGAAAAACACAATAAAGATGGTGGATCTAGTGACAGAAATGTCATTGTGTGCTATGAATGCAAGAAGCCTGGTCACATCAAGGAAGAATGCCCTCAACTCAAGAAGTAACCTCCCAAGAAGTTCTTCAACAAAAAGAAGAAGGGAATGATGGCCACTTGGGAAGATCTTGATGAAAGCTCCACTGAAAGTGAAGGAGAGGAGCTTGAAGCAAATCTCTATCTTATGGCAGACACTGATTCAGAATCAGAAACTGAGACATTCTTAATAGGACAAAGCAAACACCTATCATTGTACTTGGACAATGGATGCTCGCGACATATGACATGAGAAAGGTCTACGTTCCTAGACCTCCAACCTAAGAAAGGTGGACATGTAACCTTTGGTGGCAATCAGAAAGGAAAAAATGTTAGTGTAGGTAAAATTGGTGGTAAACCTCCCTTGCCTATTATCTGTGATGTTTTATATGTGAAAGGGCTAAAACATAATCTTCTTAGCTTAAGTCAATTGTGTGATAGTGGATTTTCTGTATCCTATTCTAAGGATGGATGTATAGTCAACGACAGTAGTGAAAAGACCCTCTTTTCTGCTAAAAGGCAAAACAATCTGTATAAGATTGATCTGTCTGAACTTTCAGATCACAGTGTAACATGCTTTATGTCTAAAGAGGATGAAAAGTGGTTATGACATAAGAAACTAGGGCATGCTAGTATGAAACAAATTTCTAAATTGAAAAATCATAACCTTGTGAGCGGATTGCCTAATATTTCCTTTAAGAAAGATGTTTTATGTGATGCCTGTCAGAGAGGTAAACAAGTAAAATCAAGTTTCAAGTCTAAGAAAGAAGTCACCTCCTCTAGACCTTTGCAACTGTTACACATGGATCTATTTGAACCAGTCAGTGTAACTAGTCTAGGTGGAAAGAAATATGGTTTTGTCATAGTTGATGACTATTGTAGATTTACATGGGTACTCTTCTTAACTCACAAGGATGAGTCTTATAAGGTCTTTACAGTATTCAGTAAAATAGTACAAAATGAGCAGGTTTTTGTCTCTCTGCTATCAGAAGTGACCATGGGGAAGAATTTGAAAATGAACAGTTCAAACTGTTCTTTGAGGAAAATGATATTTCTCACAATTTCTCTGCACCTAGAACTTAACAGAAAAATGGAGTGGTTGAGAGAAAGAACAGATCTCTTCCAGAGATGGGAAGAACAATGTTGAATGAATATAATCTCCATAAGTACTTCTGGGCAGAAGCCATTAACACTGCTTATTATGTGCAAAACAAAATTCTGGTTATACCTATCCTAAATAAGACTCCTTATGAATTGTTGAAAGGTAGAAAACCCAGCATATCATATTTTCATGCTTTTGAGGAAAATGATATTTCTCACAATTTCTCTGCACCTAGAACTTCACGGAAAAATGGAGTGGTTGAGAGAAAGAACAGATCTCTTCCAGAGATGGGAAGAACAATGCTGAGTGAATATAATTTCCATAAGTACTTCTGGGCAGAAGCCACTAACACTGCTTATTATGTGCAAAACAAAATTCTGGTTATACCTATCCTAAATAAGACTCCTTATGAATTGTGGAAAGGTAGAAAACCCAGCATATCATATTTTCATGCTTTTGGATGTGAATGTTATATTCTTAACACAAAAGATTATCTTGGTAAATTGGACTCTAAAGTAGATAAAGGCATATTCATTGGATATTCTGAAATGTCTAAAGCTTTTAGAATCTTTAACTCTAGAACTTCTGTAGAAGAAGAATCAATTCATGTAAAGTTTAATGATGGTTTGAAGACTGATAGGGAACTATCAGATCTAGAAGATGATATTGCAGGTATTGAACTTAATCCTGCAGTGGAAGATTCTTCAGACAAGTCAAAAGTAGACGTGTCTGAAAATCAGACAAGTGTTGATTCGTCTGAAACTCAGAATGAGAAGAAAGATTGGAAATCCAAGACCTGGCATCCAGAAGATCTTATCATTGGGAGTCCATCTCAAGGAGTTAGAACCAGATCTGCCTTCAATGAAAACAACAACATGGCTTTCATATCAGATGCAAGAAGAAGAAGCCTTACAAGATAAAAGTTGGATTCTAGCCATGCAAGAAGAACTAAATTAGTTCAAGAGAAATGATGTTTGGACTCTAGTTTCTAAACCCTAAGATAAATCTGCTGCTGGAACCAGATGGGTATTTAGAAACAAACTTTTAGAAGATAGAGGAGTTCTTGAGAAACTAAGTTGTGAGAAGAGTTTGAGAGCTCTGTTTTAGAGTTTGAAAGGTCTGACCGTGACAAAATTTGGAGTGGTGGAATAAGTCCAAAGGAAACTAAGACTACAATTGTGTGCTTTGGGTTGAAAGTTGATATATGTGGTAGAGTTAATCTTGAACTTGATGTTCGTCGTTAGGATAGGGTGTTGAAGAAATTTTGCTAGCGGATTAATTTTGAGGCAAGAAGTGATTAAGTTTTGATTATGTCTTTCGAGTGTGATAAGCTATGGCGAAATGTTTCTAATCTTTAAGATCTTATTCTGGTAAATATGTGGTTGATGATCCATAGTGGAAACTGGATATTTTAAATCCAAGATTGCCATTGGGGAGTGTCCACCCGGATTTCTTGGCTTTGTTTTGGTGCAACTCCTAGGGGTTATGGCCTCAGAGAAACTCTGTTTTATAATCTCTTTTCTCGGATGCAAATATATAAGATAAGGGCAAATATGATACAAGCACTTCCTTGCATAAGTGATAGAGCTCTGTCTTTAGATGGAGGAATTGTTCGGAGTTGTGGTGTATTTTCCTTGGGAAATGGGGTAGATGTGCATGTGAAATTTCTTAAACCAGGGATATTAACGGGGCTTGATAACCAAATTGAAAATGAGAGGCAAATGAAGGATATGAAAATAAGAAGGAAAAAGATTCTGGAGTAATTAAGAAGGGAACGGACTATGTTGGATGTAGTAAGGTTCAATTTTAATAAGAAGATTGAATTTCTTAGGTTCTTGGCGCAAAGTTTATCATGTGCAACTCAGGCTCAGATGTAGTTAAAGGATAAATAGAATGACATAAGAATCGATCCTGCTATAGAGTTATAGATGAAAGGAATGAAACGACAAGAATACAAAGTAAGATTTTAGGGTCAAGGTGTGATTACAAAATCCTGTTTAGTTTCGAGCTACAAAATTTTGAGGATGAAATTTTTTAAAGAGGGGTAGTAATGTAACACCCTAGTTTTTACACGTGATTAATTATTTTATTTGGATGTTTATGTTTATTTTGTTATGTGGTTTAGTTTGTGTAATTAAATTACTCTCTTCAAAATTATTTTATTTGGGTGCGTTAGCACTGACTTATTTCAGTGAATGCACGCTTACTAGACAATAATTTACGTTATTGTCACTATTATTACCAGTACAGAAAAATGTTTTAAATAATATGATTAAGAGAAAAACATCTTCATATTTTCATTCTATTTAATTTTATATTTGAAAATAAACTGGTTTGACATTAATCAGAGATTAAATGTTGAACCGTTGATTTTCTTAGTTGATCAGTTCAACTATCAATCTTGACTCTAATTTAAATTTTGAAAGTGTATGATTGTCAACCATTATTTTTAGATCCAAAACAAAAAACGTGTTTGTTTTTAGATTCAGTATTTATCACTCATTATTGTACCTATTAACTAAATAAATAAAAGTTGGCACTTTTATCTCTTCTCTCCCCCCTTTCTCTCGACGTCCCCCCCCCCCCCCCCCCCCCTTTCTTTCTTCTTCATATTACATTCTTCTTCCTCTCATCTCTCTTCCTCCCCACTTCATCTTCCTCCTCCTCTCAACAACCAGACGCGCGCCACCCTTGGACCGTCGTCGCCACCGCTCGGTGTCGCACAAAGAGGAGACGGTCGTGCCTCAAGTCCTGCACGCGTCCTCCGCCATGAAACGCGTCAGTCACTGCACGAATACCGGACCTCCACCATTAAAACCCCCATTTCTGGTCACCGCTCGAAATGGGGAGCAAAATCACGCAACCCAGGCCGTGTTTTGGTTCGCTCTACCCTCGGTGTCATCATCTCCACCATGGGAAACAAAACTCTGCCGCTGTTGCCGCCTCTAACGCGCCGGACCACCCCACCTGTGGTGCTGCTCTCTTCTTCCTTCATCTTGGGTAAGTGTTTACCCCTAATCTCTTCTAGATTGAAAATCCCCAAATCTGATTTTGAAACCCTAACCCTAACATTTTGATTTCCGCTTTAGACTTTGGAATTAAATGTGTATTCATGCAATTGAGACTACAAATTGATGTTTTATTAAACTAATTTCATGATTCTAGTATTAGAACGAGTTTTGCCCAATTTAGGATATGAACCCTAAAACCCCAATTCGATTTTTATTAAAATTGGTTTATGTTTGGTAAAATTAAGTATGCATTTATGAAATTAGGACTTTTAGTTGATGATTCCTAAGTTCATTTTCATGATCCTTTAATCAAAACAAAGTTTCCTCAAAGGGTATTGTGAAGCTTAAGCTCCAAACATGATTTTCTTTGAAAATGACCTTGTTCGGTAATAAGATTAAGTGTTTAGATCAAATTAGAATGTGTGTTTGATCATGTGTAATTGATTTCTTGATTTCTGGTTGTTGCGCGTTGTTGGATTCCCCCTCTGAGACGTTTGACACTTCTATGCTTGCTTGATGGAGTAGATAGTTACACTCTTGGAGCTAACGTGAGCATTAAGACGAGGATCATTTACTTGTCTTCAAAGGTAAGGGGAGCATTCCTAGGGATATTCAATGACTATATGTATGTGTGTATGTGTTTAATTGAGTGTTGTGAATATTATTGTGATATTTAGCCAATACTTGAATAACTTGTTTACTTGAACTATTGTTGTTATTACTTGAAGTTGAACATTACTTGCTTTAAAGTGTTATGAATTATATATATGTGATGAACTGTCATTAACTGTGATATTATTATTGTTGTGAATATATTACTGTTGATTGAAGTTTGAGAAGCCGGACTTGAGTCTGTGCTCAATGACTATAAGGATTAAAAGCCTTAATAAGCCTTGAATAGAACTTTGAATGTTTTGGGTTCATTTATAAAAGTTCCTTGTTTAAAGTGCTTACTTCAGAAGAATAATATCTTTGTTTTTTGAAAAATGTTGAAGTGATTTTAAGTTGAAGGAAACTACCTTTTTATGATCAAAAGTTTTGTACGAGAGATAACCTTTTCGAACTGCGTGTTTTATGAAGGAAAAACACTTTGAAAATATTTGACTTTATTCCATCAAGGAATTTCAAAAACAAACGAATCTCCTAAATGTTTTAGAAAAGATTTTGCAGAGGAAAATGATTTTCTCCTAAGTGAGTTGGAAACGTTTCGGTTACTTGGATAAGTGACCGAGGTTTTGTTTTGGATTTAATTTTCACTGAGCGAAAAGTAAGCACATGTGAATTGAATCTAGTTCGCGAGACGTCGCTTCTAGTATTCTGTAATATGCACGTTGATCCTTGATCTGTGTCACGTTGTTGTGGACTGTGCGTCCTAATCATGTTGTTGTGGACTGTGTGTCCTAACCACGTTGTGATGAACGTTGTTAAAGGTGAATGTTTTCTACGACCACAAGCCTAGGACTGGTGCATCGGTCTAAGGTGTTGTGATTGAGCACTCAGACTGCGTGTCCCATGTTGATGTTGATAATTTCAAAATGATGAAATTTATGAATAGTCGCTAGCCTTTAAGCTTCGACAACGAATGAGAACGAACAGAAAGAAAACGTCGAGAACTAAATGTTTTACATTTGCATTTACAGCAGACGTGCCCGACGTGGTTTTAATGCGAGACCTTAACAGGAAAGGTATCATGCGACGGTGTATTATCATTGTCCTTAAAATGGACAATGAGATGGTGTACGTGTATCGTTATGCCTAAATGGACAATGAAACGGTGTGCATAATCGTTGTGCCTAAATGGCCAATGAGACGGTGTATTATCGTTGTGTTTAGCTAGCCAATAAGACGGTGTATCGAGCCTGATCAACTCATTTTGAGGGTGTTGGGATCTCCGGAGATTAAGTTTAGAGCCTAATTATTGAAGTGTCATGCATTCTCTTTATAAAACTGATTGTTAAGGTATGAGACCCACTGATATAACACTTGTTATTTTATCTTGGAATAAAAATTAAATGTTAATGTGCTGAGGTGATGTATGTATCATGTATATGGTTGTTGTGTGATATATCCATTTGTCGATATCTCACCCTTACAGATATATCAGGTTTCTTCTGGTTCGCTATTGTACCCTAGGTACTTTAGAACAGATGGTGCAGAGGAGTCTTCCTAAGTCACTCAGAGACTTAGATCTAGTTGCTTGACGAAGTATTTAATTGTGGAATGACCACATGAGTTTTCCTCAGAAATAACTTTTAGAATGACCGGCTTAGGGTTTGAGACTTAGATTTTTGATAGTATGTATGAGTATGGCTCAGAGAGTCTTTATTTTAAAATAGAATGTTTATGGCTCGGTGTTGAGACGAAATCTAGGCAAGTATACCTAGTCGTACAAGTAATACGGTGGTGAGACCGATATCGTTCCCACGAGGATCAGTTGCCAATTACCAATTCACAAATCAAACAACTAACTAGACTAAACTATGGCATGAAGAGAAATCAAAACATAAAATAAAGCAACAAAAGCAATAAAATATTTTTGGTCTTTTGGGAATTTTTATCAAACACTTGGAGTGCAGAAAGAGGTGTTGGGATTAAACTTCACTAAACCTTAGCCTCATGCAATACCAAGACCACCAGTCTAGTTTATGCTTCGAATATTAAAATCAACCCACAAGATTACTCAAGCCCTAATTACTTAGGTGGAATGAGCCTAAATCCCCTAATTAAACCCTAATTCCTTAGGTGGCCTAATTAGTGAATTTGCATTAAGAGTAGGGATTACACGATTACTAATAAACCAAAATCCATTCCTAGATGCAAGGTTTACTAGGTGATTAATTCCAGATCAAGAATTGATAAGAACGTCCCCATTGCAAATCAAATCTCAAAATCATTTCATGGGTGGCCAAACCACAAAAAGCATTAAGCAAAGGAATTAAACACTAATAGAGAAACATAAACACAGATTGATCAATCAAGGCAGTTACGTAATATTCAGTTTAGCTACATCTAATCCCAACAAAAAGGGAATTTAGCTACTCATGGTAATAGAAACTACAAAAGAGCAAGAGCGAAGAGAAGAATAAAACTCCATGAAGAATCCTCCAATCTTCTTCCAGTCCAAGGGCAGAGAAAAACCACTTTTTAGGGTTAGAGTCCCCTCCAGCCGCCAGCCTCCAAGTCTTCCTAGGGTAAAAGTACTCCTAGGGTAAAAATTCTCTCCAGAGATCCCCTCTTTTGTTCTGCCCAGAGGCCCTTTTATAGAATTGGGTTCAAATAACGCGCATCACGGCCGTGATGGCCGTGACGGGTTCTGTCATGGGCGCGCTTTCAATTTTTGGATTATCACGGCCGTGATGCTCATCACGGACAGGCCGTGATCAGTTCTTCCTGTTGAGGTTGTCATGTCACGGCCGTGATGGCTATCACGGCCAGGCCGCGACAGATTCTGTCTAGCAGGGGTCTGGCTCTGTTAACATGTCACGGTCGTGATGGGCATCACGGCTAGGCCGTGACAGCTTCTGACTTTTGGCTTCTTTTCTTTCCAGTTCTGCTCGATCATGACCGTGATGGGCTCTGTTTGGCTCATTTCTTCACTTTTCAAGCTCTATCTTCATCCGAAAAAATCAATTTAAATATGCCTAAACATTATGAAAATGCATGCAAAATGTACATGAAATATGGGGTGGAATCACACTCATCAAATCACCCCAAGCTTGTTCAATTGCTTGTCCTCCAGCAATCACTAAGGCCAGAAGAAATAAATAGTCAGAACATGGATAGTGAACCAAGAACCTGAGTAACTAACCCAAGTAACAAGCATTTTCAAATAATTCACCAAGAGACAATCAATTTCAAGTCCAATTAGAAGCTTAGGTTTCCTAGACTCATATTCTCACTGATTCAGGCACTCTTTCTCACCTCACTCAAGTGTTTAAGGATATATGACAATTCACTCAATTTCCTCAAGGAATGAATTCTACCATAAGCTTGACTATTAACCAAATCTACTTTATTGATGAAAACACCTAAGAATCAAGAGGTCTTTTACTTTGGTTGTAACGGGGTCATGGGATTAATTGTTAGGTGGGGAAATCAAGAAAAGGATATTTCAAGACGGCTAAACAAAACATCAAGCATTGCGAAACATAACACCTTCTAAAATACCTTTTTGGGTTTTGATTTATTTTTCCACCTTTCTTTCTTTCTTTTTATTTTATTTCTCACTTTCTCTTTGTCATCCCCTTCTCTATATTTTCTTCTCTCTTTTTTTTTTGATTTGGAGAAGGGGAGATTTTCAATTCAAGAGAAATATTTTCTGACTTTCTCATCCCATACTTTTTCAACTACCTTTCTACCCTTTTTGTAATACTTCAAAAGGTGTCATACCACGCATATTCATCAAATTAATTCAAGGTCCCAAGAAAAGTATTTTATTCTTTCACGCTCAAAATTGGGCAACTAAGGGATAGCATTTAGTCAATCAAAGCTCAGAAGGCCGGAAAAATACCTAGTGCCTCAATCATTTTCGAAAATGTTTTCAAAAATTTTTAAGCTTCAAAACGGTTTCAAGTCAAGTTCTAGAGAATATAATCCAATAGGAATACAACACTCTATCACAAAGAATGGGGTAGATTTAGTGAGTACCCCTTTTGGCTCAAAAATCTCACATTTAGTAGTTCAAAAATCAGTGAGAAACAGAAATCTAAGGAACCGTATGCTAATTATCAACTATCAAAGATCATCCCAAGCATTTTTATTTGTAGTCTTATCACAAAAATAATAAATTGGGTTCGAAAATTCACTATCTCAATTTATTTGGCACTAAGTTCTCACAATTGGATGCGGAATCTAAGCAAGGGGCAATCTGATCATGTGATCATGCAAAACTATGCCTATATGAATGCAACATGAAAAATGCAAAAATTCAAAAATTTGCCAAAATACCCCTACCCCAAGCTTAAAAACTTACATTGTCCCCAATGTAAATAATCAAGTCAGAGAGAGGAGAAAAATGGAACAACTCACCGAGGCGGTAGCGGGTGCTGGCTCACATGCCAAGTCAGAGGGATGCTGAAAAGTGGGTCACGGCCGTGATGCTCATCACGGGCAGGTCGTGATCAATTCTGGTTCATAGAAGCTGGCCTGTCACGGCCGTGACCTCCATCACGGCTAGGCCGTGATGCTCTCTGATCTTCAGGATCCTCTCATCACGCCCGTGATGGGGATCACGGCTGGGCCGTGATCCTTTCTGATCTTCATGACTAGCTCATCACGGCCATGACCAGTGTCACGGCCTAGGCGTGATGGTTGTTGAATTTGCTTGCCCTTGTCTTTTTTGATTCTCCTTCCTTCT
This sequence comes from Sophora flavescens, assembly GCA_030762895.1. Taxonomy (NCBI): domain Eukaryota; kingdom Viridiplantae; phylum Streptophyta; class Magnoliopsida; order Fabales; family Fabaceae; genus Sophora; species Sophora flavescens. Next base: position 130,939,457 of record CM061064.1, read on the forward strand.
TGCCCTGAAAACACTTAACAAAACTATTAATTTATGATCTTTTTCCTCTTGACTTCTCAAATTATTCAAGAGTTAAAAATCAACAACGAATGGAAAAGGAAAAGAAAACTTGGGTTGCCTCCCAATAAGCGCTTCTTTAACGTCACTAGCTTGACTCATTGAGAAGCTTCCACCTGGATCCCATTGCTTGTAGCATAGGGGCCAAGAGATGCTCAATATGTAAGATCCTCATCCCGGATCCCATGGTTTGTGTAGTGGCAATTGCAGAAGCAATATTAATCTTCCCTCAATTTCTCTTGGGTCAAATGGCAAGTGATAAACTCTTTTTTTGACCTCTTCAGGCATAAGTGATCCATGAAGCATATGAGGTTTTACTTCTGGAGCCAATTTTGTAGTGCCCACACATGCATGCAAACCTATATATTTATCCAAGACAGCAATATCAGGTTTCTTGGCAAGCATGGTGAAAGATAGACCCTCTTTGCTCTCCAACCCATGTTCTTTTTCTTGTGAGTCATCTTCCACTACCACTTCATCGTCACTTTGAACTATCCCCAAAACCAGATTTTGCTCAAATTGCGCTCCATGTGACTCTTGTACTAACTGTTTGCAAATTTCCTCAACTTGCATTTTGAAATTTTGCATCACAGCTTCGATACTATCGCAGTTGGTTCTTATTTTGGTCTCAGAGATGGATAGCTCTTGGGAATATTGTTCTAGAGCAGCTTTCAAAGGATTTGGCTCATTCCATTTTCATTCCTCCTCATGCTTCATGATTACACTATAAGCTTGTGCATGAGGGCATTGATATCCCCAGAGCCTGTAATCTCCCAGGACTACATTAGGCCCAAAGGAATATTTTGTTACTCCATCCAAGGCTGGAAAATAATAAGTCTCCATATGTCGCAATCCACCTTGCACAAACAGAACTCAAAAGAAAAAAAAAATCAAATATACACAAAAAATAAAAAAAATATCTAAATTAGTGCCTCCTTTGTTACTAATGATATTGGCAAAACCAATCCCCGGCAACGGCGCCAAAAACTTGTTGAGACGAAATCTAGGCAATTATACCTAGTCCTACAAGTAATACGGTGGTGAGACCGATATCGTTCCCACGAGGATCAGTTGCCAATTACCAATTCACAAATCAAACAACTATATAGGCTAAACTATGGCATGAAGAGAAATCAAAACATAAAATAAAGTAACAATAGCAATAAAATATTTTTGGTCTTTGGGAAATTTTTATCAAACACTTGGAGTGCAGAAAGAGGTGTTGGGATTAAACTTCACTAAACCTTAGCCTCATGCAATACCAAGACCACCAATCTAGTTTATGCTTCGAATATTAAAATCAACCCACAAGATTACTCAAGCCCTAATTCCTTAGGTGGAATGAGCCTAAATCCCCTAATTAAACCCTAATTCCTTAGGTGGCCTAATTAGTGAATTTGCATTAAGAGTAGGGATTACAAGATTACTAATAAACAAAAATCCATTCCTAGATGCAAGGTTTACTAGGTGATTAATTCCAGATCAAGAATTGATAAGAACGTCCCCATTGCAAATCAAATCTCAAAATCATTTCATGGGTGGCCAAACCACAAAAAGCATTAAGCAAAGGAATTAAACACTAATAGAGAAACATAAACACAGATTGATCAATCAAGGCAGTTACATAATATTCAGTTTAGCTACATCTAATCCCAACAAAAAGGGAATTTAGCTACTCATGGTAATAGAAACTACAAAAGAGCAAGAGCGAAGAGAAGAATAAAACTCCATGAAGAATCCTCCAATCTTCTTCCAGTCCAAGGGCAGAGAAAAACCACTTTTTAGGGTTATAATCCCCTCCAGCCGCCAGCCTGAATTCTTCCTAGGGTAAAAGTACTCCTAGGGTAAAAATTCTCTCCAGAGATCCCCTCTTCTGTTCTGCCCAGAGGCCCTTTTATAGAATTGGGTTCAAATAGCGAGCATCACGGCCGTGATGGCCGTGACGGGTTCTGTCATGGGCGCGCTTTCAATTTTTGGATTATCACGGCCGTGATGCTCATCACGGGAAGGCCGTGATTAGTTCTTCCTGTTGAGGTTGTCATGTCACGGCCGTGATGGCTATCACGGCCAGGCCGTGACAGATTTTGTCTAGCAGGGGTCTGGCTCTGTTAACATGTCACGGTCGTGATGGGCATCACGGCTAGGCCGTGACAGCTTCTGACTTTTGCCTTCTTTTCTTTCCAGTTCTGCTCGATCATGACCGTGATGGGCTCTGTTTGGCTCATTTCTTCACTTTTCAAGCTCTATCTTCATCCGAGCTCCATCATGGTCAATCTTGAGCATTTTACCCTTAATTCCTGAAAAACAACACCACGAAACCCCCTCACCCGTTCCAAGGTAAAAACTAATAAAAATCAATTTAAATATGCCTAAACTATATGAAAATGCATGCAAAATGTACATGAAATATGGGGTGGAATCACACTCATCAAATCACCCCAAGCTTGTTCAATTGCTTGTCCTCTAGCAATCACTAAGGCCAGAAGAAATAAATAGTCAGAGCATGGATAGTGAACCAAGAACCCGAGTAACTAAACCAAGTAACAGGCATTTTCAAATAATTCACCAAGAGACAATCAATTTCAAGTCCAATTAGAAGCTTATGTTTCCTAGACTCATATTCTCACTGATTCGGGCACTCTTTCTCACCTCACTCAAGTGTTTAAGGATATATGACAATTCGTTCAATTTCCTCAAGGAATGAATCCTACCATAAGCTTGACTATTAACCAAATCTCTACTTTATTGATGAAAACACCTAAGAATCAAGAGGTCTTTTACTTTGGTTGTAACGGGGTCATGGGATTAATTGTTAGGTGGGGAAATCAAGAAAAGGATATTTCAAGACGGCTAAACAAAACATCAAGCATTGCGAAACATAACACCTTCTAAAATACCTTTTTGGGTTTTGATTCATTTTTCCACCTTTCTTTCTTTCTTTTTATTTTATTTCTCACTTTCTTTTTGTCATCCCCTTCTCTATATTTTCTTCTCTCTCTTTTTTTTTTGATTTGGAGAAGGGGAGATTTTCAATTCAAGAGAAATATTTTCTGACTTTCTCATCCCATACTTTTTCAACTACCTTTCTACCCTTTTTGTAATACTTCAAAAGGTGTCATACCACGCATATTCATCAAATTAATTCAAGGTACCAAGAAAAGTATTTTATTCTTTCAGGCTCAAAATTGGGCAACTAAGGGATAGCATTTAGTCAATCAAAGCTCAGAAAGCCGGAAAAATACCTAGTGCCTCAATCATTTTCAAAAATGTTTTCAAAAATTTTTAAGCTTCAAAACGGTTTCAAGTCAAGTTCTAGAGAATACAATCCAAGAGGAATACAACACTCTATCACAAAGAATGGGGTAGATTTAGTGAGTACCCCTTTTGGCTCAAAAATCTCACATTTAGTAGTTCAAAAATCAGTGAGAAACAGAAATCTAAGGAACCGTATGCTAATTATCAACTATCAAAGATCATCTTAAGCATTTTTATTTGTAGCCTTATCACAAGAATAAAAAATTGGGTTCAAAAATTCACTATCTCAATTTATCTGGCACTAAGTTCTCACAATTGGATGCAGAATCTTAGCAAGGGGCAATCTGATCATGTGATCATGCAAAACTATGCCTATATGAATGCAACTTGAAAAATGCAAAAAATCAAAAATTTGCCAAAATACCCCTACCCCAAGCTTAAAAACTTACATTGTCCCCAATGTAAATAATCAAGTCAAAGAGAGGTGAAAAATGGAACAACTCACCGAGGCGGTAGCGGGTGCTGGCTCACATGCCTAGTCAGAGGGATACTGAAAAGTGGGTCACGGCCGTGATGCTCATCACGGGCAGGCCGTGATCAATTCTGGTTCATAGAAGCTGGCCTGCCACGGCCGTGACCTCCATCATGGCTTGGCCGTGATGCTCTCTGATCTTCAGGGTCCTCTCATCACGCCCCAGCCGTGATCCTTTCTGATCTTCATGGCTGGCTCATCACGGCCGTGACCAGTGTCACGGCCTGGGCGTGATGGTTGCTGACTTTGCTTGCCCTTGTCTTTTTTGCTTCTCCTTCCTTCTTGCCCTGAAAACACTTAACAAAACTATTAATCTATGATCTTTTTCCTCTTGACTTTTCAAATTATTCAAGAGTTAAAAATCAACAACGAATGGAAAAGGAAAAGAAAACTTGGGTTGCCTCCCAATAAGCGCTTCTTTAACATCACTAGCTTGACTCATTGAGAAGCTTCCACCTGGATCCCATTGCTTGTAGCATAGGGCCCAAGAGATGCTCAATATGTAAGATCCTCCTCCCGGATCCCATGGTTTGTGTAGTGGCAATTGCAGAAGCAATATTAATCTTCCCTCAATTTCTCCTGGGTCAAATGGCAAGTGATAAACTCTTTTTTTGACCTCTTCAGGCATAAATGATCCATGAAGCATATGAGGTTTTACTTCTGGAGCCAATTTTGTAGTGCCCACACATGCATGCAAACCTATATATTTATCCAAGACAGCAATATCAGGTTTCTTGGTATGCATGGTGATAGATAGACCCTCTTTGCTCTCCAACCCATGTTCTTTTTCTTGTGAGTCATCTTCCACTACCACTTCATCGTCACTTTGAACTATCCCCAGAACCAGATTTTGCTCAAATTGCGCTCCATGTGACTCTTGTACTAACTGTTTGCAAATTTCCTCAACTTGCATTTTGAAATTTTGCATCACAGCTTCGATACTATCACAGTTGGTTCTTATTTTGGTCTCAGAGATTGATAGCTCTTGGGAATATTGTTCTAGAGCAGCTTTCAAAGGATTTGGCTCATTCCATTTCCATTCCTCCTCATGCTTCATGATGACACTATAAGCTTGTGCATGAGGGCATTGATATCCCCAAAGCCTGTAATCTCCCAGGACTACATTGGGCCCAAAGGAATATTTTGTTACTCCATCCAAGGCTGGAAAATAATAAGTCTCCATATGTCGCAATCCACCTTGCACAAACAGAACTCAAAAGAAAAAAAAATCAAATATACACAAAAAATAAAAAAAAAATGTCTAAATTAGTGCCTCCTTTGTTACTAATGATATTGGCAAAACCAATCCCCGGCAACGGCGCCAAAAACTTGTTGAGACGAAATCTAGGCAAGTATACCTAGTCGTACAAGTAATACGGTGGTGAGACCGATATCGTTCCCACGAGGATCAGTTGCCAATTACCAATTCACAAATCAAACAACTATCTAGTCTAAACTATGGCATGAAGAGAAATCAAAACATAAAATAAAGTAACAAAAGCAATAAAATATTTTTGGTCTTTTAGGAATTTTTATCAAACACTTGGAGTGCAGAAAGAGGTGTTCGGATTAAACTTCACTAAACCTTAGCCTCATGCAATACCAAGACCACCAGTCTAATTTATGCTTCGAATGTTAAAATCAACCCACAAGATTACTCAAGCCCTAATTCCTTAGGTGGAATGAGCCTAAATCCCGTAATTAAACCCTAATTCCTTAGGTGGCCTAATTAGTGAATTTGCATTAAGAGAAGGGATTACACGATTACTATATTCCTAGATGCAAGGTTTACTAGGTGATTAATTCCAGATCAAGAATTGATAAGAACGTCCCCATTGCAAATCAAATCTCAAAATCATTTCGTGGGTGGCCAAACCACAAAAAGCATTAAGCAAAGGAATTAAACACTAATGGAGAAACATAAACACAGATTGATCAATCAATGCAGTTACATAATATTCAGTTTTGCTACATCTAATCCCAACAAAAAGGGAATTTAGCTACTCATGGTAATAAAAACTACAAAAGAGCAAGAGCGAAGAGAAGAATAAAACTCCATGAAGAATCCTCCAATCTTCTTCCAGTCCAAGAGCAGAGAAAAACCACTTTTTAGGGTTAGAATCCCCTCCAGCCGCCAGCCTCCAGCCTCCAAGTCTTCCTAAGGTAAAAGTACTCCTAGGGTAAAAATTCTCTCCAGAGATCCCCTCTTCTGTTCTGCCCAGAGGCCCTTTTATAGAATTGGGTTCAAATAACGCGCGTCACGGTCGTGATGACCGTGATGGGTTCTGTCATGGGCGCGCTTTCAATTTTTGGATTATCACGGCCGTGATGCTCATCACGGGCAGGCCGTGATCAGTTCTGCCTGTTGAGGTTGTCATGTCACGGCCGTGATGGCTATCACGCCGGTAGCCGTGAGCATTTGCATCTAGCAGGGGTATGGCTCTGTTAACATGTCACGGTCGTGATAGGCATCACGGCTAGGCTGTGACAGCTTCTGACTTTTGCCTTCTTTTCTTTCCAGTTCTGCTCGATCATGGCCGTGATGATCATCACGGCTAGGCCGTGATGGGCTCTGTTTGGCTCATTTCTTCACTTTTCAAGCTCTATCTTCATCCGAGCTCCATCATGGTCAATCTTGAGCATTTTACCCTTAATTCCTGCAAAACAACACCACGAAACCGCCTCACCCGTTCCAAGGTAAAAACTAATAAAAATCAATTTAAATATGCCTAAACTATATGAAAATGCATGCAAAAATGTACATGAAATATGAGTTGGAATCACACTCATCACTCGGAGAGCATCTCTTTTGAATGAAAATGTAATTATTTTAGCAGGTGTTCTTTTACCTAGGATGTCTGAATTACAGAGGAGACTCTGTCGAAATTTTTGTAAAAATACTAGCTTTTATTCAAGTATATCTCTAAATTAAATAGGCTTGTCAGGCTAGGATTGTAAGCCGATGTGCCGATCAAGGCTTAGGTTTGGATTTGTGACAAATTTTTATACCCAATTTCAAACTCTTATGTACTTATATAAATTATTTTCCGAAAGCAACCAGCAAATTATCTTTTTAATTTAACTTCCGCATGTGTTACGTT